>BPLT01000274.1:0-378828 GCA_019656295.1 Rhododendron mucronatum var. ripense
TACACACCCGTTCAAACGGATTAAAAATTGAAGCACTTAATTTTTTAATCATATTTTTTTAATATATAAACGGTCTCAAAAAATTAAGTGCTCAAATTTTCATTCCAATTGATTCGGTGCAAAGATCTTGTCAATATAATCAGAATAACAAGATCTTTGCACTGAATCAATTGGAGTGAAAATTTGAGCACTTAATTTTTTGAGACCGTTTATATATTAAAAAAATATGATTAAAAAATTAAGTGCTTTAATTTTTAATCCGTTTGAACGGGTGTGTAGATATTTTTATTCTGATCATATTATTCTAAAGAGACATAATCAAATTTTGTCTGTAGGACTCTTATAATTACATTTCTGTTCTATAGGATTGCAAATTGATAATTTTGATTTTATTTTTTTTAATGTCGTTTTAGGAGGAGAGGGGGGATCCGGGGGAGAAGTGTGGAAAAAGTGCTGTGCTATGATAACTAGTGGGCAAAAGGAAAAAGAAACCGGAGCAAAAGGCTGACATGCTGTACAATTGTGGGAATTTCCCTGTACGGAGGTGTTGCCCAGTGGGCAGTAACTAGCAAAACCCTTATTTAATTGCTTTTGTATTTGTACATTCCGGGTCAATTTTTTTGTGGATTATTGGTTCCATTCAAAGAGAGGAATCGAAAAATTAAAAAATTATGATCCAAACCAAAATTTATTTGAATACAGACAAACATCAACCAAAAGGCCAGATTTTTTGCATTTGTGTGTGTTTGTGTATGTGAGAGAGAGAGAGAGCGAGCGGGGGGGGGGGGGGGGGGGGGGGGGGGGGGGGGGGGGGGGGGGCTTGTTTTGGTTCAATAAGTTAAGTGACGCAAAATTAATAAATGCAAAAAAAATTTCCTTTCATTAGGGAATGCGAAGAGAATAACTAAATAAGTGTGTGCTTGTGTGGTTTGTAAAAGTTTGGCTGGTTCCAAACCCCATTTTTCTAAATATTTTTGAAAATTCCTTACTTTGGAGTAAAAGAACGAAAGGGACAGAAAAGTGGGAGGCCCCCACCATCCATGTGGATCATTGGCTGGTGAGTGGGAGTAATACCAGTACGTACGTGAAAAGCCGACCTGCGGGAATTTTAGATTTTCTTTGGTTCTTTTAATTTCAACCCATATTGAACCCATCTTCAAACCATCCAAACCCATATAAATATGGGTTCATGTGGGTTCAACCCATACTAACCCATTATATAATATGGCGAATTGGGTTGGGTTATAAGTGGGCGGGTTAAAAAATATGGGTTGAGATTGCCACCTCTAATATTTTACATTCAAGTTCACAACTCTCCTAAACTCGAATCTCTTTCGAAAGCATTCCATCGTTACCATTAACTAAGACATTTAAGCTTAAGGCTTCAAATTCCAAGTCCTACCCCTATAGGAATGCACACTCACAGTCTAAAACCCATTTTAACTAGACTCTTGTAATTCTCCGGTGCTCGTGTGATGCGTTCACTGGCCATGATAAGAGCAAGGGCATGTAACAATTGTCTGGACCCTGTAAGCACGTTAGAAACTTGCATTCTAAAGTCTTACCACGTCAAAGAAAAAAAAAGTTACACCTCCGATGGTGTTATGGGGCTAACCCTGCATTGATTAATTATCATCTCCGAAACTATTATATGCGCTGGGAGGTCTCTCTAATCATTTCGAATTATTTTTGAGTTAATTGCTTTAACTTAACATAAGAGTTAGGATTCCGGAGATGTTCGAACAAAACTCTCCTTGCTTAAGTGCACCTAATTTCGTCGTGCTCCCTACATGATGAATCCTTTATTTACCTCTTCACAACCACAGGTGATCAGGGTTCGCATGTGAGCGAAAGCATTACAGCTTGTCCCTATTGGTTAATTCGACCTCCAAAGCATTACAATGCCTCCCGAACTGCCAATTTTGACCAAGTCTTCCGTGTCTTGTGTGGTTGGTTTAGGGGTCAATATAAGGACAAAATTCTTCAGCTATCTATCATTCCCAACTCTCCACTCCCTCTCTACCTTCCTAGCTCTCCTTCGTAATTTAACTTAAAGTTTCCTTAATTATTGGACCTTTCTAGCCTAGATCTCTTGAAAGGTAATTGGTATTTGTTGTTTTCTCCTAGTTTAAAGTTGTAAGCGTTCTAGTATTGAATAACATTGTGCTTTTGTAACTTTCATTTGGAATCAATTTCATATTCTTAGTAAGTTCAATTTTTAGTTTAAATGCCTAAAACGTAAAGATTAAGGTTTGGTTGTGCGTCCTTGCAAACTAATCGGCTGTTTCTCACATGGAACGCGAATCTAAGATTAGTCATAGTTGTGGATTCCTTTCAGATTGAAGGTATGAGGGTCTTTGGCCAGCTCTGCCGTATATATCCCCTCAGTACACTCTAGGACTGATCTTTCTTAATCACTTAAAAAATTAGTTATGTTTCAAGTAGTGTTAAACCTTTCCTTAGCGAGTTCTTCGTTAAGGGAGGAATAGTTGTTATAGGCTCGGCCTAGGGTGAATATTGCTCTATGGCCTAAGTGGTCCAATGATCCTCAAACCCGGATATCAAAGTGAGTTTGTGTATGATCCGAGTTCGTAGCTAATCGATTTTCAAACTCAAGATTATTATTATTATTATTATTATTATTATTATTATTATTATTATTATTTTTTATGTGTTGACAATCACTTTGACACACCTAATGCTTAAATTGATGTCATTTTGAGGGGTTCGTAATTATCGATTTTAAAACTCAAAGTTGTTATGTTTTTTATTATGTGTCAACAATCACCTTAGCACATGTAATTCTTAAATCGATCTCACTTTGAGGGTTAACAAACTTCTAATTTAACCAGCATCATATCAAACACCGCTAGAGTTAAAAGTGATCTTCAATGAAAAATCTTCCGTTTGAGCACATAATTACCGTGTAGCTCAAGTGAGTAATCCGTGACAATATTGGATTTTTTTTACGCTATATGTGGTACAAACCCTTAGTTTGAGCCTTTTGGTAAGACACTTGCAAATTGTAGCTTTAGCTAGAGTTAGGAAGTCATAGTTTGAAATTACCAAAATCCAACACTCAAAGGTTTGTTTGCTACCTATAGCTAAAACCCCTATAGCCCAATAAAGACTGTCACTCCCGAAAAACCGCTCCATGTGGATCGATCTCGGACTTCCTGAGTTATAATGCAACCGACAACCAAGGCCCTACGCTTTCGGCTATTCACTCAGAATTGCAAGGTAAAGTCGCAAGCAACCGCCTCTCAAAACAAGTGCTAAGTAAACTACTCAGAAATCTTGACCTTGTTTCACCAGCCCACAAAACACACGATATCTTAGTGTTTTTAGCTATTTCATTGGTGATGCGTCGAGGCATCTAGCAGTGCCACAACTATAGTCAGAGGGAAGTTTCTTTGATCACCTGTAGATTATCAACACATTCACAAGGTAAAAACGGAAAGCGCTTCCTAAAGCATTCTTTCCTTTCCAGAGAACTTGTGTCAAAAGTTTGGAATATCTTTAGATGCTTTGCATATCCTAAGGTTTCAAAAGTTCCTTCTTTTTCCCCCAACTACAGTTCTTCCAAATTGCTTGCCAAAAGTATACCAAACCCATCAAAAAAAACTTCACTGAATGCAATCTAACAGCAACATAAGCCGCTGAAGCACAACCAATAATAATAATAATAATAATAATAATAATAATAATAATAATAAAGGAATAACAAAGGCCACCAATTAATAGCAACCACACGATCGAATATACAGTTCTATCCACAGACGTCTCTACCACTCTCAAGTTTCATCGAAGCAAAAATTAAAAAAAACTTAATTAAAAAGAAATAAAATAAAAACCCATGATAATGGATTAACGTATAAATTGTACACAGATTATAACATATATACACAGAACCACACGAGGAAGTGCTGCAAAAGTTGAAGCAGTTGAACTTACACGAGGTAAAATTAAGAACCCAGAATCGAAAACTGTCAGGAACTAACGACTAACCTGAAATGCCGGCTTGACAACACCTAACAATTGTATTGTTGGGGGGAGAGAGAGAAATTGTTGGGGGGAGAGAGAGAAAGATACCAGAGAATGATTTTTGGAGAGAGAGAGGGAGGGAGGGAGGGAGAGAGAGATTGTGTTGAGTAGGAGAGATAGAAACGTAGAGACGGAGTCCACCTTGGTTTCTTCCAGCATCTTTGCTTGACACGTGTTAAAGAGTATACGTAGGGAAGTCTAGAAAATACAGGGTATATTTTTCACTGACACCCCACCCCCCTATGGTTTTTTATTAATTACGATATTATCCTAATGTATGAGAAATGACAATAAATTATAGGAAATTGATTTTAGCATCCAAAAATTGATGGAAGAGCTCCAAAACGACGTCATTTTGTTTATCAACACAATTCAGTTTTAGAATTCCTCCATCAATTTTTGAAGTACCAAAATCACATCCTTAAATTATAGTGTGTGGTTTCAATGTTCAATTTACCAACACTCCAAACAATAATTGTTTGACCAAACACGTGATTAAATCAAAGTCAAAAGTGACTGACATAGATAAATTTACACTTTTTGATGAAAAAATAAATGATAAAAAACTCTTAAGTCTCAATTTTCTTGGACTCTAAAGTAATAAGACTATCATTTTTGACCAAAATGGTTCTTCCAACAAGTAAAAAAAATTAGTATTATCTATTTTCATCAAAACAATTCTTTCAATAGGTAAAACAAAGTCATTTTGATTCAAAATAAGTGAGAGTTTATACATTTTTATTATTAGAAAAGCGTGAATTTGTCAATGTTAGCTGCTTTTGGTTGATTGCATCACGTGTTTGGTAGAATTGTTATTGATTGGGGTGTTGATGAAATAAAAATTGAAATCACAAGGAATTTATTACCATTTCTCGTACGTGAAAGGGTATATCATTAAGAAAAACCTCAGGGATGTCACTGAAATTTACCAAAAAACACAAAAGACATGGCCTGTTGGGCCCCCATAAGAGTGTATGATCCAGTAAGACTAGGTAAAGAATGTAGCCCAGATCCGGTGCTGGGCCCTTGTGTTTGGATTCGGCAGGTCCATAAGAGTTGCAGATTAAAAGTTGGCAATCTGAGGGGATTGTTTACATAGTTTTTTCAAAAATATACTCACACAACAATCCAAACACAACACCTAACACAACCTCTCACATACATGTGGGCTCCACACACACTACTATGTGTGGGTCCAACATGTATGTGAGATTGTGTAAGTTGTTATGTTTGGATTGTTATGTGAGTAGTATTGTTGTTTTTTTTTTTTTGGCGAACAGGATCATCTCATTTATATTACAACGAAAAGATTAGAACTACAATAACCAAAGAAAATACAAAAAAATAACACAAAGAAAAGATGCAAGAAATTAGCACCAAGATCGGACCCATCAGACACACTCGTGAAGGAGGGTGGAGTGACCTGATCTACACTGCACCTAACTGAAGCTTGTTCCCACCGCAGGATAAAGGATCACCACCGGATACGCTGCCGACGCCGCCATCCAAGGACGGAACCAGGATTTTACCCTAGCTAACAGTGGCGAAATATATGCCATAGATATAAAAAGATGCATTACAATATTAAAAATCATCGACTATAGAAAAAATTAAAATAACGTAATAAAAAATATAATAAATGATGTTTGTCTTTTGCACATGGAGTACAAAAAAAGAGCAACTTTAATTTAATCTATCTACTAAAGTGAGGCATTTTGAATTGTGCCCGACGCTCTTTCATGTCATTAAAAATATCAATGATAGAATCGGAGTCAAAACTTCTAGCTATGTCCTTCTCAATGTATGTGATCAATAAACTTGCCAGAAAATCATCCTCCATTCTATTGCGCAATCTAGTCTTCACAAGTTTCATAGCTGAAAATGCACGCTCTGTCGTATCTGTTGAAACAGGCAAAGTCAATATAAAACGAATCCATTTATCAACAAGAGGATAAATTGCAGACTTTCTTGTCTTATGTAGCACGTGACATAACTCTGAAATGGTTGTTAGATTTTGAAACTCCGAATGCTTGAAAATATTGAGCTCATAATTTTGCAACTGAAATCTCAAGTGTAGTTTCTCTTACTCTGTGAAATCAGAAGGATAATATTTCTCAGCAAGCTTACAAATGTCTTCGACTTTGAATGATTTGTAGCCATCCCGAGGATCTAAAGCTGTGCTAAGAATGAGCAACTCTATTGTATCTTCTTTGAAACTGGTATTTAATTCTTGCAATTGAGAATCGATCGTGCCCATAAAAATATCGACCTGCAAATGATGCCCAATAGTGATGGGATTTTTTTTGAACACGACCTCGGCCTCCTGTATGAGGAGAGCTCATATCTGGAACAGTTATCCCATGTTCTTCACAAAATAGAGTGACTTTCTCTAGCAAAAGAACCCGTCCTTCTTCCCTAAACTTTTGAATTAGCACTTTGGTTGTGGTTACCAAATGAATTGCATTCAATATGTCTTGAGATTTACGCTGCAAAGCTTGACAAAGGTCATCAGTTATCTCCATTGTTTCCTTCATAAGATGTAAGATGAACACAAATTCAAAAGTGGCAATGGCATCATAAGCTCCATCTGCTTCTGCACGCTGAGTAGAGGAGCTATATATCTTTGTCATTGATGATCTCTTTTAACACTAAACAAGTTGAACTAAATAAACTCATTAAATTGGAAATAGAACTGAAATGAGAACCCCATCGAGTGTCTCCTGCTCGTTTCAAGTTATGAATTCGAATATTTCCTTTACCAGTCTCAAGCTCGTCATCATCAACAGCTAGTTTTTTAGCAATTTCTGCAGCTTGAATACCTCTAAATTGATCATGTTTTTTAAGGAGAGGAGTCAATGATATTGACTATGAGAGTCACATAAGAGAAGAAATTTTTGACAGATATAACTTCTTTAGATGCCACAAACAATGCTAATTGAAGCCGATGAGCGAAGCAATGAACATAATACGCAAATGGACAATCGTTCAAGAATAAAGCTTGCAACCCTTTCCATCTTCCACGCATGTTACTAGCACCATCATATCCTTGACCACGAATGCATGTTTTGAACACTAAGGCTATGACGAGCGAGAACAGTACATATATGCTCTTTCAAAGTTGCTGCCGCAGTGTTCACTACATGAACTATATCAAAAAATCGCTCTTGTATAAGACCATCCTTGTCAACAAACCTTAAAACAATAGCCATTTGCTCTCTATTTGACTCATCTTGAGACTCATCAACAATAATGCAAAATTTTCCACCATTAATCTCCTCACAGTAACAGACGAATCTTTGTATTTTATCATAAAAAATACTAAGAATTTCTTTTTGAATCTTACCTGAATGATAAGATGCATTTTGAGGGGCATTGTGTAATACAACTTTGTCAACATCGGGATTTTAAGAAGCCAATAACTCTATCATGTCAATACAATTCCCTCTATTGCTAAATGTAGAGCTTTCATCACAGCCTCTAAGAGCACAATTATGCAATGTGAGCCATTTCACTGCATCTATTGAGGTCTTCAATCTCAAACGATTTTTTGCAACTTGTTTAGAAGTTTGTTTCTCAACTATTTTCTCAATATGCTGTGCTTGATTCAATAAATCATGACATTCACCCAAAGCGCATCTATGGCACGAGTTAAGGTCTTTTCCCACATGAATTGCGAAAGGGCACCTCATTCTGTTATTGACTTTCTTCCATTTTGAAAATCCATGATCAACAAAAGCATTATATCCGGGCCGTCCAGATTCCTGAGCAAAAAGATAACTCGTAAGGCAATAGGCACAATTTTTTGTTGGAGAATACTCCAACCACTCTAGATACAACTTTTACCAATAAGCTAGAAAGCGACGACCATTGCCATCTTTAGGATATTGGTCTTTCGGAAATTCTGGTTGATATGGTCCAAACGTTAGATAAGCTCGTCGGACTTCATCACGTTCGGAAGTTGGATAATCCCTTATTGGTTGTCTTAAACCCGGATCCCTTATTAAAGAAGATGAATCAAATTCTTTCACTTCAACTCTAGGAGTTTTGAGAGGACGATTTTGAGGTTCAATTGTTGAAGTTCCAATTGCACTTTGTAAAAGTTCTGCAGTTGTATTGTGTTCAACACTTCTTTTCTTAAAGAACGAGTCAATTGTTTTCTTGACCATGATTACCTATCACATTAGTTTACACAAATCAATAAATTGTTATATTTTTTTCGGTGCAAATACCATCTATTGCTCAAGACAAACTCAAGGTATTCAAAACATTCAATAATTTATCTAACATATTAAAAAATTGAATAAGACTAACCTTTTTCCAATAAAGCTTGTGAAATCCACACAAAACGTCAAACCATAAATGGTTTTTTAATGTTTCAGAAATCGGAAGTCCACCACTGCACTAAATAAGAAACCCACATGGTGCCGGTGTCGGAAATTTGGAAGCGAGAATCGTAAATAGAAAATGAAGCACTACTGCCGTCTGCAGAGTACTCCTATTTAGGTTATAGCACTACTGCAAAGTTCTCCTATTAATTTAAGTTAACTTGTTTAATATTTTAGGTTGAGTTGTGGAGTTTTTTTTTGGCGGTCGTCGCCACTAGACCCCCTGATCCCATCCTTGCCGCCATCGCTGCTGTTGGACAGCTCAAAAATCTGTCGTTAAGGCCGATCGGATCCAAGAGCCAAAACCCAAACATGGTTCCCCATATTGTTGTACATATTTGCAGCATTGAGTTTCTCTTGAAACATTGGGTGAGGCTGGTAGGCTACGCATCTTTTCTTAATTGAGCTATTTTAATGTAGTGTAAAAAGATTTAAATTTCTGCAAGAAAACTTCTTTTTTGCGGTACAAATGGAAGTTTTTTTTTTTTTTTTTTTTTAATAATGGAAAGTTAAATGGCGAAGAAGCGCAAGTCAATTAGTCCTTTTCATTTTCGTATGCTTTGCAGATTAGATCACAGCATCGTATTTTCATACCGAATTATGGCTACCGAAATTTGCTTTCCGGTTTTCCCGATCGAATAGAAATCAACTTCCGAAAAACCGTACCTAGTACGTCATGGCTTAAAACTTAAAAGTGGTCCTCCTCCTCCTCCTTTTTATCTTAGGCCACTGTATATGCCAAACATTTGGAGAAAAGGCCTCCCATCGAGCTAGCTAGTCTCAAAAGGAGGCAATAAATACCAGCCGCTGCACTCCATGAAATTGGAATGCAAAATACAGATGAGCTATTGTAGTCCAGTGGCAGGGGGAAAAAACTACTTACCGTTGTTGTTGAACTGATGCGGTATTATGTTCCACTCACGATCGGTCGCGCTATAAAAAGATGAAAAAAAGGTTTGACCCGCCCGACCATTCTATACTTCTCACTCTGTGAAATGTTGAGGCTAAATATAACCGACATTGTAGTTCAGATATTTCAAGGTGTTTAAGTCAACTAACATTCACCTAATTTCGGGAACCAACCCAACGGGGGGCCACTTGGACAAACACAATAGTTGTACCACATACCAATTTCCCCAACCCGTAATCAGAAGGTTCAAAATCCATCCCACATAAAGAAAGCACTGTTAGAATGTGGTACACTATCAGGCTCTGTTTGGAACTGGGGAAAATGGGGAACAAAAAGGAAAATAAAAAAAATTCCCTTAATGGTTGTTTGGTTCCTATTTGAAGGAAGAGGAAAATAAAATAGGAAGGAAAGAAGGCTATGGTAAGGGGAATGACCGAGCAAAATGGGAGAGAAAACTCCCTACACAATAATAAAGAAAATACATTAAAAAGTTTCCTTTTTTCTTTCTATTTTCCTCTTGAAGCCAAACAAGAGAAATTTTATTTCCTCATAATTTATTTTCATTTTCTTTCTACAACCAAATAAGAGAAAAAATTCCACTTTCTTCAAATTTTCCCTCTCTCTCTCCTTTCCTTTTCTTTCCCTTTTTTTTTTTTTTTCCACAAGTTCCAAACAGAGCCTCAGGCTATGCTATCCCTGTGTCCAAGCAAATAGAAATGGCGACCACTTCTACATCAGTAATGGCGGAGGAAATTAAAATTGAGCAGCACCTTGTTAGTTAGATATATAGGTTGGGCAAAGCTTCAAGAAAAGTGAGCCCACTATCAGAAGAAAAAAGTTAATTATTGCGGGCATTGTCTTGTCTCACTGCGGCGCCTCTCTTTTTGTTTCCCGGCCGCCAAATAAATGTCGAATGTCGTTTGTTCCATGGTGTGTCAAAAGTAGAATTAGGGTTGGTGATAGTTAAACGTCTGCGTAAAACCAAAACCGAAACCGAAACCAAATGAATGCGGGTGAGGTCTCTCAGGACGGATGATTTTATGACTACAGATGAGCACGGCAGGCGGAACTTCCATTTTTTTTTTTTTGTTGTCGTCGTCGGTAGCATCGTGAGTTAAATTATTGCATGGAGCGTGAATGATGCTGATCCATCAGCTCCAACCAATGATTTAAAAATTGGCTAGACGTAAAGGCTGATACGTAATGGTCTTGTGGCCTTTTCGATACCGCTGCACCTTGATGTATCGATGGGAGAAAAAATCACATACGTATTGCCTGGTTCCTGTTACTATTCGGTCTGTTTCCGATTCATAGACCGATTCACTATTTTTACGGCCGATACTTGACTGTTATGAGTGATTTCTGCCCCAAAAATGATTTTTTAAAAATTCAAAACTGCGACAAACCGATTTCTATTACCTATCATTCGATGCTTCAGATACCATTATACCTCGACCGCTACTGTTACATGTCTCGATACGGTTATTTAAAACCTTGGCTGTCACCCACAAGCTCTCAGCACGTATTCGAACCTGGAGTAAATCATTTATACTTAAATAGTTAAATGTCACCTCCACATGATCGATCAATGAGAGTATGTGCTCACACACACAACATGAAAAACGCCGAAGGAAATATCGAATAATCATACAATTATTTGCCAGTGATGACATGGCATATGACCTCCCGAGTGAAAAATATCTCGGCTCCACCCATAAAAGACAAATGTGAACTTATTGAACTTTTGTAACTCCATGAATTAATTAGTCACTGTTATGGGCAACTCTAGTAAACACCAATCGGCTTATTTTTATTATATATATATAAGTACATTCCAAAATTTATCGTTTAGTGCTTACAATTACACACAACAAAGTACAAATAGAAGACAAAATTTGGATTACATTTATAAAAAAAGTGGGGCGTTACGCAAATGGGGAGACTCGAACTCATGACCTTTTAGTGAGGCGCAAGAGTTCTGACCAATTGAGCTAGTTCAACCCAAGTTCGTTCACGAAAAATATCTCAGCTCTACCCATAAAAGGCAAATGTCATGCAAACGAACTTAGGTGGAGTTCCAAATCAACAGTAAAAAGCAATTTTAGAAAAGGAAGGTTTTTCAAGTTTAAAAATCATGTGTTTACGTAAATATTTTTCCTACCAATATAGATCTTGTTTGATAGATCTCATCGAAATCTTTTAAACGGTGCAAAAAAAATTAAAAATTATTTTTTATTTTCATTATATTTGAGCTTGAAAAACCTTCATTTTGTAAAGTTCTTTTTACTGCGCATCCGGAACACCCCCTTATTCTACTCTGGCAACTCACATGGATGGTTAATCTAGTCTCTATGTAGCCATAAAAGCCCAGTAATTCGGAGGAGACCCAACAGAACTCTTTACAAACACACTTTAGTTCACAAAATTCAGTTTCTCACCTAAATTCAGGAGGAAAGGTTAAAGGTAACATCTCTTAATCTTACGGTCCAAAAGTGTTTTGAACGAACCGAATTTTAAAAGAACTTTTCCCTGAAAGAGTTTTTTTAAAATCCGAACCATTGATTGCCGAGAAGAATAGTAAGATTGAGTGCTGCGACGGAGGTAGCGGTGAAACCGAGCGGCTTGATAGACTTTCTGAAGTTTTTCATACACAGTTAGTTACACGTACCATAGTAAAATGCATACCCTATCACCTTTCTCGGTTGGGCCAAAAGCAATAGTACATTTAATGGCTGCTCACAGGTAAGAAGTAGTATCTGGTAGGAGTAATTTCCTTTTTCAGAGTGGAAACACCAAGTTCCAAAACCCAAAACCAAAGGCCTTTCTCTTTTCAACATCCGGTTCACCCTGAACTTTACTCACTACACGGTTTTTGAAACTTTCAACCAAAAACATGATAGGATAGTGGTGCAAAATATCTATAAAGACTGCAGTCAGTCATTCTTGATGAAATGAAATTCCACAACACTTTTGTGAGAACAAGTGAAACCAAAATTTAGTTTAAAAACTAATTATCTCATAAACAAAAATGGTTTGCACAGCTTTACCACTCCCATCAGAAGGCTAGATTTGACCGCAAGCCGTTATAATTATTCAATGTTTCCATGCATTCTCTAATAACTCCATCTACGTCGCACATTGGTATGAGATCTGCCAGCATGGGACCCACACGCGTGCAATGACTTTGGGCTATTGGGTTGCTGGAACAATGCCCAGAAGCAGTAGATAACTCAAACCCAATGGCAATCTTAAGCTCACCTTGGAAAGCATTTTCCTTGCTACATATTACTTCTTGAAACTGTCAAAACTTGCTGCAACCAAAAAAACATGATGCAACACAGTAGGGCAAATCATGCCCAGAAGACCAACTGCATCTGTAGGGTAGGTCCCCCCCAAGATTAGCCCACATGGTAATCACCAGCCTCTGATTGACTGATTAATTATTGCATCATACCAAGCCCTTCCCACATTTTTAAGCCCCCCCCCCCACCCCAAAAGTAACTGAAGCACAAGTAAAATGTTGCACACTGAATCAGTCACTGCTATGGTCCAATCTTATTACAAACCAATCAGTATTTGACACATCAGTGGGGTTGAGTAGCACCAGAGGGCTGGAGTAGCACACTCCATGCAACATCATCTTTGTGGCTGGTGTTTGTGTATAAAGAAGAAGAGCCAGTTTGGTGTGTTAGCTCATTCCGCTCTCTACTTCTTCACATCTTCTACTCTTGCCTTCTCTACCTCCTAATGGAATTACCGGTCACAAATTCCGGTGACCGGAAAACCCAATACCGAATCAAGACCAAGAACCTCTCATATAAACTACGCCCGAGATATAGCGAACTTGGTCGTTTTGGGTGGTGGGAGGAGCCCCATAACAGAAACAAATACATTCTACGGAATGTGAGTTGTGAAGCCAAACCTGGGGAAGTCACGGCAATTGCAGGTCCCAGTGGGGCTGGAAAGACCACACTGTTAGACATTCTAGCTGGAATGATCACAAGAGTCTCCGGCCATGTTCTCGTAAATGACCAGCTAATGAATGCTGCACATTTTCGCAGAGTATCTGGTTATGTGACACAAGACGAAGCCCTCTTCCCGCTTCTCACTGTCGAAGAAACCCTCATGTTTAGTGCCCGTCTCAGGCTCCAGGGCAGGCTCCACAAGGCAGCAACCAGAGTCAGAGAGCTGATGAAGGAGCTTGGATTAGAACATGTCGCTGGAATGCGAATTGGAAGCGAATCACGGCGTGGAATTTCCGGCGGTGAAAAGCGGAGGGTATCCATCGGCGTTGATCTTGTCCACAACCCAAATGTTGTCATGATCGACGAAGTGACTTCTGGGCTTGACTCGGCTTCAGCTCTCCATGTCGTTTCGTTGCTTAAATCCATGGCTAAGAATCAAGGTAAGACGATTGTCCTAACCATCCACCAACCCGGGTTTCGAATTCTTGAGTTGTTCGATAACGTTGTGCTTTTATCCAATGGGATTCTTCTGCACCACGGGTCGTTGCAGCTCCTAGAGGAGAGGCTCAAGTTTTCAGGGCATTGCATTCCTCGGCACGTCAATGTGCTTGAATTCGCCATTGATGTGGTGGAAAGCCTGAAAATAGATAGCGAAGGAGACGATACCGAAACCAGTGAAATGGAAGAAGAATGTCGTCATCTCAGAAAAATCTTCAGTTTGGGTAATGAAGTAGAGACGCAAACAATTTACCCAAATTCTCGATTTGTAGAGGTATTCATTCTGAGCCAGAGATTCTACAAAAACGTATTCAGGACCAAGCAGCTGTTTACTGCAAGAATATTACAGTCATTGATTGCAGGGATTCTACTAGGGACAGTTTTCATGAATGCGAACAATGACCCTAAGAAATTTAAACTTCAGACACAGTTAGGGTTTTTTTGCCTTCAGTCTCACCTTCTTGTTGTCTCCCACAACAGAAGCACTTCCTATCTTTCTAGAAGAGAGGAGAATTCTAATGAGGGAAACCTCCAGAGGAGCCTATAGAGTTTCTTCTTATGTTATCGCAACCACTACTGTGTTTCTTCCTTTCCTTCTAATTGTGGCTCTTCTCTATACAACCCCGGTTTATTGGCTAGTCGGATTGAGGAGAGATTTCGACGGTTTCCTATATTTCTCTCTGGTGGTTTGGCTAGTTGTTTTGATGTCAAACTCCTTTGTATCATGTTTTGGTGCACTGGTGCCAAATTTCATCATGGGGGCTTCTTTGATTGCAGGGACTATGGGGTCTTTTTTCCTCTTTTCAGGGTATTTCATATCGAAGGATGACATTTCGAGGTACTGGATTTTCGTGTATTACTTGAGTTTGTTCAGGTACCCGTTTGAGTGTTTTATCATAAATGAGTATGGTGGAGAGAAAGGGAAAGGGAGATGCTTGGAGAGTGTGGGAGGAGAATGCTTATTGGATGGCAATGGCTTCTTGATGCAACAAGGTTTGAATGAGACACAAAAGTGGAGCAATTTAACTGTGATGTTGACCTTCATTTTGGGGTATAGAGTACTTTGTTTCTTAATTCTATGGTACAGGTCTTACAGAACGAGAAGTTAACAGGATCTTCTGGGTAGAATAAGTGTAGTTTAGAGAGAGAGGAGGATGTGTTACTTCTTCTCTTCCGTTATCATTATTAATGTTCTTTGTTAGGATATTATACACCTTTTCAGTTTTCAACATGATTCTGTTTAGCTTTCTTATCCTAAGTATTGCAATGACTAACTTAACTTCAGAGTTGGAAAATTTTCCTCTATGGTAAATTCTAATTATGTTGGGATGTTCTTTTGAGTGTTGCTTCAAGCATCTATACTTGGTATCGCATGGACAATAAAAATTGTTGTCGTACCAGACAGCAATCAGTGACACAAGATTATTAAACCCAAATGTTTTAATTCTCTTTCTTTTGGTTTCACGTTCAATTCTTTTTTCTCCCCCCGCAGAATGTGCATACAATTCTACTAAAATGGAAACTTCGAACTCATCTACAAGTCTAAGATGTTTCAAAGAACCTTCGACATATAAGAAGAATCCATTTTCACTAGTTCTTTACGTGTTTCAACATCCAGCAGTTTATATTTGACATACAGATGATATCTAATAAACGCAGGTGTTTCTAGTTTCGCCGTTCAAAAAAATAAAAAAATAACAGGTGTTTCTAAGAAGAGAAAGTAACTGGGAAACTTAACTAGCAAACTTGATGCATACAGCATATAGAATAAGATAGTTAAGAATCAAAGTAAACAGCTTCAGATATAACATTTTAAAGGAGAACAGGGTTCCAATTTTTTGAGTTCAGGCATAGGAAAACGGGAAAATGTTGCAAGAAAGGAAAAATCATGATAACATGTGACACAGTTCAGAAGGATTAGCATGAATCGTATCCTTTTTGTACTTCACACCTGAATTTCTCTCCTATTTTAGTTAATCATTGTTCTGCTACTAACTAACACTAGTTAGAGAATCACAAGGTGGCCTCTCAACTTCCACATTGCATTATTTCTCGAGGTTTCCAAGTTGCAATCCCGCAGAGATAGATTCATATGTGGGACTGCTAATTGAGCTGATTTATATCTGTATAAGCCTGAAAGGTCAATCTGGACAACAGCTGTTCATGAGATTACAGTTAACTAGGTAACAGAATTTCTAACATATCCAATTTGTGTTGCCATTTTTTGAAAAAAAATCTCAGTACTTTTCATAGCAATTTTCAGACATAAGAAAGCAGCTTCAACATGGCATGTAATTACTGGGTGTGGATCTATTGTTGGAGTTTACAAGAAGATAACAGGATCTTCTGGCTAGAATAAGTTTATTTCAGTAGTAGGAGGATTTGTTTGTTTGTTTGTTTTCATTATGATTAATAGTTCTTTGTGTAGGAAAATATAGTGTGGAAAACAGTAAATAATTTAACTAATTTTTGAAAATTTACAATCGAACAGAAAATTACATGAATTGGAATTACAGAATATGAAACATAAACATAAACCGTAAGTAGGGAACAAGAATTTGCAAACCGAGACCCGTTTTGTTCAACGGTGCCCTTAAGACAAATTCGCCGCCTCACCAGTGCTGGAGGTTGTGTCGGTGTTTGTCTCCCAGGGTTGACTCGGTTCCTACTCAGCCGCCGGAGCACCGCCGTAGATTGCTCGTCGAACAAACTTGTGTCTGTACTCTCGCTATCGAAAGGAAGAACAATATTGGAAGATGGAGATATTCTCTGAAATTTCGGTGTCTCATTCCGGAATTTGGATGCCAAATTTATAGAAGCAAGAGGACCAATCAATGTGGGAAATTGAAGGAATTCAATACTGTGATTAATCTGATGATTAATCCTCTTCAATTTAGGGAAAACGGAAGCTATCAATACCAGCAAATTGATAGCAAAATTATGGGTGTCAATACGAGTCTTTGACCCTTTCATTACCCATTCCAGATTTCCTGGTAAGCCCAATTCCGAAGTACCCAGATTAGACCATAGACCACAGACCTCGAACTATAGGTCGCGGGCCCACGAATCCTAAGTCCCGGCCCCGGCCCCGGCCCCGGTCTAATTTAGGTGTTTGGTAACGGCGCGCTCGCACGTCATTTGGCTTTTTCAAATCCCATAATGAGACAATTTCTCATTTATATCTTAATGGAATTTGTTCACTGTTGTTGGGCCCATCTCACGCGGTGTGGGCCCCACCAAATTCTCTTTGGTTAAATTCCCTTTTCCAACACTTTGTTTGGTGCTAACCAAGTTTTCAACATGATTTGTTTTACTCTTGTCCAAAGTTTTGCAATCACCAACACCACAACAGAGTTGCAAACCTTTGCCTGCTCGATTTGCATTAGAACTTTATGGTAACTTATTATTATCTCGAGGATATATTTTGCGTGTTGCTTCAAGCATCCATGCTAAGTGATGTTCCTTAACATTCTTAAGCTGCACCGCATACACAAGAGAATGTCTGACATACCAGGCGGCTCTGTAAAACAAGATAATCAACCACCAATGTTTCAATCCTCTTTTGGTTTCACGTTTCAACCCTCCTTTCTCCGCCCCACACAATGTGCATGCAAGTCAATTCGGATAGAAACTTCAAATTCATGTACAAGACTAAGATATTTCAAAGACCCTTCAATAAATGAGAAGAATCCATTTTCACGAGCTTGACATGTCCCAACATCCAGCAGTTTATATATGACATACAGATGAAATCTAATAAATCAGAAAGTAACTGGGAACTTACGCAAACAAGATGCACATGCAGTTAGATAGTGGAGAATTAAAGAAACAACTTCAGGTATAACACTTTAAAGCAGACTGAGTTCCACATGTTCGAGTTCATGCATAGGAAAAATCATGACCACAGGCGACAAGAAGTCCAGAAGGATTAGCATGAATCATATCCTTTTCATATTTCATAGGTGAATTTCTTTCTGCTTTTGTTACCCATTGTTCTGCTACTAAATAACACTACCAAGAGGATCACATGGTGGTCTCTCAACTTCCCTTTCCAGTATTTTTCGAGGTTTCAAAGTTTCAATCTAGAAGAGGTAGATTCATATATAGAACTTATATCATCTGTGGAAGCCATGTTTTGAATTGCACTCTAGACCACTTGTTTCCTGAGATGACAGTTGACTAGGTAACAGAATTTCTAACCTATCCAATCAGTGTTGTCATGTTTTGAATTCCTCTAACCACTTCTAACAGCAATTTTCAGACATAAGAAACAAGACGTTAAATTGATAGGTAATAACAACTCAGTTTTGCCCTATGAATTCTGAGAAAACACTTACTGATATCTGATGGAGCTAATTTTTCATAGAAACCTTGAAGAAGTATTTTAAGAAAAAGGAACAGTTTGGATCATTATTGTACCCGAGGTGGGCCCCACGAAAACTGTCTGCGCAAGATGTGTGTAAAAGATATGTGCCCACAACTCTTTTGTAAATTGTGTTTCCCAATTTGGTGATAGCAACTTATGGTCTTCTGAGCATGTCCACGAATTAATTATTTTTACTCAAAATATTCTGCAAGGATGCGACTCCAGAGAGATACGGATAAGAGAGTAGATAATGGCTGTGAAAACAACGGTTGGAATACAAGAATCCGTGATCGGCAATTCCATTAGGAGGGAGAGAAGGTAAGAGAAGAAGGTCGTAAGGCTATATCTGTCTTCTTTGCTGAAATGGTTGTTCAGAAAACCAATACCGTACTTAGACAATTAATCATAAAAGAGGCAAATGGAACATTTTGCCTTATACTGTCAATTGTTTTTGGCTTTCTCCCTCTTCCTTGATACAGAGTACATGCAAAGTGCAGATAAAACTACCCCTGCAGATCAACATCATATTTGTCGAACTAATTTACTTGATTAATAGAAGGTCGTCCTCTGTGCATGGTGTGAGAGAGATATTTTAGGTACATCTTCGCACCAGTCGTCTTTACAAACTTCAGCGTCAACGCAGGCTCCTATCAACTTATTATTTTGAAAAGTGGCGGCAAATAATATGAATAAAAGCTACAAGTTGGACTACAGGGCTAGAGGAACCAACCTCTATTCAAAGGACGGTTTGTCACTTGTGTACCCAAGTTTTCTAATCTTTGCTTTTATCTTTCTAAGCAGCAACCATCCCCTTTGTTCTGGCTGAAAGTGCCAAAAACTGTTTAATAAGTGAACTATATAACCTTATTCTCAAACTAAAGTCACTATCAACCATTAAATTGTTTATCTTTGGAACAGCGACATTTTGTACACTATTTCCAAATAGCTAAAGGTTAAAGTTTAGTTTCATCAGGGATTAGAGAATGCTTATGTTAGAGTTGACAATGTTCTTCTGATACTGTGATAGGGATTCAAAAGACTAGGGGAGACACATGGTGCATGTCTTTCTAGAAAGCAATAGTAAAAATAGGGTTCAGCATTGAAAATCCTCCACAGAACAAGTGGCATTTCCCACACTAGAAAACACAAGAAGTATTGGTCCCCTGGAAAGCACGGAGGGGATTGTTTATACCTAGTAGGTTGATGTTTTAGGAGAAGTTAATGTAATCATCCAGAAACAAATGGAGAAAAACCGGACGATGATAGGATTATGGATGAGTTAATGTGGTAATACTGTCTGGGGCTTTAGAGAAGAAACTTTCATTTTTTATTCAAGTCTAGAACCTTTTATTCACCACTGATTTCCAATCTAAACACGGAAATGCATTCACCTAGCAAAAAAATTTGAACGGAAGCAGTAAAATTCATCACGTGAAACAACAGCTGAGCATACATACCCTCTCTTCCTATGGAAATGGAAAGCACATGAAATATGTTCTATCAATTTTGTATAACCATCTCATTGTCAAAGCATATTGACATAGAATGCTACAGTGAAGAAACTTACAAACTATCTACCAAACGAATCATCTCTTTCACCAGAGATCTCCTATTGAAGATGAGTTTGAAGATTCAAAGAAAGGAACCCTTCTTCTCTTGTTCGAAAGTGTATTTCTCGATGAAATCTCCTCTGAAGCATAAAATTTATCGAGCACAGACCTCATGGTGTGGCGAATAGAACTTGCAAGAAGCCGGCATCCTTCAATATCTTCCATCTTCTTTTCTTTGCAACAACTTATAATAAAAACATAAATCATTCGGCCTCCAAAGGTAGCGATTTCAGCTCTCACCGTCTGCAGATGGAGGGCATCAAGAGCTTGCCTCAGATCAGACCAAATCTCATATTTATGATCACAACATAGAGATGCCCTTATTGCGCAAGAAGCTCCATCTGATCCATCCTCCTGCTGTTCAACTTTTACTTCATCAATATCCGTTGGTACTAACATACCATCAGTAGCTTCTGTCACATTTCTCCTCAATTCTTTTAGATGGTTGACAACTTCAGCAAGTAATGATGCTTTCTCCATCTGTAAATGCCAAAAGAAGCTTCATTGTCAACATGCTCGTAATGAAGAGGCACACAGGAATGCTTGACAAAGAAATGTCCAGTAAAGCACGAGTTGCTATGTTTCTTTGTTCTCATCGACTGTCTCTCTTTATAGCCATGTCGCCAGGGTAATCCAAACAGTGCAATTTGGCTTATGTAAGATGAACATTCCAACTTTCAAAGACTTTGTTGCTTCCTTTCAAGGGAATTAGAGCTCTTCTCGTAGAACATACCTTATCGAAATTAATTTCTGGGCAGGTCAAGCAACTCGTGGAAACATTGCTAAGGAAAAATAGATAGTTGAATTGAAAGATTTATAACTTATACGTATAGCATGTTATCATCCCTTGTCTATCTACTCTATTCCCCACTGATAATGCTACCTACGAGTGTCACCAATAAACAGCTACAAGAATCCCTGATTCTATATAAGTTAGGTTCACAGTTACTTTACCTCAACAAAAGTGACAAATTATACTAACAATTTGTATGTTAATCCCTAAGTCATAAGGGCACACCATCCAAATTGGAGGGGCTTGCAACCCCATTGTCATTCTCATTTCATGACAGCTAGGAAACTGATTATGAGAAAACTTCGTCATCTTGAATCAGGGGTTAAGGACATCAAATTATGTATTTGTTTACTTGTTAACATGCCAAATATGTTGGTTCTTCTCTTCTCTCATTCTCAAGTGGTAAACTGATTATCACATCATTTTCGGTAGACATTTCAGAATTACAAGTGATTCCCAGTTACGAACCAAATAATGAAGCCATCATCTTGCTTATTCTTAATTTTTGCGGAGAGGTACTTGCAATTGAACAAGTTTTTTAACGTTTGTTCACCTACTTGAAACTTCCTTGGATAATTTTCTTAACTAGAGATTAAATATGTTATCACAGCCATAGTTAGATTCTTGGGTCCGTCCTCATTATAGATCTTGACACGATTTCTTTTCAAATATTCCATTATCCCTAACCAACCCAATTGGGTTTACTGTACCCTATGACCTGATAAACTTCCAGTGGTCCCAGGACTCGAACCGGAGACCCTTCGAACACGAAAACGGGTCTACACCTCAGGGTTCAGTCCTTGACAAGATTAATGTCACTCTCAACAAAAAAAATTAGAAAGAACTAACTCAAATATAATCAATTAAAAAAAGCAAAGCCGACCTTATCTGTGCCAGGTATGAGGTTCCTAAGCGTGGTGAGATGGCCATTAATCCTCTCTCTCCGCCGCCTCTCCGCCTCGCTGTGGTTCCTCAAAGCCTCTAACGCTTTCTCAGCCTTGACCCCCTTGTGGCTTGGCCGCACCATGGCTTGCACTAGCTCTCCCCTCTCACCATCCAACACCAAGGAGGACGTAGAAGACGACGACCCGCGTCTTATTATCTCCTGAAACACAGGATTCCACGAAAACCCACTGGAGAATTCCATCTCTAAAAGAAAGGGCTTAACTCAAAACAGCTGTTTCAGACCCCAAAAAAAAAAAAAAACCAGTAACCCAGGAAGTACTCTGGCTTTTCTTGAAATGGGTTTGATTTCTCTCACTCACATTGTGTGGGTGATTGTGTCAAATTCGGACAAGAAAATGCTAACAAGGACTGGCAGGAGAATGTTGGAAGACAAAAGTACTAGTATCACAGAGTGATGAATAGAGGAAAGAAAGTGAGGACAGAGAAGCTCTCACAGCAGGGGCAGGGGCAGGGGCAGAGGCAGGGGCAGAGTAGTGTCAAGAACACAAGTCCCCACATAAAACCCTAATATATACTGGTAAGTTATTCTGTCACTGGCCCTAAAAAAACGTGATAAAGTGTCAAATGGAGATGCTTTTAATAACGGAAATATAAAATGGGCTTACCTCAAGATCCCCCATATTAAAATTTCTATACCTACTCTACACGTGTCTATATTTTCCTCCACCTTTAACCCCATCACGTAACACCTCGTTTTTGTCCCTATTCAATTTTTGTTGGTGTTAGTTAGTTTTACATCAAATTTTGGAAATTGATTTTAGCACTCCAAAAATTGATGGAGGGGCTTCAAAACGACATCGTTTTGTGTATCAATACAGTGCAGTTTTGGAGCCCCTTCATCAATTTTTGAAGTGCCAAAATCACTATCCCAAATTTTTATGTATTATTAATTTATGTCGATAAGAAAAATCGAAAAAGTAAATACTTATAACTTTTGCACAAATATTTTTAAAATTGTCCAAGAAAAACTTAAAAATTTGGGTTAGCAGAAACCGGGACTAAGGGTAGAGTTGGTATAGAAATTTTGGTATGGGGGATCTTAAGGTAAACCCATTTTATATTTTATTAAACAAAAAGATACTTGCACAGCGGTTGTGCAACCAACCAAACACAACCAATTTTTAGCCGTTTATTATTGTAATAAATGGTCAGGATTCACTAAAAAATTTTCCTGAAAGAGTTTTTGTTTAAAATCTAGACCGTCCAAACACATCTGGACGATCAGAATTTGTGATACAACACACACAACCATTGTATGTGTAGCATTTCCAAATGCATGTGGTATACAGATATAATTGTAGTAGCATGCTGTATACAGTTCACGTTTAGAGAAAACGCACCCTAAGATAGAAACTCATAAATTAACATAAACTGTAAGGACCCGTAATTTCAAAAAAAAAAAAAAAATTATTAAACGGTTTATTCGATATGATAATTGAGGAAAGTTTGAAATTTATTGAGTTTATTTGAGTTGGGGTTAATGTGAGGAAATTGTTTGTAGGAGGGTGCAAGTGCAATATGTGTTTATGTTGGTATATATATGTGTGGATGTGTGTGTAGGGGGGGATTTTTACTCCTCACACTCTCTCATCTCCCGATCTCTCTCGCCTCTTCTCCCTCTCTCGGCTTTCTCTCTCTCTTTTCCTCCAACACCCAAACTTCATTCCTCACTCAAAAACCCATGACAAATAGCTTCCAATTGTTCATCTATTCGCGTTATTGAGCCCAAATTTCGTGGGTCAAGCTCGGGGAAGGAGTATTCGGTTGATTTCGAAGTTTGGAGAGTTAGGGCTTGCTCAAATCGCGTGGGTTTCGATCATTGACTCGAGGTAGGGAATTCTAACTATCTTTATGTGTTTATGAGTTGATTGTGTGCCTAAATCATGCTCTAGTTGTTTGAAATTTGGAGTTATGCCTTCCCTTGAATTTCTACAAATTGCGCTGCTTCGTTTTCCCCGATGTAGAAGAATAACGCTCCAAGCGTAGGGCTTAATACGTCATTTGAAGCATAATAATCCGGAAGACCAGGATCGTACCCAAGGGAATTATATTATGACTTGGCTCGGATTTGTAGAGTAAGCAAGGCTTTCGACTATTAGGTAGCCAACCGAGTTTTACTTTCAAAGGTGGAAATTTAAAAGGCTAAATTGAAAACGAATAAACTAGGAAAAAGATAGGCTAGGTCTAGGAATTACTAGCCCTCATGACTCGGGCTAAATCACATTTCTCACCAACTCACGCGATTTAAAGTACACAATTGTAGGTACCTAAACCGGGAAATAGAAATGGTTTGAAAATAAGTTAGCTCTAGAACTCATTTGGTAAACACCTCGAACGACAGAGCTCTAAGCATCACGTGTGGTGAGTAGTCAAAGCTCCCACCTACACGTGATCAAAGAGGTTGACACCTCGGTAATTTACCAAACAAATCCGAACCCCACATCAATTTTCAAATCCAAAGATTAAAACTTTATTGGTGAAAAATGCAATTTTTGCCCAAGCCATGGGATGCTAATCATCCTATGACCTAACCCTTGAAACTACTCACACATATCTAGAGAGATAAGAGCAAGCAAAAATCTACTTAGCATAATTGAAATGCAAGACTAGAAGAAAATTAGCTTAAACAATGGATCGGGAACTAAGCAACAACTTTAATTAAAGCATGAGTAGCAAAAGACAACTAATAAAGGCAGGAAATTAAGAAATAAGTGCTGAAAATGAAGAACAAAGCAAGAACAATTCAAAAAGCTGAAAAATAATCTAAGCTAGATCTCGAAATGTGTGTACATCCCCCCTCTTGTTTTTTCGGATCCTCTTTTTACATCACGCCTGGAATATTCCCTGAATATGCCCCTCTACTGCCCTCGGCATCGCTGGCAACGGACATAAGCTAGGCCACTAAGGGGCTCGGCATCGATGCCAAGTTTCCCTTCCCATCGCTGCCGAGGGCCATAAGGATCTGGGGCTACAAAGCAGCTCGGCATCGATGCATACTGTGGCATCCCATCGATGCCGAGGGCCTTAGTGGCCTTGCTTGCTGCTTGGCTGCAT
This sequence comes from Rhododendron mucronatum var. ripense, assembly GCA_019656295.1. Taxonomy (NCBI): domain Eukaryota; kingdom Viridiplantae; phylum Streptophyta; class Magnoliopsida; order Ericales; family Ericaceae; genus Rhododendron; species Rhododendron mucronatum. The sequence goes on from BPLT01000274.1 coordinate 24,592, forward strand.
CACTGCTCGAGCCATGCTTTATCTTGCTCGGGCGTCGCCTGCTTCTGCCTGGGCTGCTTGGTTCTGCCTTGATTGCGCCTTGGCCATGCCTTCTGCCTTGGCGTTGCCTTGGCTGGGCGGTTTCTGCCCGGGCTGAACTTCTCGCTTTGGCTCTGCCTTGATTGCGCCTTGGCCATCGGGCAATTCTCGGGCCGTGACATGCCTTAGGCTTTTAAAGCTTCTTATTAAGCAATTTACCTACAAAACAGCACCAACACATTCTACGAGCAAAAATCATTAAAAATAACTAATTAGCAACTAAATTAACCTACAACTAGACACTAGCGCACCCTCTCATTACATTCCCGGGTGCTTATCACGCGCACTGTAAGGCAGTGGTACTAATACCACGTTTTTGAGCTACCAATACCTTGACTCGGGTTGCTCACTGGATTGGTTTGGTATCAATACCTACTTTTTGATCTACCAATACCTCAGTCTCTGATTGCTCACTGGATTGGTCGGGTACCAATACCTACTTTTTGAGATATTGATACCAATGACTCAGAAAACTGTTTTGACCTTCGTTGATTTATTCGTTGATCGTGTTGATCCTCCGTCACTTCTAACACCTTCTCAACATATCCAAACCACTTCTTAACATCGAAGTATGTATCCCTTTGGTCATTAGATGTTCATTCATTCATAGTTTCGTGTCGGGCGAAACTTGGCTATTATAGAACTTTCGGTTGATTATCAAATCTGAATGAGATTCGAACTTGATATACTCTTGATCCTTGCTCAGAGATACATTGTTTATTGAGCTCATATCCTATTGTTTCATTCCGTCCTTGTTACCATTCGTATAGACTCTCACGTTGTGGTTCTTTCTTTGGAATTGTAGCACACTCGTTCATGAGTTTATTGATAATCCTTTATGTTGGACACCTAGTATTGACATGGTTGAACATGGATAATCATAGAGTATTAGAATGAGAATCATGATGCATAATGAATGATTCGTGAATGATTGGGACACTTGAACACAAATTATGATATGATGCCGATAATGGGAATGTGAGATGATGCGACAAACCAATAAACTAAGGTTAAAATGGTGATGTGATGAGTTATTATCGGTATGAGATAGGTCAATGCGAGATGAGATATGATGGAAGTACTCGTTGATATGTAGGTGTCTCTCTTATAATGAATATCGTATGGTTGACTCTATTGTGAAATTGGATTTATATATTGTCATCGTGACTGCATGTTGAATATGGGAATAGACCCGGGTAACGCCGTGGTGACTCTATTGCTCTGCGGATTTGAGAATAGACCTGGGTAAAGCCAAGGTGACTCTCTTCCCATTCGACTTAGGGAAAAGACCCGGGAAAAAGCCGTGGTGACTCTAAAGGCGAAATTGGTTGTATTGAACTAAGAATCTGAATATCATTGTAATGTATGGTGACTAATGGAAATGGAGTTCAAGTGGGGTATTGACTACGCTATTATCACTATTATTTATCGTTCGACTATTCCTTTGGTGTAGCATTTGGTAAAGAGACATAATTAACCTATTATAGGGTGGCACATTGAGGAAGACCTAAATGAACATTTGTATGTCAGACTAGAAACAAGAATCCGACTGTAGAGACAGGATAGATGACGAGATGGGACATAAAAGTAAGAGGGTTGGTACGAGGGAGTTATCTGAGTTCTTAAACGTCTAAACTAAGTGGTATGTTCATGGTTGGTTCAAATTGCCATCTTCTAGCGATGCGATCTTCTTCCTGTGCACTTATCTTCTCATATACACATAAGGTTAGCATAGATTTTCCTACTGGGCTAGTGAAGCTCAACCTATCATTTTCAGGTATATTGCAGGTCACTGTCATGGAGTGCGTGGAGTGCATGCTGTCGTTGTCAATTAAAGCTATTTTCAGAGAATACTTGATGACTTTTGTATAGCAAACTGCATTGTTTTGCTTTTATCTATTTTGGAACTCTGTAATTTATTGGGCAAGTTTGTGGATGTGGGGACTGAACTATTCTTTTGGATTATTAATTGTACCTCTGGTGAGAATTTTAATTATCAAATGTTATTATTATTTATGTTGAAAACCGAGGGCGTGACATAAACAAAACATGAGAACAGTTATAGTTTTTTGTCTCGCACTTTTATGTAACTTATACCGAGCTAACAACTTAAAACCAATTTTTCACTGCAAAATTATTATGTTAGCACTTTATTGAAAAATCATTGAAGAATAAAATAGTAATCCAAAGCCAATAGTTGTGTCCCTTGAGCAAAATGAGATGAGAAAACCAAACTAAAAATAAGTTACAAATTAATGTATACTACCTTGCTCGATTGTTAGTTAATTAAAAATATTGACTACGATTTTAAATTCTTACCTAGCTATTGGAACTCTCTTTTTAGCAAAAAAATATTATGTTAAATTTTTTTTTTAAATCTTTGCATCACAAGAAAAAACTATACATCTTTATAGATTATTCATATGTTCGGTCCTAAAATTGTAATTGTGGTTTGAGAAAGACCAAATCCATGAAGAGAGTATGACATAGATTTCGGAAAAATAAATAAATCAGGGATCTATAATTACCAGCGATGATCTATATACCTTCAACTATGTATGCCATGATCTTGGCATTTTCAATTTTAGGAATGAACAGTACAATTTATGATCTCAATTTTTACTTAAATAAAGTCTTCCTAAAAAGGTTTTTTCCCCCCAAACATTACACTTTATTTATACCAAAACTACAATGTACAACTATCTACATATATTACAACTCTGGGTACTGCCTGCACCCTCAAACTATCAAAAAAACAAAAAAGATAGTCAAAAAGGCAGGAACCACAATGCAGTCAGCAAAAATACGTTGCTCCTCCGCAGCCTTCGTTGCCAACACATCAGCAACCGTGTTGGCCTCATGACTATAGCTGACAGCGACAATTGAGTTTCAGAAATACTACACTACCTTTTTACATTACTTAGTTACATTACATTTTATGTGGAGCCTATTTAGGGTCTCAGAAAAATCCAAAAAAATACTGATAAATTTTAAAATATTATTTTATGGAGTCCTATAAAAAATTAGTTCTAATGGATATCGGTAAGTATCATTTTTAAATTTGTATTGACGAAACTGAGCAGATGAACAGTTTCATTCCTATGAATCAAGAAGTAATACTTATCGACATCTATTGGAGTTGATTTTTTACAGGACCCATAAAACAATATTTTAAAATTTATGGATATTTTTTTGGATTTTTATAATACCCGAAATGGGCCCCAGATAAAATGTAGTATAACGTGTAGTGTAACTATATAGTGTATGTAGCATCTCTGAGAAAGAAACTCAACCTCCTGTACTAGCCTAAGACAATCTTGAAGCAGTGTTCGCAATTGACCTGGGCGGACCACCTTCCTGCACATAGTCGTGCGCCTTGGCCACACGACCTTCTCGCAAGTAGAAAAGAAAAGGTACCAACGGGATTAAATATTTACGACAAAAAAAGAGAGTTTAAATTCTTTCCTGATTGGGCATATATATATACATATATTTAGAGGGAATTTTTATTTTTAAATTGGCGATTCCCATACATGGTCAACTTTTAGCATCTCCAATCCTTACCCCTTTTTTTTTCACCCAAATTTGGGTAGAAATTTGAGTCAAAAGCTTGATTTGGGTAATGCATCTCCAATGTTAAACCCATATTTGTCCCCAAATATATTCTTGAATGACATGCATGCTTGTGATTAATGAGTGGCAAATTTGTAATTAATGAGAGTGAAAATAGGCTATGAAAAAATGGGTATGGGTTTGAGTCTCCTCAAATTTTTGGTGAGAACATGGGTAGAACTTAAAATGGATATAACATTGAAGATTGGTTTTTAAGCTTTTTACTCAAATTTTGGATATGGATAATAAAATGGGTAAGGATTGGAGATGCTCTTAGGTCATTAGACCAATGTACTTATTGTCCATTGTTTTGCCAGCGATATTGCGATAATTAAGAAGCGATAATGTAATTTTTTGTTTTTGTTTTATTGCCAAAATTCTTTCTTATCAAAAGGTTTGCACCTGAGAACAAAACTCTCATGCACAAAATTTTGGTATACCTGATAGGCTTCATGCCTTCTCTTTTTTTTTTTTTTTTTGATAAGTCGTGCCTTTCTTAAATTAGGTGGCCCCTTGCCCCTTGTGGTTGAGCCAATCAGGGCATTACCAACTGACACTAGTATATATTTTAACCCTATCGATGATGATGGCTCATTTTCAAAGGTTTTTCAAAACAAATTCCTGTTTATTTTGTCAGAGTTTAATGTTTCTTGTAATGGTTTTGGATGTGTTTGTTTGTCATCACCTGTCTTCGATGTGATTCTCCCATGATGTCCTCTTCTTCTACTCCTACTACGGCAGCCGCAGGGGAGGCACTTTTTGGGAGCGGCATCAATGCAGATTTCCATATTTTGTCTTCGTAGTTTTTTTTTTTTTTTTTTTTGTTGGCAATAGAAATTTTATTAATCTCTAAAAAGAGAACAAAGATTAAAAGAAATAACGACAAACAAAAGCTAACCGAGACCCAAAAGAGACGTTGGCAAGAAGCCAACAAAAGAAAAGAAACAACCCCGACACACCAACACCTATATAGTTCGTTGTATCATGTTGTATCCCTTGTAAATTGTTATCTCCTATATATGCAATTCTTACTCTTCCACTAAAAAAACAAGCAGCCTTGGGTTTATAATAAACTGTGTTCTGTTATGTGGTTGTTAACCTATCAATAAAAAGATTGAGAAATATTGCTGTATTTTTTAGAAAAGCACAAACATATTGCATTCAGAATAACAAAGCCACTGTCTACAAAATCAAGTGGGTTTTTCAGGTGTCTCTGTGACATTTGGTGCAAAGTTCAGGTGCTATTTTAAAATTTTCCCTTTTTTTTACTATGCGTCGATTTTATGACATTTTTTAAAGGTAAATTTATTTCGTGCTAGCCAATTGTAGCTTCTTTTTTTTTTTTTTCTTTCTTTTCCTTCAAAATCTGCTTGTTATAAAAGAGAAATTGTATGTAAGCTGGTCCGAACAATTTAAGTTGTCGAATTAAATGAAAATGTACCGCAGATGAGTCATACCAAACCAAACTAAATTAAGCCGTAAATACCCATCAACTAGGGTCATTTGCGTAAATTCATTGTACGTCTGCCTAGGGTTCTAGGGAGGACAACATGTTCTTTTAAAATAGCACCTGAACTTTGCACCAAATGTCACAGAGACACCTGAAAAACCCACTTGATTTTGTAGACAGTGGCTTTGTTATTCTGAATGCAATATGTTTGTGTACAAAACATAGCTAATATTTTATTATGTTTCTACTATATATTTGACATCATTGTACGTCTGCGTAGGGTTCTAGCCTTCTAGGGAGGACAACATGTTCTTTTAATACCCAGGAAATCTAGGTCTTTTAATTCCACCTACAAAATATAGCTAATATTTTACTATGTTTCTACTATTTTACTACATCAGTTTAAGTCCGGTGCTGTACGGATAACATTTCTCAACAAATAGCAACTCTCAAATCTATTTGCTTCCAGAGCTCTCAAATCTATTTAATTAATTATACACCTTTGATTGGTTATCGTCTTTAATCGACGCTCTTCCTTTTCCTTTCCATTAGGGCCCCGCTCAGTTACACGAAAAGGATAAAAAATAAAAATTAAACTTTCGTGTAAATTTTTGTTTGTTCTGTCACCGAAAAAGTTGTAGGACTCACAACTTCAACTTTTCCACTCAAAGACACTTTTCTGCAAAACAAATTTTGTCTAAAGAAAGTTTTTTTATTTTCTTGCAAGATTTCTTTCAAAAGAATACACACAAGAAAATAAATTTTATGTTTATTTACTTTACCTCACTTCACTTTTTCAGAGAACCAATTTTTTACCCAACATTCTTGACAAACTAAACGGAGCCTAGGGGTTAGGTGTAGACTCCGCGTGTGCAATTGTAAAAATGTGGGGAGTGAGAGCAGATGGTTGAGTTTGAGTGATTTTACTATTTTGCCCTAACATTTACTTCATGATATAATAATAGCAGTTGTAAAACTAGGTTTTTTATTAGAACAATACTGAAAATCACTTTTGTAATGCAACTTCAAAAAAAAAAAAAAACTTCACATCAATGATCAATCCATTGGTATTCTGATAATATTCTCCTTTTGCATATTAGAATAGATTTCCTCCTTTGAGTGATTATCGATTCTAGAGAAATTTTGTGTGTGTGTATTTAGTAGGGGAAATTACAGTAAGCCCCCTTCAACTATATCTCGGTAACGAGTTGCCCCCTTCATCGTTTAACTCGGACACTTAACCCCCCTCATCTTTTATGGCGTGACACTTAACCCCCTGCTGTTAGTGAGCCGTTAACGGAATTGCTGAAATTACCAATTTACCCTCTTTAGGCTATTTTTGTTTCGCTCATAACTTTTTGTAGGAAACTCTGTTTCAGCCTGTTCTTTTTTCAGAACTCTTGTTTTTTCCTCTATTTTATGAGTCTATAATAGTTTTAGTATGGTTACTTTACGCTTTCTAAGGTTAGGTTGTATCTCGAGTCTAACCTCAAATTCTCCCAACTGTCACGAAAAGTGCCATCTAGCAGCCTTTTACTTTTTTTTATTCTCTTTTTCTGTGAACCTATGGGACACTAGCTGCCATATTTTTGAAAATGTCAATTTTAACCCGCGTGGGCCGAAAAATATCCCAACCTATTTTCTTGTTATTTTTTCGTTATTTAATTAATAATAATGTTTATATTCGGTATCTTTTTTCTTTCTTATTTATTTAAAATTATTTTAGTGTTCCAATTTTCAATCCTTCGTCGTAATTAAATTTTAACTCTGTGGCCCACTTTTAGACTGCATCTCATCAATTCCTTCGTCGTAAAATCAAGTTCCGCTTTAAATCAATTTTTTTTTACGTATATTAGTTTTGCGCCTTACTGTTTGAGTTTTTTAATTTGTCCCGTCAAGAAAAATTAGAAAAGTAAAAAATTATAGCTTTTACCAATTTTTAAAAAAAATATCAAGATAAAGCCAGTTTTTTTTTACCTTTATCTAGAATATTTTCAAAAAAAAATATGATAAATGTCATAATTTTTTACTTTAATAATTCGTCTTGACAAAACGAAATGAAAAACCAAAAAAGTGAAGCGCATATAGAACAAATGCAAAAAAAATTGAATAAAGATAAAAATAAGTAAAAGTCCAAAAACTATAAAAAGTGCTTAGTGGAATGCCACTTAATCCCTCTCAAGGCCTCATGGGCCATGACACAATTTAAGTTTTCATTCAGAATTTAGGATCCTAAATTTTGACTCTAGAACTCTCGTTGAATAGCCTTAAGAAAGTCTTAGAATCAAATATCTATTAGGGCTAATCAATGAGAGCCACAGAGATAAAATTTAACTATGATCATTTAGGATAAAATAATCAAAAAATTAAAATCTTTCCACCGATTCAAATGGATTGAAATTTGGAACACTTCATTTTTTTTAACCTTTTCAAACAGTTTTTATATTTAAAAATATAGTTAAAAAATTAAGTGTTCTAAATAAAGAAAACAAGATCTTTCCACCAATTCAACCGGATTGAAAATTGGAACACTAAAATAATTTTAAATAAATAAGAAAGAAAAAAGATACCGAATATAAACATTAGTATTAATTAAATAACGAAAAAATAACAAGAAAATAGGTTGGGATATTTTTCGGCCCACGCGGGTTAAAATTGACATTTTCAGAAATATGGCAGCTAGTGTCCCATAGGTTCACAGAAAAAGAGAATAAAAAAAAGTAAAAGGGTGGTAGATGGCACTTTTCGTGACAGTTGTGAGAATTTGAGGTTAGACTCAAGATACAACCTAACCTTAGAAAGCGTAAAGTAACCATACTAAAATTATTATAGACCCATAAAATAGAGGAAAAAACAAGAGTTCTGAAAAAAGAACGAACTGAAACAGAGTTTCCTACGAAAAGTTATGAGCGAAACAAAAATAGCCTAAAGAGGGTAAATTGGTAATTTCAGCAATTCCGTTAACAGCCCACTAACGGCAGGGGGTTAAGTGTCACGTCATAAAAGATGAAGGGGGTTAAATGTCCGAGTTAAACGATGAAGGGGCAACTCGTTACCGAGGTATAGTTGAAGGGGGCTTACTGTAATTTCCCCTATTTAGTATTTTCTCTCCACACCATTCTACCAATGCTCTTATAAGATTATCAAATGCTACGGACACATATTAGAGCGCACGTACAGATCCGGACACAGATGTTTCTGGAAATGTTTGATATATATGTGGGTCTCATATTTTCTGGAAAACTCTAGTGCATCAAACAATTTTAGATACATCTGTATTTTAATTTGTGCCTATTTTTATCTATATTATATAAATGTCTGGTTACTTAAAAATTCAACTTGGACAACTATTAGCCATTACAGTTTTTCGTTTTCTTTCTTTATTGCAATTATGTTATTGTTGTAAGTTGCAATTCTCTATGTCGTTTGGTTTGGCTTGTTAAATAGGCGTGCATTTTATGACGCCGTTTTGGATAGCCTGGCACCGTCCATTTTTATGGGTTGGTTAAACTTTCTCTACTCCATCTTATATATGATAATAATAATAATAATGGGGATTCGGGGATCCTACTCCCCATGATCAGGGGACGGCAGGCCATGCTGGTGGCTGGACGCAAAATTTGTGTTTACTGTGGAGGTCTGAATTACGTGTATTTTTATATTCATAATTAAAAAAGTTTATTTTATAAGTATGTATTACTATTTGCAAGGTTAGAATAAGAGACCATATCGTGTGTATGTGGGTAGCCGTGGTCTTAGTTTTATATACGCAACTTGAAAAATGATTGATAACTAATTAAAATTTTAAGAATTTTATTTTCACTCAAAGGAGTTATAGTGGCCAATTACATAGAATTTTTGTTAATTAACCTGGAAACTAGTATAATACGCGAGAATATTTGAAATTGTATGGGGCTCGGGTCCCCCTTGCGCCCCTTGGGACCGGACTTGGGGAAGCTGCTGTGCAGCTTCGTGCTGCACAGCGTGCTGCGCAGCCGTCGGCGCGCGTTGCCGGCATCGGTCCGGCGATCGGAGACGTTCAACGCGTAGAGCTCGTCGAGTTTTACGTGTGCGCCAAAAATCAGCTCGATCAAATATCGATAAGTGCTTCATCCGAACACATATAACTTGAAAAAAATGGATTCAGTGGTTTCGATCCAGTGTTTTGTATCCATTTGATTTCATTTTTTTCAAGTTATATGTGTTCGGATGAGGCACTAAACAATATTTGATCGAGCTGATTTTTGGCGCACAAGTAAAACTCGACGAGCTCTACGCGTTGAACGTCTCCGATCGCCGGACCGATGCCGGCAACGCACGCCGACAGCTGCGCAGCACGCTGTGCAGCACGAAGCTGCACAGTAGCTTCCCCAAATCCCTTGGGACCGCCCCTGCTAGCCCGGCCCTCAAAATGGCGCAGATAACCCGTCCCTCATTTTGCATGCTTGGTCCCCATTTGGCAAGCCATTAAATGGGCGCAAGAGAGATGATTGGTTTATTGATTTTTGTGGAGACCATTTCGGACTAAAAAAGTTTTTACTGTTGTCATATTGAGCTTTTTTTTTTTTTGTAAAAACTAGTAAAAAAATATTTCAAGATAAATAACAAGCTTTTTGAATCATTTTTATGAGATCCGAAATAGGCCCCACAAGAACTAATAAATCATTAATCTCTTGCGCCCATTTCTTGGGTTGCCCAATGGGGACCAAACAAGATAAACGAGGGACAGGTTATTTTTGCCGAAAGGCCCAAAACGGTGCCGTTTCATCCTGTCGTCCCTAATAATGGAAATGTAAGTTACCAAGAAAAGATATTTATAGTTGGTTCGGTTTGGTCTTGTTCGGTTTGGTTATACGTTGGTTAGGCTCGGTTCGGTTCGGTCGGTCAACAATTCCTGAAAACTAAGACCGAACTGAAATTGAAAAAATCCCGCCATCACCCCAACTGAAAACCAAACCGATCGGTTGATTTTTTTGGATTTTTTTCCCCTATCGATCGGTTTCTGTAACACCCCTAAATGTAACGTATTTTTATGGTGTCCTAGCCAGGATACCCTAGGTTAACTTGTATTATACATTATCTTTGCATGTATGTTGACGTGCAGATTAACACATATACAATAGTTATGTATACGTGTATTCATGCACCTACTATGAGGGATATGACGACAAGTTGAAGAAGAAGAATAGATCAGTGACTAATTACAGGAAGATGACAGCATTAACACCCAGGTTAACCTAAAAAACAACTATTTTTTGGATGACAAAAGCGTCAACTAATCACATAATTTTATTAATTAGACAGATTTCAACGATCAATTAAACCAGCCGCCCCAAGTAATCAAGACAGTTGTTGCAGAGGAGATAACATTTTTTTATTTTTATTTTGGGTACGCAGAGGAGATAACATTTACTTGAACCAATTACACAAAAAAGTACTGATTAAACAAGAAAGAAAAATCTAATCCTAACAGATTTGATATCATTTGGGTAATGAAATGGATGATAACGTAATTAATACTAACACTAGAATCTCCACCTAGGTAGTAGCTTAAGTTTTTAGTTCGGATCTGCAATTTTTACATAGTATCAAGCATGACCCATTTCATTTGACGACTTTTAAGACAATTTAATTAGGATCTCCGTACGTTTCACGACGAGAGACACGACAAAAAATACATGCGACAATACAAAAAAATAAACTCTGTCCGATAGATCTCAAGAAATAGCTACACATCAGGAATAGATAAGGTAATATTACTAACACTAGAATCTCCACCTAGATAGTAGTTTAAGTTTTTGGTTGGATCTGCAATTTTTACATAGCATCAAGCACGACCCATTTCATTCGACGATTTTTGATACAATTTAGGATCCACATTCCACAATGAGAGACACGACAAAAAGTACATATGATAATACTAATTAAAGAACAAACTCTACACGACAGGCTTCAAGAAACAGCTACACGTGAGGAATAAGTAAGATAATATTAGTCGTCGGGTCGGATGTGATATGTTAAATTTGTCTCACATTGTACGGACAACTCAGGCAAATACATACGACATGGATTTGTTGTGTTTACCGGTATTGAGCATTAATAATTAACAGAAGTACCTGTGAATTGTGATTGATTTGAAGTATTTAGGTGGAAGACTAGTGACTAACCCAACCTGCCCACAGTGCTTACATTTGGAGTCGCGTCAGCCTTTAAGCTGACTAAGCTTCCGGCAGAAACCCACCACTCCAATATAAAAACTTATCCCAACTTGGGGTTTCATTGATTTTGAATGAAAGTTTCACAATAAATTCTAGGGACAAAATAAGATTTATTCATTCGACACGATGCGTGACGGACGTTGCGGTTGGAGATAGAAAAGCCCATCCAATTAGTGGACGGTTTAGATTAAAAAAATGGACGACCAGATCGAGTACGATGTCAAACTTGTCAATTATAGTTATTTTATTTTTAAATACGAATGTGTATCCAAATACACATTTGTATATAAGATGCCCACCGAACAAAATAAAATTGATCATTCTTTTAATATTTTTTTTTACATTTTTTAATTTTGTTGTGCACCATTTAGTTGTACATCTGTATGTTTTACTCTCTCTATCATCTAATCAAAAGAGATTATATAGGGTGAAAAGGAAAATATAAGGTTGGTGATTTTCACACTCATTTTTTTTTATAAATGCACTCTATTTTTTGTCCTTCAATAAAACTTTTATGTGTAATTTTTTTACTAAAATAAAAAATTACATTTATTAAAAAATGGGTGTGGAAATTATTTCCCAAATATTAAAAATATCCACACTGGTGAATTTCTGTCAAACTCGGGCAGGGCCCAGGCAAGAAGCGTTTTACTGTGGGCCAACTCATTGGGCTCGGGCCAACGCATGGCAGGGCCCAATCCACTGTCTACGTCGAAGACAAATATTCGGGCCGTTGAAATCCACGCCTTTATATTTGAGGAAAAAAAAAAAAATGGGACCGGAACAAAAAAAAAAATAAAAAAAATTCTGGACTGTGCGGCTTCGTAGGAATTTAGTAATAAAAGACTATGTTGAACGGTTCTAGAAATTAAAAGAACTCAAAATCTAACTAAGGTACGCAGAAACTGACCAGAATTAAATTGTGAGACCGAATATTTGAGGGCTTTTTTTTTTTTACCAAAAAAATATTACTATGTTAGCGACCAAATACTTATAGAAAAGTATGATTCGGCTCCGATCACGTTAGTGACTAACGCATGCACCACAATTTTTTGATTTTGTCTTCATTCATTTTTTTTTCTTTTGTTAGTTTTACGCCAAACTTTTATGTGATATGGGTTCGTCTCGATGAGAGAAATCGGAAAGGTAAAAAATTATGTCTTTTAAACAAGAGTATGTGAGGAAATATTAAAAAAGAATGAAAAATTGACTTTTTGAGCTTTTCTTTGAATATTTCGCAAAATACTTGTCTAAAAGTCATAATTTTTTACTTTTCTCATTTCTTTCGTCGAAACTAACCCATATCACATAAAAATTTGGCGTAAAACTAACAAACGTAAAAAAAATTTGAATAAAAACAAAACAAAAAAATTATGCTGCATAAATTAATCACTAGCGTAAACACTCCCGAAGCCACAAAATATTTCATAAATTTGGCTCATAAAACTACTCACAAAATAATTGTAAGATTTTGTTAAGGTTCAAGACCTAAATGATCCATAAAGCAATTAGTACCTCTGTCTAGGGGTGTAAACGAGCCGAGCCGAACTGAATATTGGCATGTTCGAGCTCGGCTCGAGTTCGAATCGAGCCGAAAAAGTTCAGCTCGAGCTCGGCTCGTTAGTATTCGGTCTTGAATAAACGAGTTGGCTCGGCTCGAATTTGAGCTCGAATTCGTCAATTTTTCAGCCTTAATATTAAAAAATTGGCTAAACGAGCCGAGTTGAACCGAATATTGGCATGTTCGAGCCGAGCTGAGCTGAACCTATATATTTCGAGCAGAGCAAACCTGTTTGTGAACCTATATATTGGCATGTTCGAGCCGAGCCGAGCTGAACCTATATATTTCGAGCAGAGCCGAGCCGAACCTGCTCGAGCCGAGCCCTGCTAGGTTCGAGCTCGGCTCGTTTATCCTTCGAACCGAGCCGAACTCGCGAGCTGCTCAGCTCATTTACAGCCCTACCTCCGTCCCAAAATGTTTGTCCGGTCCACAAAACGAGGACTAAAAAATAATGCATTTCTTTCAAGAAAAAATTTAAACTTTGACGAACGCACCCATAAAACACGTAAAAGCAGTGACAAAATAGACTGATAATGAGAAAAGAAATTAAGAGAACATACCGTCAAACCAGAAAGAAATTAATTAACCTAATTACCAGAAAGAATTAGCGTACAAAATAAAAGTACATAATTATATATGTGCATATAACATATACATACGTATTTTTTGATATTAAACAAATTGGTTAAATGTTCTAATCGTAATTCTTAATTAGAGAACCATTAAGTCAATATACACACTAAATTTACTAATGTTTACATAACTTAAAAAAGCCATGGAACTGTAGAAGAACACCAAATAAGATGGTTTGGGACATATTGAATCGATCATGCGTTCGTGATTGTTCTTATGTTTTTCATTGTCGCTTTTCCAGTAGTTTTTTTTTTTTTTAAGGAAGAAAGAGGATTTAGGTGGATAAGGGAAGGAGAGGGAGAGTTGAAATGGGAGATGTGAGCCGCGGATGACCGTAACGGAAGCAGGTAGCGCTAGTGGTTAGAACAAGTTTGACAGTGATGACACCTAGCTTGAAGAGGTCCCAAGCTAGGTGTCCCTCTCCCTGAAGACGTTTTCGGTGGTGATTTTTTTTTTTTTTGAAACCAAACAGTTTAATTTATATTAACACAAAAGAGCAACAAGATTTTCGGCGGTGTTTGGGTCTAGGGTAGCATGCATTAAATAATGGCAAATGCTACCAGGTGCCCCTGGGGCACAAGTTTGGGGCACAAAATTACGGTTTTTTAAGTACTTTAATTACATTGTTTATACTCATTTCAAGATTTACTAATAATGACATTGAAAATGTAAACCACACAATTAAAAGAGGTCAACAATATTTTGATTGACAAAACTAACCATGACTCTTCATATCCATCTACTTTTTACTTGAGAAAAAATAGAAGAAGTGCCGCCATTTCCTTTTCTATTAGAGACAAATGCCATTTCTTTTTCTGTTAGAAACAAATGCTCAATACGGCAGCCAACAAAATGAGGGGGGAACAATGTTCAAAAGAGAATCGGTGTTCTCAAGTGGATTGTGCAAGGGTGTTGGGGCACAATTTTACTATGTGTCCAGTAAAGAAAAAAATTATCACTTATTCACAAAAGAAGAAGAAAACCATTTTGAGCAAAATAGAATTGAATTCTATATTTTGTGTGAAGTATTAGAAATTGGAGTTTTTGTCAATTTTCATTTTTGTTATCTCACCTGAATTTTTGTACGGTTGTTATACAACTGTAATTTTTTCTTTTCGCTTTTAGATGTTGAAATTTGAGACTCATGGATTTTTATTTAATTGTTTGCGGTAGTATTATCTAATTGATAATTTTTCATATTACAAAGATATTGTTCTGTTTGTCACGGGTTTTTTTTTTTCTTGTTTTGTTTCAAAAACAAGTTACGGCTAACTAACAAAAAGTTATTTATTCCCTTAACTGACAAAAAATTATTTATTCCCTTAACTCACAAAAAATTATTTAATCCCACCTGCCATTGTTTTTATTTTTTATGTAACGTTAATAACCAAAACCCTGAAAACAATATCAAAGGTGCATATCCCTCCCGTCATTGTTCTGTTTGTGCTAAAAAATTGTCCTACCTAATTTTTTTATATAAAAAAAATGAGAGTTTTATTGTCATTACAAAAAGGTATTATAAACATTGACTAGTATAGAGAATAGTGGTAGAAAATGATGTTTGTTGAGTTCCCATAAACACAATTCAGTAATGTGAGTATATTAATTGCACCTTAACTATTGTCCTAGGGGTACCTATTAGGTGGACCGTTAAATAATTTGTGAAGGGGTTTGATGTCCCTCCTAATTCTCAATAAGTTCTCGGCGCCGGCCAGGAGATATACCAATTCGCATTATGCATTAAATAACTCGAGTGGAATGCACCGGAAATAACAAATACAATTGTAAAAAAACAATGGGGCCCACAAAAAAACAAGTTCCAAAATACTAGGAGCTAGTATGTCATAGATGAACAGCGGATGTTTTTGTGTGGCACCGTGCTGTGCATATGATGGTCCGTTCGACAATTCTATGGTCCAAATCTCATGTAATAGGTAGGCTTGCAAACAAGCCGAGCTGAGCTTTGTTGAGCTTGAGCTTAGCTCATTTACTAAATGAGCCAAAAACTTGAGCTCGACCCGAACGAGCTGAATCCTTAATGAGTCGAGCTTAGTCATTTACTACACGAGCCTCCTTAATCGAGCCAAATCTCCCTTAACGAGCTGAGCTTTTTTCAAACAAGTTGAGCTCAACTCAACTCGTTAAGTAAATGAGCTGAGCCTAAGACTTAATTGAAAAATAAGACAAAAGATATGTGTAACTAACCGAAGGGATTGGTCTAAGGGTTAAGACCTGATGAGACTTAGGAGTTTGCTCCCTCATGTGGTCTCATTTTCAAAACTAGCATCATAAATATACATTAGAAAACCAAAAATTGACAAAATGAAAATCACAAATTGATATAATTTAAATATACGGTATACCCCGTGTATCATAGCTTCTTCCCTTATGGGACTTAATTCCAAGGTACGTCGTCTGCATAACTAACCAAAAAGATGCGTAACATACAGAAATATACGCATAACATACATGAACAAATGCGTGCATAACATACACTATTTACACCATTTCGATGTACCATTTGTCAAGATATCTTAATAAAATTTATTTCGCCGACAAAAAAAAAGGGTTAATTAATATTTCTATCCTATCTTTCTTAAATTGATTAATAGATGATCATAGAGTAATCGATGATAATAAACGGAGTCTAAAAGTATCAAAATCCACGGTTTCATTGAAAAAAAGAAGAAGTTAATTCTAAGTTGGAGTTTTCTGATAATTATACGCTTTTAGTAATTTAGTATACACAATCACGTACATGAATGACATTATACTTTAGTAAATGCAAAATATTTTACATATATAGCTTTGGAAAGTAGCATTCATTCTAGCGGTATCTTCTGTTTTTGGCTTGTGCTTGGTTGTTGCTTTAGGCCTGTTTTGCTCTTCTGGTTGTTTTGACTTCAAACCCTCCGAAGGATATTTCTGTCATGTACGTTCAAAATAGGAAATTAACCTACATTGCAATTGCTAAATAGACATTTCATTCTAGTTGAAGCATTATTAATATTGAGGATGAATATATATAACAACATGATAGAAAGCATGTCCCCAAAATAAAGGGTTCCAAAACATGATTACAATATATATCGAAATTATATATAGCTGCGTCAGTGTAAACGCGCTAGTACATACGAAAATGATCGAAGCAAATGTGAACAGGCATTTTCTAATGGCAGCCAAATGAGTACTTTATCAAAATGTCTTTATCGGAGCATTTTATCAGGCACCAGTGACTCCAGCAATTACGTAGTTGGACTCTATATAAAGCCGACCGTTGCCTTGTCGCCTCAAACCTCATTACAACACATATCCTATCTACTCGTACGTAGTACAATGGCTTCCACAATCAAGGACCAATGCATCTGCTTGGTTGTCCTGTTTGTTTTGGGAGCTTTGACTTCTCAAGCCATGTCTCGCTCCCTCCAAGATGCGTCCATTTCTGAGAAGCATAAGCAATGGATGGCTCGGTATGGACGTGTATACAAGGGTCTAGAAGAGGAGGGGCAGCGACTGAAGATATTTAAGGACAATGTGGAGTTTATTGAATCTTCCAACAAAGACGCGAATAAGCATTACAAGCTTGTGGTTAATCAATTTGCCGATCTTACAAATGAAGAGTTCAAACTACGCAACAGATTCAAGAGCCGTATTTCCTCACCTGCGATATCTTCTTTTAAATATGAAAATTTCGCTGATGCACCACCTATGATGGACTGGAGGACGGAAGGGGCTGTAACACCTGTAAAAGACCAAGGCCAATGTGGTAAGTAATTGTTTTCATCACAAAACTAAAAAGAAAAATGGAAATAAGGTATTTTCCATTTTCTATAACACTTCATATGTTACCAACATATAGGATGTTGCTGGGCATTTTCCGCTGTGGCATCCATGGAAGGAAAAGTTGAGCTAACAATTGGCACATTAACCTCTTTTTCTGAGCAAGAGCTAGTCGATTGTGACGCCAGTGGTGAAGATCAAGGCTGCGATGGTGGTCTCATGGACAGTGCGTTCCAATTTATTATACAGAATCAAGGCCTCACCACTGAAGCAAACTATCCTTACCAGGGAACTCAAGGCACTTGCAATGCAACTGCAGCCGCTAACGCTGCAGCCACGATAACTGGCTATGAAAACGTGCCTGCCAATAATGAAACTGCATTGTTGATGGCGGTTGCAAACCAACCGGTCTCCGTGGCTATTGACGCAGGAGGATCCGACTTCCAGTTCTACTCAAGCGGTGTGTTTACAGGAGCATGTGGCACTACCCTTGATCATGGTGTAGCAGCTGTGGGATATGGAATTGACAGTAATGATGGGACCAAGTACTGGCTGGTAAAGAACTCATGGGGCACAGGATGGGGTGAAGAAGGTTACATACGCATCCAAAGATATATTGCTGCAAAGGAAGGCCTTTGTGGCATTGCAATGCAACCTTGATATCCTACAGCATAAAGTTTTTTTTTTTTTTTGAAAATGTCAATTTCATTTAAGAGCCCGAAGGCCATACAGATTTCATCAAAAGGTACAGGAAAGAACCAAAACTACCAAGACTTCGACACACGCACCGCCGCACCCCTGCAAGCAGAACCGACAAAACGCCTAGATTAGGAACCAATCAAGGTCCAGCATAAAGTTGAATATTATAAGATGCGACAACTTATGTCAAATAATAAACTTCTTGTTGCTATGTCTACCCTACATCTCTTTTTGCTTGTTATTGATGGAAGGAACTTGTACATTAGCACATCATTGTGCATTTAATCATCATCTTAATTGATGTATATTGATCTATAGTATATACTAAATTTGATTCTCGTAGTGCACTTGCAACGTATAACTCCTTTTGGGTTTTGGCTTTTTGGTCATGTGTATTTTCAAGAAAATTCTCTCCCTGTTCAAATGACTTATTGTCAAATTTGTCATGAATAATCTACAAAATGGTCCATTTAAATTCTGAATTTTGTTGGCAACGTACAAAATTTGTCATGTCCATTAATTCTTAATAAAACTTGAAAAGGTGAATACACACGAGTGCATAGATTGTTAAACAAGGTCTTTAATAAGATTATTGAAGCTAAGCTAGGTATGAGATAGATTAACAATGTGTAAACCAGAAAGATGGTTGTAAACTGGCCGATTGAGGATCTTTGAGGTAAAATTGGCTTGATCGGGTTGGGAGAGAGAGAGAGAGAGAGAGAGAGAGAGAGAGAGAGAGAGAGCTTAACTGAATCTCAGGACACAAGCAGTTACTCCGTATTAGAAGCATCCATAAATCTAGGACCTTAATTTAAACTAATCTTAAAAGAAGTACCATAACATTGAGTATTTTTGTAATAATAGAAAACACCCATGAATCCGTGATGATTAACCATATCAAACAAAAGAATGACAACATATAGGATACTCGAACATAACAACAACAATTACTAAATGATTATTCAAGAATCATCTACAAATTAATCTTAATTGGCAAATCGGACCCACTTGCATTATTACCTCAAAATGTGTTTTTATCGTGTCCCCATCGTGTTTCTCATAACCTGATCCCCATTAATGTGCTAGAATCTCAAAATCTGCCCAAAAAAAAAAAAAAAAAAAAATCTAGCAAACATGCCCAAAGATGTGTATAAACTCTAATGTATACTACAATAATTAGCTATAAAAAAAATGTGTTGTCCTGAAAATTAGGTTTTTATTTTTTTGGGGTAAGTTCCTGAAAATTTGGTTTTTTAATTAATTTTTGAAAATTTGACGCTGTCGCATCATGACAGTCTGCATTACATAATTTACGAAGGTATTGTAAAACTGAATAAACACACTTTTGAAATACTCGTAGCTTGAATGGGGTTATTATGTCTCTGCTTCTTAGAATGGGGGCTGTTGCAGCTAGCACTATTTCGTATAGTGCGGTCGATCCGACCGTTCATTTCGGCATAAACGATTCGGATTGCATCCAAATTCTTACAAATTTTAACCGTACATTGTTTGGATGAAAATCCAATCCATCCATTGCCGAGATGAACGACCCGATCGGCTACAAAAGGTGCACTACAACACGTTCGAATGCCTGCTTCTCATTTGGTTCTCGGCGGTGATTGGGACTCATCAATTCAGATAATTCATGGGAACGACAGAGCTAAACATATTCAATAAAAATACCGAAGTGAAGGCGCCCACCGAAAAGAAGTTTACTAATTAAACTAATT
This sequence comes from Rhododendron mucronatum var. ripense, assembly GCA_019656295.1. Taxonomy (NCBI): domain Eukaryota; kingdom Viridiplantae; phylum Streptophyta; class Magnoliopsida; order Ericales; family Ericaceae; genus Rhododendron; species Rhododendron mucronatum. Next base: position 44,353 of record BPLT01000274.1, read on the forward strand.
AAGCTTTCTCGTCATGTGACGGCCGGATAGTTTTCACAAGCATGGAGGCTCATCGTTTAAAATATTAATTTTTTTTAATTTAAGTGTAAACCAAATTATTGAGCGTGTCCTACACTTTCAGACACATACACTTTCAGACACATAGGAACTGGAGCTTCACTGATGCGTGTGTAGTACACTATCCTCCGCTCTACGGGCGGAGTATAAAACACATACGAAACGTATCACTCAAAATTAGTGCATCCAAATATTTAATTCAGTCTGTCACTTGAACAACATCCACCAGACTCTATGGAGAACGTGTCACCCATATAGTTCCATAATTCGGTGTGTTTTCACTAAATCAAATGGATTGGGGGATCCTGCTGACTACAAGGGTCGGCAAGGGTCTTGTACCCAAAAGACGCCATTGTTTTGTTACAAGAAACCCCTCCACTTTTATGCTTGTTTGTTTCATCTTTGGTACTCATTAAATGGGCAAGAGATTAATGATTTATTGATTTTAATGGGTTCCATTTCGGGTCTCACAGAGATGATTTAAACAACTCATCATTCTTAAAATGTTATTTCATCGGTTTCTAGAAAAAAATTAACTTAATATCGGTAAGGGCTGTTTTAAAATTCGTAAGGGTCTTATGAGTTTTGAAATAGCCCTTACGATATCGGTTTGAGCTAGATCTTTAATTTGAAGATCTAATGAATCAAATAGGAATAAAGATAGAGTCTCATTCTACATGTCAATACCGACAAATTACGCAATTTAAGAAAACAAAATAGAATAATAGAAACTCTTTCTACCGGAAAGTGACCAATTAAAAATTCATGGAAAGTTAGATAATATTTTAAGAATGAGCTAGGTGTTTGAATCAACTTTGTAGAGCCCGTTTAAAATTTAATAAATTTTTTTTCTAAAATTAAGTGCTTCGCCCATAGGGATTCTGAAAAAACCTGACCAATCTCATATTAAGCTAATTTTCTTAGGAACTAATTAAAAATAATTAAATCATATATGGGACTCACAAAAAATCATTAAGTCATTAATTAGAAACGAGAATAATTGGTGGTCAAACGGGACCTTCCCCTTGTAGCAAAACGACAGTCTTTTGGGGATAGCACTCCCTGACCCTTGTTGTGTATCCCCTAATCCAAATTAAATGAAGGGGAACTTAATTAGATATCCTTTTTACCATACTTATTTAGGTGTTCATCCTAATGTGTTTAAATACTTATCTTTCCATTTTCAAATTCAATTAAATCCTATACTACCCTTTCTTTATCCTAATTTTTCAAATCTTTCTCTCTATTTTTTATTTATGTTTTCTAATTATCTCAATTCTCTCTCCTCCTTCAAACATTTCTCTCACCTAATCTTTTGAATTTTTTCTCCCTCCTAATCTTCTCTCTCATATTTTTATTCCCCTAAAATCTAAAAAGAAAACACAACTCTTACAAAAACGAATGTGTAAACCGGAAAACATGGCAAAACATGATCAATTCATAAAACATGGCAAAACCTGATCGAGGTAGATAAACAAAACAAGATCAATTAAAAAACATGACAAAATCGGAAAATATGGCAAGTTTTGAGAAGTGTAGGTTTCGATCGAGGTAGATGAACAAAACATGATCAAATAAAAAATGACAAAATCAAAAAACATGACAAGTTTTAAGAAGTGTAGGTTTCAATCAAGATAGATAAACAAAACACGACACAAATGAATTCAAACATGACAATTAATTTCCCGAACATGACAATTTCGTAAAATATGATACTTACAATGACACTCATTGCATCCCAACATTTTGACCGAAAACTTACTACAGTTCTTCCAAAATATGAAAACCTATCTTCAACATACCATCAATTACAACACAAATTTCGGCACATGTAATAAATGAATTTCGGCACAAGTAATCTAAATCAGCAAGGTTTTTGGTGAGGATGCATGGTCTGGGCTATGGCCATGCCGATGTTGCCGGCTCCGACGATAGAGATTTTGGTGGGTTTGGTTGGTGGGGAGGATAATTTTGTGCCATGAAAACTGATAACAAGTTCTGGAATAACAAATACACATTATCGGTAGTAAATGAAAAGAATGATTCACATGTACTCTATGTTTGTAGAAGGAAAGCGATCTTTTGTTGATTTTCTCAATTTCTCGATCAGAATGCCGCCGCCCCTCGCCATGATCTGTTTCTTCTTCAAGCTACCGAAGATATTTCGTCCCATCGCCAATAAAGTTGTTGTCCGCCGCGCTGCGCCGGAGCCATGACCACCAGTTTCAAACGACATGGCTGATTTGCGCCACCCGGACTAGGTGGCAAATCAATATCATGTAATCTAGGGATATTGCCTAATCCCGGTCATGATGACTGTGGTTAGGGAGTCCGGCTCCTCTCCAATCCATAGGAAATTGGAGGATCCTCCAATTCTAATTCAATAGTCAAGATTACCCTAGTATATTCAACCCCAAAACACATATGGTATTCTACGGGTACTCAATTACTCCCCAAATATTCCCCAATTATCATTTATTACATTTCAAGCACCAATTTATCATATTCCAAACATTAGTAAAATTTCATATCGTAACTTTAATAACATATGCAGATTCACAGGGTTAATCAAAGAACTCCTTTTGCATTTCTTCTAAAATATTTTTTCTGTAAAAATTATCTTACGTTCAATTACTTACTCTTACGATTTCTTTCTAATTTTCATAGCTGAATCTTAATTTCAACTTTCTTACATATAAGAATAACTACATCAATGAGTACACGACACAATATGAAGGACACGTGGAAATACACTTGTATCAGTAAAAAAATCTCATGAATCACATAATAAGATAATATCAACGAAAAAAATCATGATGAAAAGAAAAAAAAATACTGATATAATATTAGTAAAAAAATCCTCATGAATTATATGATATCGGTCGAAAAAAATCCTCATGAGTTATATGATTTTTTTTTCAAAGGCAGGTTTAATGGGGAGAGAAGACGCCGTTCAAAAAAAGTTAATAAATTTTTTGTAACAACTTTGAGGATTAATCAATTTTTTTCGCCGTTCAAAAAACATGGAGGGGAGATGCTTTTGTAATTGAGAAATATTGGGGGAGTAATTGGGCGTCCGTAAAATACTACATGAGCTTTGGGGCTTGAGTTAATAGTGTAATCTTGACCATTGAATTGGAATTGGAGGATCTTCCAATTCCCTATGAATTGAAGAGGAGCAGAACTCGTGGTTAGGTGCCAAAAGGATACAAATTCTGTTCCAAATGGGATATCGCCTAATCCCGGTAATTGGGGGATTCGAAACGTCCCTCCTATAAGTAAGGTGATAAAATCCTTAATTATATATATTAATAAGAAAAATCAAAATAATAGGTAGACACCATATATAATAATATATGAATAGGGGTATAATGGGCAATAGTAGATTTTGAGGATGAGAACATAAGTATTTAAAACCTCTAGGATGAACACCTAAATAAGTTTAGTAAAGAGGATGCAGGCTATTTAATTTCTTCTTAAATGAACTAAAACGCATGTTTTTACATATTTTTAGGTTGATTATTCTCCTGACATACATATACTAAAATACAATTAAATAAGAAAGCTATCTCGAGTTAATATGATTATACCCCAAACAAAATTACTACAATAATTTTGGCAAGAATTATCGATCGAACACACGCATAAAGTCATAGGACGTAAAACTTAACAAAACAAACTCACGAACTGAAACGCAAAAAAGTGTCAACATTTGTAACAATCGCCTCGCTGGTACCATCCACACAAACACGTGCACGTAGAAGGGAAGTTTCCCTTATGGGAAATGCTACGTACCCGGAATTGAGACCCATAAATTACCCGGAATAATAACACTCGTGGCCCCACTCAACTCATTAAAAACAGTACTTGCTTTTCCTTTTTTTCCCATCCTTTGGGCCAAAAGTCATTTGATGTCACCTAGCTACCTGCTGGACTCACGGTCTATAACGCCCCAAGCAGACCACTAGTCTAATACCTTGATTTTGATCCACAAGCCACATCACATGGCCTAAAAGCTTAAGCAAAAGGTACTAATAGTAGCCCACAAGGTTTGTTATATGCCCAAGATCATCTATGTAGACTTCCGATGTGAGACGGGGTGTTACAATCTCCCCAACTTTATAGCCTCGCGCCCTCCCAAGGGGTTGAACACTATAATCACCAATATAAATCAAACCAAACTCCAAGGCCCACATGGTCGTGTACTACAAATCAAACCAACAACCAAATCAAACCAAACTCCAAGGCCCACATGGTCGTGTACATGGATAGCTCTGATACCACCTGTAACGGCCCAAACAGACCACTGATCCAATACCTTGATTTTGATCCCCAAGTCAGACCACATGGCCCAAAAGCTTAAGCACAGGTACTAAAAGTAGCCCACAAGGTTTGTTATATGTCCAAGATCATCCATGTAGAGTTCTGATGTGGGACGGGGTATTACAATTGTCACACCCCAAAATGGTAAGTAACCAGCTGTGAAGCATGAGACTAACCCATGGAACACACAGTCTAAAAAAAAAAAAAATTAAATGCCAAAGTTTGAATCACTGAGTAAATTTTATTCAAAATAGTATCGGCCAAAAAAGTTTTAGACAAAAGCATGGGGCACAATATCCCACGAACCAAATAATATCAAGTATGATCCAATAGAATCGGTAAGTATTTCTTCTGAATTCGTAAGGGCGAACTGCTCAACTCCTCAATTTCACCCTATGAATCCTGAAAAAATATTCACCGATATTTGTTGAACATGACCTTTTACGGAGCTCTATAAAAAATTATTTTAGAATTTATAAATATTTTTCTGTATTTTTTTGAAATTTGGACTGCTCAACTACTCATTAAATACAATAATTGTTTTTCCATTTTTTCCTAACCTCTGGGCCAAAAGTCATTTGATGTCACCTAGCCACCTGCTGGACCCACGGTTACCCCAATAACGTTGCGTTCTCTTGTACTCCCTCTGTTCCATATTGAGAATCCATCATGAAAAGTCGTGCCATTTTTCAAATTAAAAAATCAACTACTTCCGTGTATAATTTTTTGAATTTTTTTGTATCCAATTAAAGTATTAATCGAGATCTTTAATACAGTACGAAAAATTTAAAAAATTATGCACGAAAGTAGTTAATTTTTTGATTTGAAAGGAGGTAAGAGAGACAAAGTGAGACTGTCATTGTGGAACGGAGGGAGTACTTAACTTAAACTTAATTTAAATTTGAGAATTTGTCCTTATTAAATTTTTTTTTCGCATTTGTTAGTTTTGCATCAAACTTTTATGGATTATTGATTTGCCTCGACGAGAGAAATCAGAAAGGTAAATTTTTTTAAATTTTATCCAAGTACTTTGAGAAATAACCACTTTTTAGATCAAAAAGACATTTTTTTGCTAAAAAAATGATAATTTTTCAAAATACTTAGATAAAAAGTAAGATTTTTTTTTTTATTTTTCCACTTCCTCTTGTCAAGACGAATCAATAATCTATAACGTTTAGCGCAAAACTAATAAATGCAAAAAAAATTTAAATAAGAACAAAGTTCTCAGATTTAAGTTAAGTTTAAGTCTAAGAGAACGCAACATTATTAGGGTGATCGTTACTCCAGTAGGTGGCTGGGTGACATCAAATGACTTTTGGCTTAAAGGCTGGGGAAGGAAGGAAAAACAAGTACTGTTTTTAATGAATTGGGTGGGCCACGATGGACCATTGTGTTATTATTTTGGACTAAAATGTTATTATTCCGGATAATTTATGGGTCTCAATTTCGGGCACGTGCATTTCTCTTCTCTCATATGGGCTACTCTTCATCTTCCTTAATTTGTTACAATTGGAACTCACCCTTACAACTTCGAAGAAATAACTGGAGCTTATTTACCTGGGCACGGAATTCCCCTCCAGTTGGAAATTCCAATGGCACATTCAGTACAATCTAGTGAATAATACCATGATTTCCATGTCGCAAATGTTATTCTTACTCTGATCTAGAGCTAAAGTTAGTGCTCACTAGGCCTGTCAATGGGCCGGATCTGATAAATCCGAATCTAAAAAATTTGGAATCGAAAATTTTTTTACTTAAAAAATTTATCAAAATTTTTTTTTTCAAAAAAAACGTATTTTGTAAAAAATAAAAAATAAAAAATAAAAATACAACTTTTTAAACAAATTTTTTTTCAAAATAAAAATTTTACGGTTTTTTTAAAAAATATTTAAAAATAAAAAAAATTCGGATTGGATTGATAACGGATTTAATTTGATCCAATCCGATCCGTATTTGGATTATCGGATTCGGATTATCGGATTGATGTTATTGGATTCGGATCGAATTTTTCAGATCGGATCGGATCTGGATCAAATCCGATCTATTGACAAGCTTAGACTGCTCACTCTGAAAGCAAGTTTAGGGAGCCTCCCCCCAGATGAGTTCTGGATTGAGTTAAACTACGAAGAAGGAACTATTCTACATTTTCTGTGTGCTGTGAATTGGGAGAGAGTTGTCTAGAAATTTCCTCGGTCACAAAGTAAAAACTCAAAAGGAGTTTTATGCATTAATTGCAAGTGCAGTATGAGAATCAAATTTACTATATTATGGATAATCATCAACAAGATGATAGAATGCACAATTATGTGCTAAATATACAAGCTTTTTTCATCAATAATGACAGGAAGATATGTAAAGTAGACACAGTATAATATGGCTTTAATATTTACATAATCTGTCACTTCTTGTAATATTCAACTTCATGCGGTAGGATATGAAGGTTCCATTGCAAGGCCACAAAGGCCTTCCTTTGCAGCAACGTCTCTCTGTATGCGCATGTACCCTTGTTCGCCCCATGTTGTGCCCCATGAGTTCTTGATTATCCAATACTTGGTCCCATCATCCGTGGTTCCAAAACCAATAGCTGCAACACCATGGTCAAGTTGGGTGCCACATTCTCCTATAAAAACACCGCTTGAATAGAACTGGAAGTTGAGATCCCCCCCATCTATGGCCACAGAGACAGGATGGTTCGCAACAGCCTTCAACAAAGAACTCTCACTATTGGCGGGAACATCTTCGTAGCCAGTTATCGTGGCTGCAGAATTAGCAGCTGTATTTTGGTTGCAAGTGCCTTGAGTTCCCTGGTAAGGGTAGTTTGCTTCAGTGGTGAGGCCTTGATTCTGTATAATAAATTGGAAGGCACTGTCCATGAGACCACCATTACAGCCTTGATCTATACCACTAGTGTCACAGTCGACTAGCTCTTGCTCAGACAAAGAGATTAATGTACCGGTTGTTTTCTTAACTATTCCTTCCATGGATGCCACAGCAGAGAATGCCCAACAACATCCTACACATTGACAACATATGAAGTGCATGTTAGTAAATATGAAATAACTATTTTTCATTTTTTATTTTATTTTTATGACTAAAAAAATTACTTACCACACTGGCCTTGGTCTTTAATAGGTGTTACAGCCTTTTTCTTCCTCCAATCCAAAGAAGACGGCACATCAGTCACATTTTCATATTTAAAGGAAGATGATGCAGTTGAGAACCTATGGCTCTTGTATGTGTTGCGTAGTTTGAACTCTTCATTCGTAAGATCTGCAAATTGATTAACCCCAAGTTTGTAAGGCTTGGTCGCGGCTTTGTTGGAAGATTTTATATACTCCACATTGTCCTTAAATATCTTCAACCGTTGCTCCTCCTCTTCAGGATCCTTGTATACACGTCCATAACGAGCCATCCATTGCTTATGCTTCTCAGCAATGGATGCCTCCTGGAGAGAGCGCGAATTCACTTGAGAAGCCAAAACTCCCAAAATGAATAGCACAGTAAAGCAGATGCATTGGTACTTATTTGTTGAAGCCATTAATTGTATTTCTTGGAGATAGGATATGACTTTTAACGAGGCATCCATTGCTTAGCTTTATATAGAGCTAGAAATCTTCGAACTAGATTTATTAATTATTATTCTATTCAGGTGAACCAATTCTTTTACTTACTAGATGCTTGATAGAATGCTGCGATAAAGACATTCCTGATGAGGTCATTTAGCTGCAAATACTGAAAAGCTCTTTCACATTCGCCTCTCATTTTGTATGCCTTTTAATGACATTGCCCAATTGCTAATGCGCTAAAAAGAAAAATGAAAAGCTAATAACATATCAAAATGTAACACTACTACTATTAATGAGCTAAACAAATTTGTTTATTATGCACCAAAAACAAAATGGGATCGATCTGTTGATGGCATACTCCAAAATTATGTACCATGCACTTCCAATATGCACCCTAGCATATCTAACAAAAAAAATACCTAACATACTCTAAAATAATGCGTAACATTTCTATGGTCCACGTAGGTGCACCATAGCTCGCGCGCCCTGATGTTTTTTTTTTTTTTGGGTAAGTAGCTCTCTCTGATGTGGTAATGCCATGCTATGGATTGAAACCTTTTTTTTTGGACTACATGCTTTCACCGTTTCGCTATGTTGGTTCTCATTTAAATGCTTCAACAATAAAATGAAACTTCTAATTAGCTATTGCAAGATAGGTCATGGAGAGATCGATCCTGGCTCAGGATGAACGTTGGTGGCATGCTTGACACATGCAAATCGGATGGGAAGTATTGGTGTGGCGTACTGTTTTTGAACTTTGTAGGACATGACAGAAATTCTTAAGAAGGTTTAAAGTCAAAGTTGTGTTAAAAGAATGGCACGAAACCTATGAAAGATGTATGCTTTCCTATATGGCATCTTATCACTGTATTACCCGAATCAAAAAAATGATATTCGAGGTTTTTTTTTTTATTATAGGCAAGCAATATTCAAGTTCACATACTTTTTTTATTTATTTATATTCACACTCTTTTTGATGCGGTTTGTAGCGACCGCCTCTTTGACTTTACCTCAGGACTGGCTCTAATCAAGGACGGGACCGAAAACCTTCCAAGGAAGAGGGAGGTCAATAGCCCCTTCAAGATAGGAATTGTTTTATTCAGTATATTGTATCGTGTGAATTCATTTTGACGGGTCCCTCACAATATATCATAAGTGTATTTATTTGGCTGTGCGGGTTTTCGTGAATTATTCAATGTGTAGTACGTACGCTATCAGAATGTTGGGTCAGAGTCGGCGCCGTTAACTTGTTGAGGCGTAAGGAGTTTCAAAACCCCCTTCTCGCTTATTGTATACGTAATTTTAATGTCTTGCCTCAATGTGAATGTTGCACTTGTGCTGTACGTGTGAACCTACGGCACAATTATATTCGTTACTAAAAATATAAAGCGGCACCGATGCGTCAATTTCTATTTCTACTGCCATCCTCTCTTGCGTGCACGCACACGCAGTACTCTCCCCTCCTTCTCACTATGAAAAAAAGTCCAAAAGAGGGAGAGGAGCTCAAGGGATTGATCTTGTAATTATTTTATTACAGTCAAGAGGACCGCAAGGGATTGGAGAGAGAGAGAGATAGAGATAGAGAGAGAGCAAGACCTGCTCATGGGATAAGCCGGGAAAGCGGCCGCTTCTAGCTCCCAAATTTTAGTTCAAATTTGAGGTCCCATTGTAATGTAATTTGTATATTAATATTAACATTAGAATGTTTCTAAATAAAAACACAATTGTATCTTATTTTCTTCAAAAACTCTTGCAATAATATATTTTTACATTTATATTGTCATAATTGGGTCCTTTTAATTTCATTTTTTTGGGTTATTTTTCGTACTTTTATCATTTTTTTTTTAAAATTCATGAATATGTAAGGGGCTCAATATAGGAAATTCGCTTTGAGTCTCCAAAATATATGAGCCAGCCCAGAGAGAGAGAGAGAGAGAGAGAGAGAGTTTGTGTGGATGAATTTGGTTCGATTGAATAGTGAAGACCAACTTTTATTTTTTGATCGTTTAGAACGAAGACCGAATTCGGTCCGGTACGGCGAGGATTTTTTGTTCAATAGTTAACTTTTGTATAAGGAATGAGTCTTTTAATTCCAACCCACATTGAACCCATTTTCAACCCATATAAACCCATGTAAATATGAGTTTACATTGGTTCAACCCATAACAACCCATTATATAATATGGACGGGTTAGATTGGATTATAAGTGAACTGATTTGAGCGAGTTTCTCTAATATATGGATTGTGATTGCCACCTCTAGATACAATGTTCCAATGGCAACTCGAAATTCAACTTGACAGCCACCCGTCAACACATTACTTACTTAAAAAGTAATGTAATATTCTCTGTAATAGTAACACTTATCCGGCCCATACGCAACTCGATCATTTATATGTGTTTTAAGTAGTAGTAGTAACATATATTTCCAAAAATGCTAAGGACACATACATTTGTGCACATACATTTTTATGGGGCCCACCTCGGGTCCCATCAATATGATCCAAACCGCTCATTATTTTTAAAATAATATTTTAAGAGTTTCTGTAAAAAATTAACTCGATAGGATATCGGTAAGAGCTTTTTCAGAAATCGCAGTGCGAATTAGACTGTTTCACCATATAATTTCTGAAAAAGTCCTTACCGATATCCTATTGAGTTGATTTTATACAGGAACTCTTAAAAAATTATTTTAAAAATAATGAACGATTCGGATCATATTGGTGAGACCCGAGGTGGGCCCCAAAAAAGTATATGTGCAAGATATGTGTAAAATTGTATGTGCAAGTAGCATAACTGATATATTTCTGTTGTTTGGGCTTGTGATACGTTCACATCATATTTGTGAACCATGCCTTTACTCCTGCACGTGGAACTGGATCCATTTCTTTTCTTCTCATCTTTTCATCCTTTTCCCCTTATTTTCCCACGGAATAAATAGCAATTTAGTGGATCTTGGCTCTCTGAGCTGAGATGTATTTTTCTCAATGTACGCGTTCGAGCTTTATATAATTGTTTGTTTGTCGAGAAAAAAAAAAAATTTAGTGCACCTATGCCCTTTTAAAGCACGACTGTTGGGATTTTAACACCCCCTTTAATGTCAAGCCACCAGAACAGAAAGTAAGCAAGCAAAAGAAGAAATCTCATGAACACCAAGATCAACGTACAGGGGCGGACCCACCTTAATTGGGACATGTGGGGTCGAGTGCCTCGACGCCCTTTTTTTTTTTTTTTTTTTTTCCAATTATATATATATATATATGTATATTATATGCAAATACATGCAAGTAAGCATTGTTTGGTGCAGTGGTGGCTTTGGGAACATGAGTTTGTGTGTTCGAGTCCCTCCATTTCCATAAGTTTTTTTTTTTCAAAATCCTGGCACTAGAAAATAGTATGTACGCTTCAACTTTCCTAACTAAGGTCTCCGATCATTTGTGTAGTGCAAAATATGAACCCACATATTGCATTTGTATACTTTTGGTCCCCGAAACTTGTACTCGTAGAGTTAATAATAGAAAAATAGATGATGAATATGTGATAATTTTGTTATAACACATATAATCGAGGTGCGCAAGTTTGCCCAAGTAGCTGGGTATTAAAATACATATATAATTTAAAATTGTTACTTTATCATGAATACTAAAATTATTTTGGTGTGAATGTGCTTAACTGTAACTCATATTATGGTCACAAAGAAAATTGGCGCCCCAACTATGTCAAATTCCTGGATCTGCTACTGTATACATAGTTCCATAAAGCACGAAGTAAAGTGTACTCCACGGGCGAAAAGTGAGAGAGGATTCACTATAACTAAGGAGCAAGATTACAACAGAGCCAACTATACCCGTCACTCCACAAATTGAATCACACTTGAATCCCAAACAAAGAGACACCAAGAGCAATTGAGTACTCGCGACTCACTAGGGACCGAAAAACTCCAACACTCTTGCATAAACTCTCCAAAGACTTACATATTGAATACCACAAAGTATCTATATATAATCTACGCAATCAAAGCCTTGCCATAGAAGTCTAAATTAACACAATAGTAAATATCCAAAAAATAAAAATAAAGAAGAAAAACTCAAGGAACATTCCTAACAATGACAAGGAGTATTATTCTTAGCTTCAGTACTGAACTACAAGATGGAGTTCTAGGTAGACAATAATACAAGTAAGTAACTGGCTATTGCTATATATCTTGACATGTGACCTAGAAGAGTTGTAAGGTCCATATTCTGCGGTCTCTCTTATTTGACAATTTCACGACAAAACACGTATTGGCATTTATCTTTGTCTATCGAGTTGTAATATATATTTTTATTTATTTCTAGAGTGTCTCTTTTAGCACGTGGAAGGAAATCAAGAAATATATGTATTTCCATTTTGAGAGGTCGGAAATTAGGCATAACTCAAAGGGATTCGGCATCTCCAAGGCCTTAGAAGATTTTATTTGTAAAACGACATGTGGACACAAACAAGAGGATATATATGGAGGTGCTTTCATCTCTACAGGTAACGAGAAAAGAATGAAAAAAACTAGAAAAGGATGCAGCCATATTGTGTTACATGGAAGAGGGTTCTTTGTTCATTTTGAATCTTGGAATCTAATGACATCGATGGATCATTGAGTGTACAAGACATCTCCAAGAGGTTTTAGTATCTTCTTCAACTTATTTAAGAAAAGCCCTAAGGAGGATTCCTAAGCAATTTAAAGTCCTTCGGTGGATTTCTAGGAGGCAAACGGAAGGCTTGTGGATTCAAGGTAGCAGCAGTCAAGCACTGGGTGTGGTGAACGTCGATTCGGCATGTAGTTCTCAGTCTCGATTGTGAGGATTCAAATTGTAGGGTAAGATTACTTGTAACTACACAATGTTCATAGTGTTTGATTCCTTCTCATGATTTTTTCCCGTTTAGAATTTTCCACGTATATCTTAGGATTCTTCTGTTTATTACTTTCTGGTGATTGATTGGGTTGATATATCGATTGTAGATTTATATTGAAAAAATTTAAAAGATAGCAAATATTTTTAATCCTAGGAGAGCTAGGGATTTTTCAAGAGTCAATAGCAGCATGGACCATAGTTAATTCATATACAGTGGTAGGTACACGATTAGTGGAGGAGAGGCAAACTCTTAACAGTGGTAGAAAATGGACCTTGTGATGTTGAAGAGGATGCTGAAAGATTTATGAGTCACTAGGACTTGAAGAATTTGTATTTTGGATCAGAGTAGTTTGAGGACATATCAAGGAGTAGTTCAAATCCTCTGTTTTGTCATGCTCGCTAGAAAACAGAGGTCATGTGAGAGGTTACTGCAACCAATTCTTTGATAGAATTATTTGGATTTGTTAGATCGCCGAAACACGTTTCAAAAAATTGCATGTGTGCGAGCATCGCACGTGTGCATTTACTAGTTATATATATAAATGCTTCAATATATAAAACATCTATTCAGTAATTGCAGGGTAGCTCACTTCTCTTTTTCTTTTTCCATTTTCTGAATTTTGTGCGGCATTACAGAAATTTCTAAAAAAGTTTGAGGTTGTGCTGAATGAAGGGCACGAAACCTATAAAGCACTGATAATCCACATGGGAGTCGTGTTTGTATCGTGCCCGTAATCGATATTAATACTTCTCAAATAGTCGTGCTGATCACATTTCGAAAATGTATGCACAATTGAAGTAACTTTTTTAATCTTTTTATTAACAAATATTTTTCGAATAGTCTAGCTAGGTCAGAAACTAAACCTTTGGCGCACACTCTTTCTTGAGCTTGTGCCACTTCGTACATGGTTTTGGAGTAAAATTGTTCGGAATAAATGGAAGCGTAGATTTCATTGCTTCTTTTTACAGAGGAAAATAGTAGTGCTCTGAAAATAATAGGGGAATTTAGAGGCCAACCCAGTTTTTTAGGTTCGGACTTCAAATAGTCCTCACAAAATATTTCTTCTTTATTTCAATCTTTTTTTTTTTTCACTTTTCATGCATTTTTAGTAGTTTGGCTCTTTTTCTTAACTTTTTGTGTATCTAACCATTTTTAGTAAAATTTATATTTTTAGAATTAATTCTTGGCCTATATTATTTCGGACAAAAATACCCTTAACTATGTGAATTGCCAATTCTCATAGTCAGTTCTCATGAACAATATACAATTCTCATAGAAAAATACACAGTTCCCATAGAAAATACACAGTTTTCATAGACAATACACAGTTCTCATAGACAATTCTCACAAAAAATACACAGTTCTCATAGAAAAAATATATAGTTCTCATAGACAAAAATACAGTTCTCATAGAAAAATACACAATTCTCATAAAAAAAAAAACACACACAATTCACATAATTTACTAAAATACACATAGCCCCAACACACACAATTCACATAATTCACTACGCAATTCACATAGCTCAAATACACACTAAATATATAGTTCACATAGCTCCAACACCCTAACATCCACAATTCACATAATCCCAAATACACACTAAACAACAATGTAGTCAATAATAAAACTCATTAGAGAAACAGTACAAACACCTATATGTATACATTCTAAAAGAAAAATACACAGTTCTCTTAAACAATATTCATGGATAATACACAATTCTCATAGAAAAATATATAGTTCGAAAATAAATAGTTCTCATAAGAAAATACACAGTTTTCATAGACAATTCCAATGAACAATACACAATTCTCATATGAAATACACAGTTCTCATAGAAAGTACACAGTTCTCATAGAAAATACACGGTTCTCATAGAAAAATATACCGTTCTCAAAGAAAATACACAGTTCGCATATAAAATACACACGAACAAAAATTGAAAAAAACAATTCACATATACAATTTCGAGATTTACTTTTCAATTTGTGTTTTGTTCTTTGCCAAGACCGACCCTATCGGACAACTGGCTTATCTACGACGGAGAAACGACCGTGAATCCAATACCCTCTGTTCGGAAGCACATGAACCGCCTCAACTCGAAATCCTTAGTTCACGTGACCTCAGGTTGCACTAGGAGCCGCAACAATGGATCAAGTCTCGTTTCCTCACCGAAAAGCCCATTGTACGAAATTCAGGGGTCTTACCATCAAAGATGTTGCGCTGTGTACGACGACAACAGGCGGTGAGTGGCGGATATAAAGAGGAAGGAGCCTGGGGTCGGCGACGTGGCTTTCGGAGTCGACGTATTCCACTTCATTGTGCAGCCAGAGATCATCATCGCCCCTAAGGCTGTGGCAGATTCAGATCTTGACTCGGGGAGCTCTAGTTGGCGATCATGGTCTCGCCGACCTCTGCCGGAGATGTGGCGGAGGAGGACTGGGTGTGGTGGTGGCGACGCGACGTTATCAGAGAGGAGACGATGACGACGGTGGTGGTCGGAGCTGCTCAATCGGTGGAGGGATAGAGAGAGGTGTAGGTCTGTCGAAATTGTCGTCGTGCTCAATCGGTGGAATTCGAAATTGCCGTTGTCGTTGTCGTGGGAGAGAGAGAGAGAGACTGGAGAGGCTTATTGTCTTCAATTGATAAATGGTGAGATGGAGTTGGCGATGCAAAATGAAAAGGACAAAAAAGTCATGAGATAACATATCCGAATTGAAAATAATATTTACGGTTGGAGTGAAACCGAGTCTAAAAATCAGGACCATCCTTGTGATAGATAGATTCCTCAATTACTTATCCTCTCATAGGTGCACTCTAGGAGAACGCAAACAAGTAATTACTTGTATGCAATCTTTTTTGCGTACAAGACTAAAGTCATCCAGTGCTCATGCCTCTCGTAGATCGCCGCTTCCTCAAGAGAGTGAAATGCAGCTCGAAAAGCCAATGTTCCAATGTGGTAATGGTTTATGGAATTCATTGGTTTTGGTAAGAGCTAGGACTGATAAGCTATGAGTGGGTTGGTTCTCTGATTTCTGCATTGCGCCTGGGCTTTATATCGAGCTTGAAACATTTGTCAGAATGCATACTAGGCTACTATAGCTAGCCGTGAATTTTGTTTTCAAAATTTAAAGATTCCTGAGTGCCTTAGTAAACTGATCAGAATTGGACTCAACAGAGTAACATTGCTTGATAGAATGTACTTAGACTACTACTTTGAAATTGTGAAAAATGCCAGTATAAGTCCTCATTAGTATACTTGGGTGCAGTTCTAAATCAACGACACTAATCGGTTACCGAGGGGTTTCAACTAAACTGAACAAGACAACCAGTCAATCATTAGATGACACTGAACATTAGCTGTAACACATATTTATCTTCTTTTGATTATTGGTACGCGATGAGGATTATTAAGGGACAGGAAAATACAACAAAAAGGTGGTAATGTTTTGATAGAACTTACATACGAAAATATTATGCCCTCATGGGAAACATAATAACCCTCATCCTGCATTTTATCATGACTTTGCCTATAAGTTCTTTTGCACAAAAACAATACATTGCTATTCCCTGTCAAAATTATTAACAAGCTTTTGAACTACCTGTGGCAAATTGGGTTACTACGATATGGTGCATATTTTGTGTTTGTAAAAGGTATCTGTAGTGATTCTATACATTACAACCATTACCTACTAGGATACATTTTCTGGAGTTTCACAAATCTGAGGTCAAGCTAAAAGTATTATTAGCAGAAATTGGATAATTTTTGTGTTATGTGTTCAAAATGTATGCACTGCTCTCACACGGAGTTATGAATTTGGAACATTGGTGTCTGTCACGATATTGCAAAGCGTTTGCGCAAACCCATTTTAACCATTCTATTGGAACTATGATGTCTATATGAAGTAAAAGAGAGAATTGTCATTGCAAGTCATATCGCCTTCTACAAGGACTTTTTATTTAGCAAACTGAAAGGACAATTATAGGACATAAGTTGCATTTTTCACACAAAAAACCCATAAAATAAAGGGAAGGACAGTATTCATAAGAAGCAGCTAAAGCAATTATGCAGCATCACTTGCAATGAAAAATTTTAAGGCACGAGATATTTTATGGCCAATCACACCGCAATTACCTACGATTGGAGAAACAAAAATGGTTAAAATTGTTGAGACAGTTCGATGCACTTAGATACGTAACTACTTTAACACATAGGTAAGAAGCTGCAAAGCTAAAAAATTCAGTTCCAAGAATCAAAAAATTAAGGAACAAGAAAATCACGTGCCCAAACTTAAACTTGTGAAATCTAATATTACAGTATGTTCAATAGGAATTTGGAAATTTTGGTTGGATAAAATTTTGATTCTAGGGTATTTTCAAAATGTTTTGAAGGTAAATTGTAACACGAATATAGCTGATTTAGTTTCTCCTTAAGTTTGCTGAAGAAATAGGGTTTTACTTTCAAAAGACTAATTGATTGCTGCAAGCCATAAATGGACTTTCCTTCCCTCAAGAATCTTAGAATGACAAAAAATAGAACAGAAACAATCGCAAAAATCAGTTACATATCAAAATGAAACACTCGTCCTGGACCGGGAGCATGGATGAGTTTTGCATACTTCAGAATGTTCTGTTTTTTTTGGTGAATAGGTCAAACTTCAAAATCTTAATGTTTGGAGATGGGCTATAAAGGAGAATTGCTCTAAGGCCTTGTAATTAAGTTATCATCATCAGAGCACAAGAAACTAAAGATTGATGGCTTAGAACAGAGTTTAAATAGCTTCGTAAGAAATGCAGGCTTTGCCGAGACATTTGAAAACGTGAATGGTTCATACCTAGTCATAGTCACACTTAAACTTTGATCCATTTCCATCTCCAACAAGAGTCTTCCTGGACGCATGCAACCGAGTAAAAACCTCATTCATCGCCAATCAATCTCTAGGAAGTTCTTCTGAGCAGGCAATCCCAACATTAAGTATTGAAATCAAGATCTCCCGAACCTTGTGACTTCTAGCAAATCTTTGGCTACAACCATTGTTGATGCTTGAGCTTGCTTGCCCTTGTTCTCTTTGTTGAAGCAGTGTTGGATCAAGAATGCTCTCTACTTGTTCAGGCAGAGCTATCTTAGCAAAGTTGTGGAGAGACATACCATCAATAAACATGCTATCAGTAGGCCTCTTGGCTGTAAACATCTCCAATACAAGGATTCCATAACTATACACATCACCAGATGTTGACACTTCATTTCCCATGCCATACTCTCCAATTTACGGGGTGAAAAAATGCAATTACGATTTCAAAGAATTTTGAATATGTGAATACAGTCTAGATTTTGGGAAGGAAAGGAAAGCCAAAAAGTGCTAAGAAGTACATTTACGTGGAGCCACATAACCAATAGACCCCTTTATGCCAATGGAACTTGATTGATTTGCAGATGAAGTACATGTAGTATCTCGAAAGAACCTTGCTAACCCAAAATTTGTCACGCCCCAAAATGAGAAGTGACCGGCTATGAACCACAAGACCAAAGCTCGTAGAACATGCAGCCTAAAAAGAAATTTTTATAAAAACTCCCAAGCAAGGATCCACCAATCAATCAACCATTTTTATTTATTCAGAACATCCCCAACCAATAAATTTCATAAAAAGAATGGGGCACAAACATCCCATGAACCAAATAAAATCCAACGTTCCAACAGTAATAAAAGAATTCAGATGTCTGACCAAATGTTTCAATGCGGAAGCGATGAAATAAAATACTAAGCTAGAATGAGACACCCTAAGGAGGTCAACAACTAAATCCCTGAGATGCTGCCAGAGTCCTCCTAACTGCCCAACTTGCCTGAAAAAGAAGTTGGAATAAATCCGTCAGCTGATGAGCTCAGTGAGTAGCAAAGCATGTATATTAGAATAAAGTTCTGAAACGGGGATTAAAATAATTTACCTTGTCAATATAAATTTGGCATATGCGGTGAACAACAAAACAATCCATTAATCCAATTAACGATTCATCTGATCAATCTTAATGGTATTCTCAATCCAATCTCCAACAACAAATGGGGAACCACAACCAAAATCAATAGTACCAAATGCCAGTGAATAAATATCTCAAAATTGGATCCAATATCGAATCTTAGAGTCACCACGAGTAGGCAGCCCATGGAACTTTTCCCAAAGAACGATCCGGCCAATAACAACCGTTGAGCATTAGGGTCACCGGCCTAATCCGGTTTCTTCCCTAATGGCCAGAGTCACCCGCACACAGAGGATTAATTTCCCTGGACTTCCAAAATAAATGTTCCCATCAATATCCACAAAGTTCTCACCAAAAGATTATTCGATCAACAAATGGTTTCACCGATCCACATGCCAATTTCAAGAACCAAATAAAACAAATATATGTTCCCAATTTCAATCATTAATTTTCTAAAACAATAATTTAAGGGATACGGGAAAGTTCGCAAATACGTAACATGTTTAACCACTCACCTGAATCCAAAGCTAATGCAATCGAATAATGCGGAACAAGCCTAACCTGAACAAAGAACCATATAACAATATTATCACTAACTGTATCATGTATAATATTGTCTACAACAATGAAGGAATGCCTAAAAGAATATTTAACTGACATAGACCAACTACCCAATTTACCAGACAACTGGCAAACCTAAAACTCTAATTCCCAAGTCCAAGTCCCACATACACATGAACCCAATGCACCCTCCAAGTGCCGAAACCCACCTGCACGATCCACAAATACCCACCTGCATCAAATTAATCTAGCTTACAGCATCGAAACCATTAATTCCACCACTGGTATTTATAAGATCGATTCATTCCACAATTATCCAATATTTTAGTAATTCCCAATTGTCTACCGCCATTACCGCCACACACACGACACATCACCATCACCATGAGCACAAATCTTGACACCTGCTCACACCCACATCTCCCATAACATCCATCACTACTCCAATAAGTCAAATAGGATTATAAGGAAAACCATTTGTGCCCATGAACGACAAAGAATAATTATGAACGGCAAACAACCCAATTAACCTCACAATGATATCATTGTCTGAGACAGTAACTTCCAAAAGTCAAGCCTTACCCAAATCCATGGACGACGAAGAATAGAAAAGGGACAGGAATAAAGGGAAACAAGGGCCGCTTACCCGATCACGAAACCAGCCGAACTCCAACGTCTCTGAGGCTTTTGCCTTTCCCATACAAAGATCTCTCAAACTTCTTATCTCAGATGTTCTCTCCAAATAAAACCCTACTCCGTGAAAATATCTCCTAACTTTCTAAAACTACCCACTACTCCCTATATTTTAGCTAATTAGTTAATTACAATAAGATAGAACATAACAGAATTTACAAAATTACCATCCGGTACCACTAGTTTACCCAAAATCAATTTCATACCCCAAATATTACAATTCTGCCAACCATATCCATAGCGCACAAATTAATTAGCTAGGACCCAACCAATATACTCAATTAATAAATGACAGCTTAATTAATTAAATAAATAAAAATTCTAGGCCGTAACAAAATTAGCTACATGTGCAACCATTTCTTCATCTAGAAGAATGTTGTTGGGCTTCAAATCACAGTGAAGAATTGGTTCTGAGATATGATGGTGGAGATAATCAAGTGCAGAAGCAACATCAATTGCAATGTTTAACCTCCGAAGAAGATTTAAACTTCTTGACTCATTACCCACCCCATGTCCATTCTCATTTGGATGCAACCACTCCTCGAGGCTTCCATTGACCATGAATTCATAAATGAGAGCTTTGGAATCATTGCCCTGATAATCAACACTTGAACATGCTGTGAGCAACTTAACAAGATTTCTATGTTTGATATTCTTCAAGGCTTTGCACTTGGCTATGAAACTATTGGAAGCTCCAGTGGCTTGAAGATTTAGTACCTTAATTGCAACAACTTTTCATCCATGATCAAGAATTCCTCTATACACTGACCCAAAGCCACCGACGCCAATCAAATTGGCTAGAGAGAACCAATCAGTAGCTTTAAGTAGACTTGGGTACGATAATTCCATAAACGAGTTCCCTAATAACCTTGATTAGCACCCAATATCGTACGATCTTGGGGCTTTAATCATCTAATTTGTGGCTTTTATTTGTTTAAAGTTGTCGTTTTTATCTGATATCGCACGTAAGGTATTTTTGTGTGAATTTCAGATTAAATGTGCTAATAAGGCGATTTCAAAGCCAAGGGACGTTCCGGGATGTAACCAAGAGTTCAAGTGCCCGGCGGCATTCATTTCATTGTCACCAAATCCTAACGGCATCAAAAGGAGCCTCGTAGGACGTTTGGTGGTTAAGTTGGCGAGGGGCGTGCCAAAGCTTAGCAAGTAAGGCAAATGCATTGAGGATGGC
The DNA here is from genome assembly GCA_019656295.1 of Rhododendron mucronatum var. ripense. Classification (NCBI taxonomy): domain Eukaryota; kingdom Viridiplantae; phylum Streptophyta; class Magnoliopsida; order Ericales; family Ericaceae; genus Rhododendron; species Rhododendron mucronatum. Next base: position 65,609 of record BPLT01000274.1, read on the forward strand.
CCTCGAGGGCATCCGAGAGTCCAAGGCCACAAGGCATACCTTCGCCAAGTCCCGTTGATCATATAATGAAGCATCGGAAGGCCGTCGGGGCACGTCAAGGCATGATGGTCCAAGCTGTCCCTGTTCTGCAGTTTTCACACAGAGGTACCAATACCTCATTTTTAGGTATTGGTACCATCCTGCCGAATTGGAAATACCTCATTTTTAGGTATTGGTACCATCCTGCCGAATTGGAAGACAGTTCAGTTGGTACCAATACCTCAAAAATGAGGTATTGGTACCAAAGCCCGTAGTGCAGATTTTTGTTAACCTTTTCAACTTTCCATATATGAAAAGTTTCTACTTCTAGAATGTTTTTGGGATATTTTAGGGACCTTTTGGTCCATTTTATGGCTGATTTGCAAGGCTTATAAATAGCCTTTTATGCCATATATGGCCATTATGTAATCGTTTACACTTGAAGTCATTTTGTAGTTTAAGAGCTCCATAGCTTAGTCTTAAGCTTTTCAAGTTATTTCATTCAAGAACTCAAGTAAATTTAAGTGTTTTGATGTTTTCTCATGCATTAATGTTGTAGCTACTTGTTAGATCTTCTTATAAATCAAGTTTATTTTCGTTTTTATCGGTGAATCATGTTTTCTATGCTTAGCTCTTTTTCTAGTCTTTTTGCTATGTGTGAGTAGTTCAAAGGTTAAGTCATGGGGTGAGGTTCACCTTATGAATTAGTCGATTAAATAGTTTCTCTTAATCTTTAGCTTAATTTCAAGGTTTTGAATGAATTAAACCCATGATTTCTAGTATTGATCATGGGGTTGGTGGCTTCTTTGATCAATGAAGTCTATCGCCTTATGCTACGTGCTTGATAATCCTACGCGTGCGAATGATTCTTTTTCGTCTCTCATTGCGTTAAATGAATTCAATTTGAATTAGAGCTTTGAGTTAAGTTACAAGTAGTCTTCAGCTTTTAATTCTTCTAGTGGAATCTGGACGGTTTCGGTTCACTCTTGAGTTAGATGAAGAAACCATTTGACGGCTAAGTCGTAGGTAAATCAATCCCTATGACTCGACCATCTATCATTTAGTTTAAATTTGAAGTTTAAATATCGTCATTCAATTCGAATACCAAAGTTGGCCGCCTGAACGCCGCAACTCTCTACACAACATCTGATCCGAATTTGCTAAAGAAGATTTCTCTGTGGGAATGATTCCGGTCTTACCGGTTATTATGCTTTCAACGACCTAGCCCTATGCTTGGGGTGTGAACCTTTCAAAGAGGTTAGGTCCAGACGAAGCAAACCTGAAAGAAGAAACATTTGTTTTTTTTCTGAACGAGTAGCGGTAGAGGAAACACAATATCAGACATAGTCCTAGAAGCCCACAAGCTATCCAGATTATTAAAATCATGGTACGAGAAGATCTTTTCTTTGTAAACCCTTTGGAGTTGCAACTTTGTAGCTCCAATTCAGCTATACCTCCACCGAGCTTATTGTTTCCCTTCACAGAAATTGCAGTCACATTTCTATATATGGCTCTTTTTGGTACCACTCCTTCAAAATCATTGAATGACAGATTCAATTTGTGCAAGAAGAGAAAGTCCTCAAAATAGTCGGGGATATTTCCTGAGAAATTGTTGTGAGAAATATCTATTTCCTCCATTCCTCTCAAATTACTTAAAGACAGAGGAAGGATTCCAGAGAACTTGTTACCTTTCGTGTATAGCAATCTCAATTTTACACAGCTACCAAGATTGCTTGGAATGTTACCAGACAACATGTTCTCAGAAACATATAGTTCCTCAAGATTTTTTAAAATTCCAATCTCCATTGGAAGAGAACCAGTCAAATTGTTTTGAGAAATTTTCAAATACAGTAATGATGGGAGACTCATAACTTCTCTTGGTATGGTACCCATCAGATTGTTGCGATGAAGTTTAAATTCCACCGACATTTGGCATTTCCCCAGACTTGGAGGGATGCTTCCATGAAGATTGTTTTCATACAGTCGAAGAGTTGTTAAACGAGTTAAATTTCCGATAGACAACGGGATGTCCCCATAGAATTTGTTACTATTGAGACCAAAAAATTCTAGATTCTGAATCTTACAAATATCAGAAGGAATTTCACCTGTCAAATAGTTGTACGCCAGACCAAGACTTTGTAAATTGACCAGATTACCTATCCCAGTTGGGATGCTCCCAACTATTTTATTGCTTTGTATTTGCAAGCGAAGAAGATCAGTTAAGAAATTGAAGATTCGCTTGGGTAATAACCCTCTGAAATTGTTTGAACCCAGACCTAGATGGGTCAACTTCGTAGCATTGGTTAAAGAATTGAGAAAACTCAAGTCATCAGTTTCTCCAAATCCGAGATGATTTCCAGCCAAGACTAACCGCCCAAGATTATTCAACTTTTCCAAATGAGGCACTTTTCCGGTAAACTCGTTTAATGCAAAATCAATGTGATATAGTTTGGTGGCATTAGATATGGATTTTGGAATTGATCCAGTAAATAAGTTCGAGCTAACTTCAAAGAACCAAAGATTAGGAAGAGTATTTCCAAGTTCCGAGGGTAGCATACCTTGAAGTTGGTTACCCCCCGCATTAAAGTTTGTGAGAGAAGAGACATTAAAGATTGGGGAAGGAATGGTACCAACCATTCTATTCTCTCCAAGTGAAAGAGCTTCTAGCTTTTTCAGTTTTCCCAGAGCACGAGGATTTTCTATGCTTTTATTAGTATTTGTCAAGGATTTTCTATGATTTTATTCTTTTACATGTTCAATTTTATCCATGGATTTTTACGGTTTTAATCTTTTACAGATTTGGTGGGATTTTTTTTTTGAGCAGGCCGTACATCAACCGAAGGTGCACATACTAACAACTCTACTTTTATTCATTTCTCAATCAAAACATACAAAAACATTTAACTCACTCTCACTCACTCACAGCTCACACATAAACACTTAATCTGGGGGAGGGGGGGTCCCCCCTCAGGGGCTCCCTACGTCTCTCTCTCTCACAGCCACACAATCTTTCAACTGCCCTCTTAACTCACCGTACCAAAATAGTTAGGCTTGGTCCCTCCTTCATCACTCTCAACTCATCCCACTGTCCCTTTGTCTCCTCAAACAAACACAACAAGGCCCACACACATGCGCACACAGTAATCAATTAAGTTTAACTTTCAACGGTAACGGCTTAAAAATAATCTGTTGTAATGTTTTCTCGGTGTGAAATTTCTTCGGGTTGAATCTAATCTGTTGTAGTGCTTGCTGGGTGTGTATTGTTTTGGCTAATCTTAATTTGTAGCAGGTTTGTTAATAGGGAATGGGCTGGATAGATTTATGATGTTTTGTGAGTCCTCAGGATTGAGCTTATATGCCATTTACGAACACTTGAAATGACACAATTACTTTCTCCATCATTTATTGAAAACCAAGTGGTTTAAAATTGATCAGATTTGACTTCAGGAGAACAATACAAACAATATCTAATGTGCGATTCGTTTGATTTGATATTTGAACAATTTTGCTTGCTGGACTGTTTGTCTATTTTTGTTGGTAGTCGATGATCGACTAAGAAATCGTAGTGTGTGCTGGAATGTGGTGTTTGTGGTGGTGGAGTTTGGTTCCTTGCCCTGTTTCAGGACTTCTCTAGAAGCAAACTTAATGAAGTGAATGGAGATGAAAGAAGAACAACAAAATGGACTTTATTATTCTTCAAAGTAGAAGTCAGTCGACGGTGAGAACACAATCGATTAGACGATTACGTTACAAGCTACTCCTAGAGCGAGAAAAGTAAAGTACAGATAAAAAGTAGAAGCCTTTGGGCGATTGAGTGGGGGTACAAATTGTCTTCAACTTTGGTATTTATAGGCTACCACTTCGACTTGAATTTCAAACTTGATGGAATTCCCTCTTCGAATTTGAATCAAGCGGTTACTGCTTTTCTCTCTTCTCCTCCACGTTCTTTGAGCAGACGGTTACTTCACACGATCTCATGTTTGTATTTGTTCCTTTCACTTCCTTTGTTAACCGCTTCATGTGTCATCCACTTGTAATTCGTTCATGGACACATGTCTTGCATTAAGAAAACTCTAACCGTCGATTAGTCCATTTAATTTCGTAATACAAATTAGGTGTAGTCAACACGTGTTGCAACTTGGTTCAGTCGATTTATGTTGATGAAATTATGGTGTAAACAATGCCCCCTTAATTACCTGAGTTAAAAGTTAACTCTGGTAAATATTCTCTTAGAAATCACCGCCTATATAAAGCAGAGTACTTTGAAACTTTAGGGCACGGAACTTTTCAGATTGAGCTCTCGCAGTACACTCCCATGGCTTCGAAAGCAAAATCGAAGATGCTTGTCGTCTCCAACGAAGACTGGGTCACGGAATCGGTGTTGGAGAATGTTCCTCGATTCCCAGATTCGTATCGAGACGAATCGAGTCGGAATACACAAGTCCTGATTCACGACGAGAATTCTAGTTCCCTCTGTACATTGGGTCCAGTTTTCTCGTCAACCGTTTTGAGTGACATTTCAGAAGTTTATCCTGTGATGGAACGAGATCCGCTCCTTCTTTAAAATTCGTCGCTCGAATGGTCGGGTTGGGGTAAGAATACTTGTCTTCGCTCTTGGCCCTATAATGTTGAAGGAGAATGGGCCGATTGGGTGAAGCGTATGACGATATTTCTTTTTGATGATTGGAAGAAAATGGGAATTCGTGAAACTATCGAGCTTTCTCAGTTTCCTTTAGACATGAACTCCGAACTCATAGCTGCTGCAGCTTGTTTCTGGTCTAAATCATCCAATGCCTTGATTTTACATTGTGGATTATTATGCCCAACTGTTTTGGATATTTCTCATCTAACCGGCCTCTCTTCATTAGGCCGTGAGGTGAATGCTCTCCTTTCCCCTGATCAATATGATCCTCCATTTACTATACCATCATCCGGGGTAAGTTATTCAAAATGGTTGAAAACTCATTTTAACGCTAAGTCATCTGCACCTAGCTTTCATGAGAAAATTGCGTTTTACTTTTTTTGGATCTGTAAATTCCTCATGGCAGTTCCTGGTCTTAGGGTTACCAAAGAATATCTTAATTTGGCCATTTGTTTGGCTCAAGTGAAAAAACTAGCTTTAGCTCCTTTTGTTCTTGGGTTTTATAAAAGGGATATTCACCTTTGTAGACAAGAAGATAGCGGACTCTTGTGGTGGTCCTTTCTGGATTTTTCAAGCTTGGTTGTATGCATACTTTCCTCAACTTAAGCCCAAGTCGAATTATCCCCTTAGGGCTGATGAAACTTTCAAGGCATGTCGTAGTTATGCTGAATACTTTCTGGGTTTCCAAACTGATATGGAGGAATCCTCCTTTCAAAGGTATTGCACCTTCTTTTATGAAGACAAAAAGGAAAACTGGCCTGTGTTCTATCCATTTGACAAATTTGAATATGCTTCTGAGAGATTAAAGCCATGTTTTGAGGATATTCCCACAGCTTCTCCTCAGCTTATGGTGAAGATGGTGGAATCTAAGCGGTTGTTTTGGGCTAGTATTCTTCTTCCCAGACTTATTCCAGTTGGTTTTGCCCTGAACAACACACCTTTTGGGAATTGTAGTTATGAGAATTATTCTCCCTGTTAGTTTGCCCGACAGTTTGGTTTGGTACAAGGCATTCCAATGCCTTTTGTTCATCAAGAGATTACTGAGATGGCATCAGGTAGGCCATCGATTAAGTCGAAGATTCTAATATGATTTTCCTGATGATCAATAACTTTCATCAGCGTGTGAAAGCTTTCCAACTTCTTGATTTTAAAATCTGTGGTGGAACCTCTGCTGCCTTTGAAGAATGGTGGTCAGTCATGAAAGTGCTTTACTTCAACTCATCGATTTCTGACTGTCTTTATAGACTTGACCGAGAGTACAAGGACCTTCAAGATAAAGCTGGTAATCTTCTTGACTTTCTATTTGTAGCCAAGTTTTGATATTCTTCTTCTGTTACTAATATTATTTTGTTCAATAGAAAAAATGGCTCAACTATCTGATGAGACCTCTAAAGCTATTGTACCTCAAATAGAGGCAGCTATTCCTTTGTCTTCTCCAAGTAAAAATACTAGGAAGAGGAAGGAACAAGCAATCAAGGATGTAGAATCGGATCCAAAGAGGAAAACATCCTGAACTAAAAATGATTCAACTTCCAAGACTTCAAAGAGTCTTTCTGCTTCGATCAGTCATAAGATAAACAACGAAACCGAAGAAACCCTTGTTCCATCAAGGCAATCGAAAAGAATCCAAATCCAAAAGTCAGTCAACCCTAGTGATGGCAGAGTTACTTTGAAGGTATATTCATTCATAGTTGTCAATTCATATGAATATTATGTTTTGATTATTCGTCTTCTTTATTGTAGAAATGCAAAGGCATCAAGATTGTGGATGCTTTTGAAGAAACGGGAGAGGACTCTTCAAAGTCATCACAACTTCAAAAGTCTATCATTTCAGTAGGAGAGACTATCAATACTAAACCAGTAATCGACCAATTTGAATTTGGTGATACAGCTATCTCTGATCCATTATATCAGGATGATGGGTTACTTGAAGCGCAAGAGACCCCTTTGAATCAGGATAATCCTTTACTTCAAGAGGATAGTTCTTTCTTGCTAATGGATGAAAACATTAATCTGGAGCCAAACCAAGCTGAATTTGAGAAGGAAAGCATTTGTCAATTACTAGTTGTGGCTGATCATGAGCCGAATCCAACAAGTGCTGAAGTGTCCCAAAATCCATTGGCAACTATGGAGATGAGTGCACCTCAAATTGAGCTCCAAATGCCTTTACCTCTCGGAGTCTCTACCCTGAATCAAGAGGGGAAAGATAGGGAACAAATGGATTTTTCCCCGTCAACAGATGTGCCTCTTTTAGCAGATCATCTTATCATTCCTCAACCAACTTTGGATGAGCAGGATTTGGAAAAGGGACTCTCAAAAAGTCCTGTAAAAGAATTTTTTCAAGTCGTTTTATCTCAAGATAATGATCAGGCCTTAGAAGAAGTGGCCTCAAGTCCTACTAGTCATCATGTGACTCCAGGTCCAAATGTGAATGTTCCCAAACTTGTGGTTATTCCTCTGAATGTCACCATTGAAACATCTCCGCATTCAGTGAACAAGGTCGGGACAAATCCTTCTGGAACTGGTTGTTCAACTCCAATCGAGTCTTCTAGTAACTCATTAGATCATTTAATGGAGGAGATAAGGTCGACTTCTCAAACCTTTTGATCTTTGACTGAAGAATCAGAATCTAGCGATTCTTTCTTCTTCCTACAGTACAGTGATGTTACACAGAAAGAAATCCAAGACTTTATTGACTTCTTGAAGCTTCCTTTTGAAGAATTAGCAATGACCAAATCTGTGGAATTTATTGCTTGCATAGAGTCGTTGTCTCAGAGACATGTGTTTCCTCTTAGGGCACAAATTGCTCTTGAAAATTTTGCATCTTCTTTGAATGAAACCGTCAATCTATTTCGGTATCATCAGGGAGAAATTAGCCAAAAGCAAGAGTTAATTGACAATCTGTCAAACATGACAGTCATGTTATCAACTATGCATGATAATGCTTTAACTTTAAAGTCAAGGCTTGTATCCATTGATGAAGAAGAGCAAGGATTGTTGCATCGACTGGGCCAGCTGCAGACCGAAAAAGAAGGTCTTCTGAAAATAGAAAGTCAGCTTGACAAAGATTTTAAACGTCTAGCAGAAGAAGGCAAAGGTGTTTCAGTTCACGTTTCTGCCGCGCGAGCAGATTTGCAAAGGAATAGTTTCAAGCGTGATGAACTTTTGACAAAATGGGAGACTTTCAAGTCTTTCTTTCCTCGTACTTGAATCTATTATGTAACAATCGGCCACGCTTTCACTACAGACTTTTAAGTCGTGATGATGTATGTTTATTGCTTGCCTTTGTAAATAGGCAGTCGATGTATATTTTATGGTTTTGCCTTTGCTGGTAGGCAAGTTTATATGAACTTTAAAGTTTTGCTTTTGTTAGATAGTGAAACAATTAATGAATCTTTCTATGCATGATTCTGGGCCCTCTATGAACCGATGTATTATCCATGTTATAGCATCAATCCAATCGAATGGTTTCTAATATGAATGTAAATGATCACAATATTAAGAACCCTAAAACTCATTTCTGTGTACCATGAATTCATTTTTCATATTCCAACCCTCGTATCGGGTGTCTAAATTTTGAATGACCTTTCATCATGACTTTGCCATCCAATAAATAGTGGCGGCGATATCTCTCCATTTTTGGGGAACATATACAGTCATAAATGACGGTTAAGCACCACTCTTAATGATGTTTTCACGTTTAATGATAAACTCAATAGCTGGTGTGTCTTTTCAACTAAAAGTAGCAATTTGACCCACGTTTTCTTTCCAACTGCCACAATTCAGAATTTACTTCGGGATAACTTCCCACGATGCATGTCTGTAGACCTTCCTAGTCTATAAATATGCATATTCGAGTATATTTTGTTTACTAGATTCCTCCTTTTTTACTATGGCCAGCAATAGTTCTTCTTCCCCTCTCATCCCTTAAATCACATCTGCACACATCAAGCAACTTGCCAACGAGCTTCAGTGGGTCCTCATTGAGGATCACAACGAATGCAAGAGGAAGATCACTGCCATTAGTGATCGAGTGGAAGGAATGACCCTTCGTTTGGAGAAGATGGAGGCTGCCATCAAGCTTGTGGTGGCCAACTGGGACACCATTGACCATGCCCCTCCAGTCGATCCTGCAAGCATCAGGACCTCCATGGCTGGCACTTCTGGTCAGTGGAAGGAATGGCCTAAAGAATAGGCTTTTCTTTCTATGGGGTTGTTCTGATGTACGTTTAATAATATTTTCTTTTTAGATCTCATTTGGAATCTTTTTATTTTGTTGTTAGATCCTTGTAGGATCTTTTTTTTTTGGTTATCAGATCCTTGTAGGGATCTTTTCTTTTGTTTTGTTATGTTCAACTTACGAACATAATCTTTTGTATTGCTGCCCTACACATGGGCAGCTTTTATATAATCGACTATTATCCCTAGTTCATATTCTCCCACATAGAAGGAAAATAGTGCTTAAGATACTTACCATTAATAGTTCTTTCATGGATAACTCCTTCAATTGATTCTAAATGGTACGCTCCCCCTCTTAAGACTTGCAAAACACGAAAAGGTCCTTCCCAATTCGGGGACCATTTCCCGAATCTACTCTTTTTCTTTTTCTTATTGAGTGGAAAGATTGTTTTCCAAACTAAATCTCCAACTGCAAAAGACTTTTCTTTGACATTTTTATTATAAGATCTTTCCAGTCTTTTCTTTTGGGCTCGAATTTGGTTTAAAACATTTAACCTGTTTTCTTCCAACCCATCAATATCTAGATACATGGCCTCTTCATATTGCAGGCTTGGATCATAATGGCGTGCTACTCTTAACAGTTGAACGTTAATTTCGACTGGCAAAATTGCTGCATGTCCATAGACTAGTTCATAAGGCGTTACCTTAATACTAGTTCTTTGTGACATTCTATATGCCCATAAGACTCGGGGCAAAAGATCATGCCATTCTCTTGGATTATCATCGATTACTTTGGACAAAGTATTCTTTATAATTTTATTGGTCAACTTGACTTGCCCATTAGCTTGGGCATAATATGGAGTAGAATTCAAAATCCGTATCCCATATTTCTGTGCATACTGAACAATTTCTCTACCATTGAATACAGAAGCTTGATCAACCGTAATCGTTTCAGGAATTCCAAATCTACACAAGATATATTCTTCAATAAAATCGATTATTTGTTTTGTGAAACACCTTTCAAAGGTATTACTTTTGTCCATTTTGTGAAGTAGTCAGTCGCTACGACAACAAATTGATGTTGTAAAGAGGACGCTGGATGGATTTCTCCTATCATATCGATTGCCCAACCTCTAAATGGCCAAGGTTTTATAATCAATTGTAACTGATGAGCAGGGATTCTTTGGATAGTTCCGTGTTTTTGGCACTGTTGACAACCTTTAGCATATCGAATGCAATCAGCCCTAATAGTTGGCCAATAATACCCATGCCTTTTTATTAACCATCTTATTTTGTCTCCAGCTTGATGGGCACCACAGGTTCCTTCGTGGACTTCCCCCGTAATTTTCATTGATTGGGCCTTATAAACGCATAGCAATAACAGGCCGTCTGATGTTCTTCTGTACAAATCATTTTCCAACAGAACGTAATTGACTGATCTGCATCTCACTATCCTTTCTGTTTTTTCATTAGGATTTGATAAATAATTCTTTATTGGATTCATCCAATCTTCAGAAATATCAATGACTAATATATCCATTTGTTCTTCCTCTCTTTCCATTGAAAAAGGTAAGAATCGCTTTTGAATCCTGATTGTTTTTTCATTATCACCTTCAGGAATATTAACTCCTGAGGCCATTTGAGCCATTTGATTGGCTTCTCCATTCTGAAGTCTCATTATATGGTGAAAATAAATTTCATCAAAGTCTTGAGCAAGACGTCTAACTCTATTTAACTGCAATTTTAACAAGGGATGATAACACTTGTACTGCCCCAAAATTTGTCGAATAATCAACTGTGAGTCTCCAGAGACTTTTAGGTGACGTATATTTAAATCTTTAGAAATTTCCAAACCTATGATTAAAGCTTCGTATTCTGCTTGATTATTTGTTAAAATTCTATTGTCATCTAATTGGAAACAAAACTGGAACATTTCTCCTTTTGGTGATGTAAGCACTATGCCTGCACCAATTCCATTGTCTGTTTTTGAACCATCAAAAGACAAATTCCAATGTTTAATCTCGACTAAATGAATTTTGAAAGTATCTTCCTCCAATGGAAAATTTGGATGTTCAGCTAAGAAATTAGCCAAAGCTTGCCCTTTAATTGCCTTCTGAGGCACGTATTCAAAATCATATTTGACTAGGGCTAATATCCATTTTCCTTGCCTTCCTCTCAGAACAGGTCTGGTTAAGATATACTTTATTATATCTGTTTGAGAAATAATCTTTACCTTTGTAGGCAATAAATAATGTCTCAACTTTATTGCTGAAAAATATAATGTCAGACAAATTTTTTCAATGTATGCATATCTAGTTTCACATTCATTTAACCTTCTACTTAGGTAATAGATTGATTGTTCTCTACCCTGCTCATCATCTTGAGCTAAAAAGCTTGCAATCGATTGGTGTGCCGTTGAAATATACAACTTTAATGGTCTTCCATTTACTGGAGGCACTAACACAGGAGGCATTACCAATGATTGTTTCAATATATCAAAGGCCTTTTGATGCTCTCATTCCCATTTGAACTCTTTTTCAGATTTTAACTTTAAAAGTGGGGAGAGAGCCATTGTTTTTCCAGATAAATTGGCAATAAATCTTCGAAGGAAATTAATCTTTCCCAAGAACTATTGAAGTTCTTCTTTATTAGTTGGGGGTTGTGCTTTTAAAATAGCATCAGCTTTAGTTTTATCAATCTCGATTCCTTTCTGATGTACTAGGAATCCTAGAAAATTTCCTGCTGTGACCCCAAATGCACACTTTAGAGGATTCATTTTCAGATTATAATGCCTCATTCTCTCTAAAGTTTGCTCGAGGTGATGCAAATATTCATCGACTGAAGTTGACTTTACTACAACATCGTCTATGTACACTTCCAAAAATTTACGGAGAAAATCATGAAAAATTAAATTCATGACCCTTTGATAGGTTGCTCCTGCATTCTTTAATCCAAAGCCATAACTACCCATTCGAACGTCCCTATATATCCAGGACATCTAAATGCTGTTTTATGGGTATCCTCTTCCGCTATATAAACTTGATTATAACCAGCATTACCGTCCATGAAGGACAGCATTTGATAGCCTACCGTTGCGTCGACTAATAAATCGGCAACAAGCATTAGGTATTCATCTATAGGTGATGCTGTATTGAGGTCTCTGAAATCGACACAAACTCTAACCTTTCCATTCTTTTTCATGACTGGAACTACATTTGAAACCCACTCTGCATATTTGACTGGTTGAATGAACTTTGCTTTGAATAAGCATTCCATATCTTTCTTGACTTGAGGAAGTACATCATCTTTCATTCTTCTGGGTGCCGGTTTGAAAGGTATATAATTTTCTTTTATGGGAATTTTGTGTTCAACTAAAGATCTATCCAAACCTGGCATTTCATCATAACTCCAAGCAAAACAATCTCTAAATTTACTCAATAAATACTTAAACTTTTCCTTTATTTCATCAGGCAAAGTAGCATTTACATATGTAATTTCAGGATCTTCTGGAGTTCCTAAATTTACTTCTTCCGTAGGATCCTTAACCTGGGCCCTATCATCGTCTAACTTATTTGGTGCGGGTTTCAAATCCGCTAAACCTAAGTCCTTCATAGTTAATGGACTATTGTCAAAAACACATTCAAAAACACATTCAGCCCAATTACAAGAAATAGGCTCATTTGCCTGTAACTTCTTATCAACTAAAAAAGAAAACAACCTCTTGAAAGTGGCTTTAATAGTAGCCAATTCTTCACTCCCTGTGTTTAGTAGGTTTCTAAACATTAAAAACTTGCGGTTTGCTACTGGCAGGCCTCGAAATGATATTAGGCTTGGTGAAATCCTTACTCAACTCTTGAAAACCCTCCTTTATGTAAGTGAGGAATTGGCTTTCAGTCACACCAATCCCAGTAGATTTTACTTCTGAGTCTTCTATCTTCATTGGCTAGAGGTGTTCTTTGTAGAGGTCTGCCTCAACGTTGTTGGTTTCTGCTGGGAAAGGATGCTGGTCTGCCTAAAAGACCTCCATTCCTTTTGCTTCTTCCTGCTTCAAAAAGATCAAGGCCTGGTGCAGGGAAGATGGTACACAACCATTTATATGAATCCAATCTCTGCCTAGCAGGGCATTATAATTGGACGACGAATCGACTACGAAAAATGTAGCATTCATTTTTCTTTTCCCAATTTGCAACTATAAAGATATAACCCCTTTAGTAGGAGAACTTCCCCCAGCAAAGTTACCAACAGTGACCTCTGTTGGAATTAGGTCGTCATTTGTTTTGTTTAGTAACTTCATCATTCTTGAGGGCAGGATATTCACTACTGCCCCGTTATCGACCAACACTTTCGAAACAGGTTGACCATTCATATGGATTTAACATATAGGGTTTTCAAATGCCTAATTGAAGCATCGTCAGGGGATCTAAGAATCACAACTTTTGTCCCCTTTTTATCTGTTTCTATGTTAATTAATTGCGAGTGAGATTGTTCTTCTTTTTCAACTATTTTAACAGTCGACTGGGTTGTATCTTCTACATCACCTGCCAATTCCATAGGCTGGTCTGGCTTTGCCTCAAAATGTTTTGGCAAAACTAAAATCATATTACATTGGTAATTAATAGGTACTAACCCGAACTGAATTGTGGCCAGACTTTCTCCAAATGTGGCTGATTTCTGTGGAGATGGAGTAGCATCTTTGATAAGATCTTCTTGCTCTGATTCTTCATCAAGGAGATCTTCGTCATCTGCTTCCATGAGCTTTTGAAATTCCTCCATCTTTTTCTTCAAGCTTTGCTTCAATTCCTTCTTCCCTTTTGGTTGGGTAGTCGATTTAGAAGAAACTTCAACATTATTGTCTTGTCCTCCATGCTTGGGGACCTCCTGCTTCTGAACGCTGGTCTCCCCTTGTTCTCGAATCCATACCATGTTTGGAGCCTTGGGTGATTCCAATCTTTCCCTAGGCTCAAAAACGTGGTCCCACAGATCACTATATGCTCTCGCCGCAAATTTCCTTTGAAGCCTTCTCTTTTGTGAAGTTGATACCTTAGTATACCACCCTTCTGCTGGAAATTTTGGGTGACTAAGTGTACTCCAATTTTCATGATCATGATTTGGAGGTATTACCATTCTAGGCAGGTGCCCCCCATATCCATAAGGACCTTTGCCTCGTGGTCCAATACCCCTCCTGAAGCCAGCACCTCTGTAACTAGAGTATCCTCCTTGACTAGGAAATTGATACCCCACTACTTCTAAATCTTGACAAGAGGGTACTCCGGGCCTTGCAGGCACCACTGGATTTCCTCGGAATAGAAATGGTCCATTGTCTGGTCCATAACAGTGTTCTGACTCTATTCTATGAAAGAGTCCTGGATCTATTCTCTCATAAATCAATTTCACTCCAACATAAATCTGGAGATCATTTCCACCCATTGTGTTAAATCTAATCCCAGACTTAGAGAACGCACATCTCTGTTCTTTTTCTGCTATGATCGCTTCCCCATATTTGACCTCTCGTCCGCATCTGATACAAAGACAATCATTAGGGAATCTTGAGAAATGGGACTTCGCTGATTCTTCATCAGTCTCCATTTGATCTTCCTCTCCCTGCTTTCGCTTTTCAACTGTGGATCCCAACCTTTTGGCTAGGCTGGCAGTTACCATATTGACTTTTACTTTAGGAAAAGGATTTGACTCGATACCCATCGGATCTTTATCTCCTTTAGTGTATTGCAATAACCCCTTTTGAATCAAATCCTGCACACAATTTTGCGAAATGTATCACAATTGTTAGTATTATGTCTGAATGAATTATGCCATTTACAGTATTCTTTTCCTTTCTTTTCTTTATCAGAAGGAAGAATATGTCCAGGACTTAGAATGATAAACTTTTGTTTAAGTAGTTCATCAAATATTTGGTCAGCTTGTGCTAAATCAAATGAATACTGCCTATAATTAGCTTGCCCCCCTCGTCTATTGGGCTGAGATGAAGGCATATTCATTGGTTTTTCTGTCTTAACCAAAGTATTAGGGCTGTCCATCGGTCGGGTTCTGTCGGGTTCGGGTCGGGTTGGACCCGACCCGACTAATGTCGGGTTGTGGATAATATCACCCGAAACCGACCGAATAATTGGTCGGGTTCCGACCGAAACATTGTCGAGTAGAGTCGGTCGGGTTCGGTCGGGTTCCGTCGGGTTGGAATTTCAAAAAATCATAGAAATACATTTCAGAAGAGCAAATAAATGCAGAGGTAGAACCGTAGAAGGGCAAATCTCAGTGATTTCATTGTCGATCATTTGGGGAAATCCTCATCATCCATCATCTCTCTTTTCCTTTTTCGATATCACAATATGCCAAAAATCAACACAGCAATCTTTAAATCAAAAAAAAAATAATAATTATCGGAGAGAACGAGAGAGTGGTTACTGGTTAGCCATACCAGAGAGAGAGAGAGAGAGAGAGAGAGAGAGAGAGAGAGAGAAGTAGCAGAGTTAGTCGTCGTCGTCGTCGATCGGCTGCGAGATTGGGTGGAGAGTGGACTGTGGAGAGCAGGAGAGGAGAGGACGGCCGGAGATCTGGTCGCCGGTCGGAGATCGAGAACGAGAGAGTGGGGTGGGGCTGGGTGGGGTTGGGGGTGGGGACCGTGGGGTGGGCACCGGCGGAGAGAACGAGAGGACTGGTTGTGGCTGGAGAAGATTGAAGTGAGAACAGAAGTACAGAAGTTTTATATGGTGTGAATTGAACTTCGGTCGGGTCGGGTCACCCGACAGTAATTATTCTTCACCCGAAACCCGACCGACAAATAGTCGGGTCTGAATAAGTCAATCCGAACCCGACCGACTGTCCTGTTTGAAACCGTCCGAAGGTGAGTTTTCGGGTCGGGTCGGGTCGGGTGGTCGGGCGGATCGGTTTTTTTGGACAGCCCTACAAAGTATCACAAATTATAGGGGTTTTTCCAATGACTTGTGCTACATCGATTTCAATATCCCCTTCCACATCTTGATAATATGTACCCAAAGATGAATTTTTCAATTGTTCTCCCTCCTGAAGAATTGCTTCAAATTGAGATGCCCTCTTTGAGAGTTCAAACAGGTCTTTGAAATTAGACCCATTAAATTGTTTCTTAAAATTGAACTCAAGACCATCTTGTGCTATTCGGACTATTTTAGTTTCTGGTACATTACAATGGCACTGATTCCTTAACCTTTTAAACCTGGTCAAGAATTGTTCTGCTGTCTCAGTTGGCCTTTGTTTCAATTTAGCCAAGTCAGCAATTGAAACTTCTGGTTCATGCCTAAAGTATTGGGCATGGAATTGTTCTTCCATGTCTTGCCAAGTATGAATAGAATTAGCAGGCAAACTTATGAACCAAGTAAAGGCTGTCTTTGTTAATGAGTGAGGAAATAATTTTAATTTAAGAATATCATCTGTACCTAGTTCACCTAATTGAAGACAAAATCTGCCCGCATGTTCTATTGTAGATTGATTCTCAATACCACTGAACAGTGATAATTTAGGGAGTTTATAACCCCTTGGCAACGGAGCATTGTCAATCCATTGTGGGTAAGGCTTTCTAAACATAGGTTTCTCTTACCTACGCAACCCTGGACCGTACATATCTTGAATGATTTCCATAATTTGTGCTCTGTTAATAGCCATGGGATCCTGCATTCTATTATCGTTCAAGGGATCTAGGGCTCTAAAAACATTTGGAGCATTTCGTGTTACACATGGGTGTACGAAAGGAAAATTTTGATTATTATTATTGCCATTATTTGGCAGAGTTTGTACATATGAGCCATTATTGTTGCCGTTATTCGGCAAAGCCTGTGCAATGTGGTGTGTATGATGACCATTATTTGAAATATTCTGCGCCTTGAAATAACTGTTTTGTCCATACCCACTATTATTCCTAACTTCGTAAGTAGACGGGATACTTTGGTAAAAACTAGTTGGTCTAATTGTAGATCTTACAGTATTCGATTCCATTAATGGCCGACAATGTATATACATACTTGATTCAAATGCAGGGTTAGAATATACCTGTTGAGGAATCTGTCTAGGCATATCACCACAACGCACTTGCTCATGAACAACTCCATTTGCATCAACATTGATGGTAGATGGAGGTGTAACCACCCTTCTCATTAGAGTAATTAATTCTTGTGCTACTTCGTCTTCTGGATTAGACGAAACCTGTGCTAACTGTCTAGAGAGACTTTGCACATCAATTAATGAACTTGAGCCATTTCCTTGGCTATTCTCTGACACCCTTGGTACAGGATGCTCTGTCTCAGTTGGAACCTCTAAGCCTTCGTTCTAAGGCTCTGCTGATCGGTCACCTTACCTTCTCGTAGTTGGGGCCATCACTTCCAAATTAGTAAGTTGCCCTCCTTCTAGCGCCAAAACTTGTTTGTCTATTTTTGTTGGTAGTCGATGATCGACTAAGAAATCGTAGTGTGTGCTGGAATGTGGTGTTTGTGGTGGTGGAGTTTGGTTCCTTGCCCTGTTTCAGGACTTCTCTAGAAGCAAACTTAATGAAGTGAATGGAGATGAAAGAAGAACAACAAAATGGACTTTATTATTCTTCAAAGTAGAAGTCAGTCGACGGTGAGAACACAATCGATTAGACGATTACGTTACAAGCTACTCCTAGAGCGAGAAAAGTAAAGTACAGATAAAAAGTAGAAGCCTTTGGGCGATTGAGTGGGGGTACAAATTGTCTTCAACTTTGGTATTTATAGGCTACCACTTCGACTTGAATTTCAAACTTGACGGAATTCCCTCTTCGAATTTGAATCAAGCGGTTACTGCTTTTCCCTATTCTCCTCCACGTTCTTTGAGCAGACGGTTACTTCACACGATCTCATGTTTGTATTTGTTCCTTTCACTTCCTTCGTTAACCGCTCCATGTGTCATCCACTTGTAATTCGTTCATGGACACATGTCTTGCATTAAGAAAACTCTAACCGTCGATTAGTCCATTTAATTTCGTAATACAAATTAGGTGTAGTCAACACGTGTTGCAACTTGGTTCAGTCGATTTATGTTGACGAAATTATGGTGTAAACATGGACTAAAAGTAATTTTGAGGTGGAAAGACAGTAATAAATTCGGTGCTTCCACATACGTGCATTTTTTTTGTCATACATCATAATTGCCTTTTCATATACTATTATTGAAAATATTTTTCATTTCAAGATTTTCTTTATTTGGTACCAATTTATGGTTGTTATTCGTGCATAGCATGAGTTTTATGCTAGTTAAAGCAAATCAAACTCCAACGGCTAAATGGAATAAGACACATGTCTTATTCTATTTCATTCATTTTCTTAACTGATCGAAGAACAAAATATAGTAAATTCATATGATAAGTTTTGAAACTTACTAAAAAATTATTATAGTTCAACAGAAGGCCACCGAGGTTGTTGCTTTCTAGGGCAAGCCGATTACAGGGCTGGCCCTGAGGTGAAGCCTGAGGTGCGGCTGCTTTAGGCCTCCAAAATTTGAGCAAAAATTGGGCCTCATTTTTCACATAACACATTAATATATTATATATAATTTCTTCCGAGTTATAGCACAAGCAGAGTTCCAGCATTTATGGTTGATGCATTGTGCTTAAACTCTGAGATCTGTGGTTCGAATTCTAGGAGGCCTCATCTGGTTAGAACTTTTTTTTCCCCAGACATGGCTTGTACTATTATATATGTACTAATATAATATTAGTTCTAGTTGTTGTAAATGTTACTCAAGACTAAGATTTAAAACATTTTGCACACAATAAATGTTTCGATAAGTTTTCTTTTTTAATTTTATTTCGTTCATTTTTTTTACTTTTAATGTCTATTTCACAAAGAAAACACTTTTGATGAAAAAAAAGGGTTTAAAATAATTAATTCCATCATTATTAAAAATAATATTTGTACAATTAAAGTTAATAAATAATTAGTTAGAGAAAACATAGTGTATGAGAGGTACGTTTGAATCATTTTTTTCCTAATGGCATAAAAAAGTTAAAAATTTTATTTTAGTTAAATTACGAAGCTAAAATAGTATGTTTAATTTTTTTACCTTATATTAGACACCTACATTGATTTTTTTTTTTGTTAAAAAATATAAGGCCTCATTTTTAGAATTCGCTTTAGGCCACCAAAATGTCAGGGCCGGCCCTGTTACTTTAGTGTTGTATTTATATTTTTTTGAACTACTGGTGGTGCTGTATTTTTTGCTACTATTTTTCTAGACTAGTTGACGCCTATATGAAACTTTTGATTCTGCATGGCCGCTTGACTTCGAGTGTTCGACAGATTAGTCATTTAGACACGATTCGCTTTGGGTCTTAAAAACCAACACGTCTCTGTCACGCCCTCGATTTTCAACATAAATAATAATCATTTTAAATAATAAAAATCATTAATGAAGTACCGATAATACCCAAATGACATATTTTCTCCAATCCTCAAAGTTAAATTCACACGTTACAACCCTAGCTCGAAGCTCCAAGATATACAAATATCAAAATAATATTACATTTTACTTCAATCATACTTTTGAATACTAATTTCAAAGAAATGCCAATTTGTCGCCTCCTTTATACCTTCGAAACCCACGATCAATAGGCACACAATGCACGTCATGCCAACTTCCTTGTTTAATACCTGAAAATGATAGGTAGAGCTACACTGGCTCAGTAGAGAAATCTATACGTAAGTTATAGGAAAATATGATGAGTTATGCATCTAGAGTGAGAGAATAACGACAGATAAGCCCAAGTACACAAGACTGTCAACAGCAGCACACTATTATCAGGGATTCTAGGCGACCTATATGAAGGATCTATTTGCTCATATGTCAAACAAGGACTATCAATATTCCTACATCATTCTAAGTAAATAAACAACAGCTTTAGTACCGTTCATTACATCTCGTACAATTTCACAATCTTTCGCATTTCACATTTCATCACCAAATCCCATTTCTCATTATCATTAGTCATCTTAATCCCTTTCATCAATTTCATAAACCAATTCGTGTCACGTGTCTAAGCCCAAGATTATACGATTTGAGCATATAGCTCCCAGGCATTTACTCATTCAAGAGCCCTATAATTATACGATTTGAGCATAAAGCTCCCCGGCAATTACTCATTCAAGAGCCCTGTAATTATACGATTTGAGCATGTAGCTCCCAGGCAATTACTCATTCAAGAGCCCTGTAATTATACGATTTGAGCATAAAGCTCCCAGGCAATTACTCATTCAAGAGCCCTCAGGCAATTACTCATTCAAGAGCCCTGTAATTATATGATTTGAGCATAAAGCTCCCAGGCAATTACTCATTCAAGAGCCCTGTGATTATACGATTTGAGCATGTAGCTCCCAGGCAATTACTCATTCAAGAGCCCTGTAATTATACGATTTGAGCATAAAGCTCCCAGGCAATTACTCATTCAAGAGCCCTGTGATTATACGATTTGAGCATGTAGCTCCCAGGCATTTACTCATTTAAGAACCCTGAATGTTCTCGTTGTGTCCGATTGTTGTTCACATTTCAATTTGCGTTTCCAATTTACAAGCACCAACCCATCTCTTTGTGACCATTTGTCATCCACGTTCATTCCACGTTCCACAAACATCAACTCATTCAATCGAATCCAAAAGTCATTTAATCAAATAAGTACTTCTCTACCAATTACGCACGTCACAATATTTCTTATAGCCTTTACGACAATACTCCAACTATGCTAACAAAAAAAAAAAACCAATGGCACAGATACGTTCGACGAGTCGTACGATACGATCTTTCAAGCTTAGGAATGATTGTCAGATATCCTAATTTTCAGCAGAGTAGTCCGTGTTCGAAAATTTATTAAAAAATAGCATACTCAATATTTTTCAATGATTCTAACGCCAAAACATCACCAACTTACCAATCTTTAAAACCCACAAGGACCCATAACCAATAACGTCATTTAACCATAGCAAACGATGAAAAACGCAGCTTTGTACGCTGCCCAGACTTTCAGATTAAAGGGCAATCTTCTAAACATCATAATAAATCGAGTTCTTAATATTATTGAGTGATTCCAATCCCAAAAGTTGCGCAAATGAATGAACCTTAAATGGCATGAAGGAACCCTAGTCGAATCTGGACTCCAAGGATGGTTAAATAGGCATTTACCAAAGCGATACGAATCTGCATGACAGATTGACACACCTCCACTCAAACGATCATAACTTTCTGTGTACTAATATTTTTTTGACGATTCCGGTGGCAAATGAAAGCTAACTTCAAGATCTTCGAACCGATATAAAGTTTGTATAAAACGGACATGAGACGAGAAAGTTACAGCCATTTAAAGTTGGGCGCAAACCCAGAAAACGAGCAGAAACAGTAGAACACGAGACAGATTCGTAGCCAAAATTCTAAAATCCACCATTAATTCAATTCTCAACGGTTTTGGGTGATTCCAGCGGCATTAGAACGGGCTCTAAGTCTACTCTATTTCATATGAAGGAACAAAAATTCAATTCCGAGTTTAAGACAATGAAAACCCCCATAAACAGTGACCCGTTTCTGCAGAATTTAAAAAATGGAAAGAACAACCTCAAACAACGAAACAAGGCACGATCCAAGTGCATAAACACTGTATAAACGCATAACAAGAGTAAGAAATCCCTACCTCACGGGTTTTGAACAAAACCCGACCCTTTGACCAAGTCAACCGAAGCCCCCGTGGTCCGATCGAGATTTTTCTTGGATGGATAGGAAGCCCGCGCTCCGTATAACGACTTTAATTCTTGGGTTTTGTTAGGAATCACGCCCTAAGTGGATGAAATCGAGGAGAGAAGTGGAGGGAAAATTTCGGAGGGAGAGAGAGCCGAGAGAATAGGGAGAAACAAAGAAAAAAATGGAAAGGGAATAAAAATGATTTTTTTTTTGTTTCCCTGGACGTCCCCATATATGGGCCGGGCTATTCACACCCACAAATTTTCTCCCATAGCCCACTCTATTTCGGTAAGTGGTTGTTGAAAATCATAAATAACATTTCGGTAAATAGCTGTTGAAAATAAGATTATATTTCGGTAACTACATGTCGAAAATATATTCAACTTTCGGTAGACAACTACTAAACATGCATTTTCGGTAAATAGCTGTTGAAAAAAATATCATATTTCGGTAATTTGATGTTGAAATGTATCTTAATTTCGGTAACTAGCTGTCGAGTCTAATTGAAAATTTTTAACGGGGTGTGGGAGAAAATATGTGGGTGCGAATAGCCCGGCCCCCATATATGTATATACATATACTTATCACACTTGCACCCTTGCACTTGCAATAATATCACATCGACCCCTAATCATATAACCACGACTCTATTCATATTTCCATTCGCTAATAATCACAACACTTCTTAAAAAAAAATACAGGTCAAAATTACGGGTCACTACAGTCTCTTTGCGGACGATTCCCAATACGTTTTCTCCCCAATTATATATTACTCTGATTTCTATATCTATCTCTCTTCACTCATTATCCCAAAAAGCACAAACCAAACAAATTGACGTGAAATTTGGGGTTGAAATTTATGAGACATAAATTGCATTCTTTACAAATAAAAACGTAAATGAAAGGATTGAACATTAAATAGGACAGTATATATAAGAAGCAGCCAGAGCAATTATTCAACATCACTTGAAATGAAAATTTTTAAGCCACAAGATATTTTATGGCCAAACACCGCAATTACCTACAATCAGAGAAACAAAAATGATTAGAATTGTTGACACAGTTCGATGAACTTAGAGCATCCACAATGGCCTAACCAAAATTGGATAACCAAATATTGTTACATCACCTTTTTTTTTTTTGGGTCTGCTTGTTACATCACCTTTTGTTATCCATTTAAGGAATTGCTAAGGTTAGTAATTTATAGGTCCACAATGGCATAACGGAAATTGGAGAACCAAAAAATTTGTCATATCATCTTTTCAAACTATAAAAAACTAAAAACAATGAACATATTAAACAATTTTTTAAAATTAGTATTCAAATTAATAAAAAAATGTTTAAAATATTTTTTCGAAATTAGTTTTTGGAAAAAAAATAGTTTTCATATTTGAAGAAAATCGTTTTTTTTTTAAATAGAAAACAGTTTCGAAAAAAAAAGTTTTCAAAACAGTTTTTTTAAATACTTTTTTCAAAAAACCATTTTAAAAAAATAAACATCTCTTGAAAACCCGCTTTTAAAAATAGTTTCTGAAAAATAATTAACAGTTTTCTAAAATAATTTTTTGAACACATTATTGAAAAAGAAAGAAAGAAAGAGAAAAAAGGGAAGAGAGAGAAGGTTTTAATTGTATAATGATGGGTGGACTTGATTGAGAAGATGTAAGGTCCACTAAATTTTGTTATTCGCAAAAAGTTGCTAGTTTTGATTATCCAATGACTAAAATTTGATTACTTACAGAGAGGTTATTAAGTTTGGTTATTCAATTGTGAGCACTTTTTAAGCAAATATCGCTAATCTTTAACAACCTTTTTGGTTTTGATTATGCCATTGTAGATGCTCTTAAGTAAATGCAAATTACTTTAACACAAAGGTAGGAAGCTGCATAGCTAAAAAAATCAGTTCCAAAAAATTTAAAAGAAAAAAAAACGAAAAACACAAATCACATGCCGAATTCAGTAGTTGTAGACATTATCAAAGAACTTTCGATCCCACCTTAAAAATTGAAATCTAGATTTCAGTATGTTAAATAGGAATTCGGCAAAAGAGGTCGGCTAATATCTTAATTCTATTTTATAAATATTTGAAGTTAAAACATGACTAATTGATTGCTTCAAGCCGTAAATATACTTATTAAGAAATGCAATAATTTTGATTTTTTGAAAGCAATGCAGGCATTTTGTAAGATTGTTGGCCTAGTAAAGAGTTTCAATGGCTTAGAAAGAAATTAATGCAGGCATCTTGACGAGTTAACTAAAAAACGTGAACGGCTCATATACCTACTCATTGTCATACTTCATCTGATACGTCTTCCATCTCAAAGAAGAGTCTTCTTGCACGCATGCAACCGAGTAAGAACCTCATTCATCGCCGGTCGATCTCTAGGAAGTTCTTCTGAACAGGCAATCCCAACATTAAGTATTGAAATCAAGATCTCCTCAATCTTACCTCTAGCAAAATTTTGGATCTGACCGTTGTTGATGCTTGAGCTAGCGTCCCCCTGTTTTGTTTGTTGAACTAGTGTTGCATCAACAATGCTCTCTACTTGTTCAGCCAGAGCTGTCTTGGCAAAGTTGTGAAGAGTCATACCATCAATAAACATGCTATGAGTAGGTCTCTTGGCTGTGAACATCTCTAGTACAAGTATTCCGTAGCTATACACATCACCCGAGGTTGACACTTCATTTCCCATGCCATACTCTACAACAAAAGTGGACAAAAAAATGCAATTAGATTTCGAAAAACTCTGGATATAAGAATACGGTCTTGATTTTGGAAAGTAAAAGAAAGCAAAAAAGTGCTTAAGGACTTCATTTACCTGGAGCCGCATAACCAACAGATCCCCTTATGCCAATGGAACTTGATTGATTTACAGAAGGCGTACAAGTAGCATCTCGTAAGAATCTTGCTAGCCCAAAATCAGCAACATGTCCAACCATTTCTTCATCCAGAAGAACGTTGCTTGGCTTCAAATCACAGTGGATTATTGGTTTTGAGCTATAATGGTGGAGATAATCCAGTGCAGAAGCGACATCAATTGCAATGTTTAACCTTTGAAGAAGATTTAAACTTCTCGACTCACTACGAATCACATGTTCATTCTCGTTCGGATGCAACCACTCCTCTAGGCTTCCATTGACCATGAATTCATATACTAGAGCTTTGAAATCATTGCCTTGATAGTCAATAGTTGAACATGCCGTGAGAACTTTTACAAGATTTCGGTGTTTGATGTTCTTTAAGGCTTTACACTCCGCTGTGAAACTCTTCAAAGCTCCAGCAAAGTCTAGATGTAGTACCTTAATTGCAACAACTTTACTTCCATGATCAAGAATTCCTCTATACACTGAACCAAAGCCACCGACGCCAATCAAATTGGCAGGTGAGAACCCATCAGTAGCTTTAAGTAGACTTTGGTAGGACAATTTCAAAAACGGGTTCCCTAATATTCTGAAAGAAGACGCATTTGTTCTCTTTCTAAACGAATAGCGATAAAGGAAACATAACATCAGACTTAATCCGAGAACCCCACATGGTATCGAGATTATTAGATTCATGGTAAGAGAAGATTTTTTCTTTCTATACCTCTTGGACTTGCAACTTTGCAGCTCCAATTCAGCTATACCTCCACAGAGCTTATTATTTCCCTTGACAGAAATCACTGTTGCATTTCCATATATGCCTCTTTCTGGTAGCACACCTTCAAAATCATTGAATGACAGATTCAATCGATGCAAGAAGTGAAAGTCCTCAAAATAGTCAGGGATTTGTCCGGAGAAATTGTTGTAAGAAATATCTATTTCCTCCATACCTCTCAAGTCACCTAAAGACAGAGGAAGGATTCCCGAGAATTTGTTACCCTTCATGTATAGTATTCTCAGTTTTATGCAGCTACCAAGACTGTTTGGAATTTCACCAGATAACATGTTCCTTGAAACATATAGTTCCTCAAGATTTTTTAAATTTCCAATTTCCATTGGAAGAGAACCAGTCAAATTATTTTGAGAAATGTTCACAAACAGTAATGATGAGAGACTCATAACTTCTCTGGGTATGGTACCAATAAGATAGTTTTGATCAAGTGTTAGTTCCACCAACATTTGACATTTTCCCAGACTTGAAGGGATACTTCCATGAATATTGCTTCCATACACTCTAAGAGTTGTTAACCGAGTTAAATTTCCAACAGACGATGGAATGTCACCGTATAATCTGTTAGAATGGAGATTCAACCACACCAGGTTTTCTAGCTTCCCAATACCAACAGGAATCTGACCTGTCAAACGGTTAACATGCAGACTAAGAGATTGTAAATTTACAAGATTCCCTATCCCACTTGGGATCCTCCCAACTATTTTATTGTCTCCCATATTCAATTCAAGAAGATCAGTTGAGAAATTGCTGATCGTGTTGGGCAATAATCCCCCAAAATTGTTTGAGACCAGAACTAGATAGGCCAAATTTGTAGCATTGGTTAAAGAGTTGAGAAAACTCAAGTCATCAGTTTCTCCAGATCCGAGATGATTTTCCATCAAGGTTAACGAGCCAAGATTATTCAACTTTTCCAAATGGGGCACTTTTCCGGTAAAGTTATTAGCTGAAAAACCAATGTAGTGCAGTTTGGTGGCATTAGATAAGGATATTGGAAGGGATCCAGAAAATAAGTTCAAACCAACTTCAATGAATTGAAGATTAGGAAGAGTATTTCCGAGTTCCGACGGAAGCATACCTTGAAGTTGGTTAGACAGCACATTAAAGTATGTGAGAGAAGAGATATTAAAGATCGAGGAAGGAATGGTACCAACCAATCTATTGACTCCAAATAGAAGAATTTCTAGCTTTTTCAATTTTCCCAGTGCTTGAGGAATACGCCCACCAATCCTATTACTTCCCACATTGAAGATACTCAGAGACGATAGATTACCAAAAGAAGAAGGAATTCCTCCAACTAGATGGTTATTATAAATAGCCAGTTGCTGTAGCGTAGACAGGGAACCAATCTCCATGGGGATTTTCCCCGATAATCTATTTCCGGGAAGGCTAAGGATAATGAGGTTAGAGCAGCCAGATATGTTGGTGGGAATTTCACCGGTAAATGAATTGTTAATCATCCATATCTGTCGTAGCCTTTTCAAACGGCCAAGTTGTGGTGGGATTTCATGGCCGAAGCTGTTGTTACGCAGTGATAGTAATTGGAGAAAGCTTAGGTTTCCAATGTGAGGCGATATAGGCCCCACCAATTTTTGATGATCCAGGTCCAACCCAGTGACCCTCGTGGGGTGGCGGCGGCCACATGTTACACCAACCCATTGGCAGAAGTGGATGGATTCGTTCCACGAGTTGAGAGTTCCAAAAGGATCCCCCGTGACTTGGCCCTTGAAGGAGAGCAGAGCTAGCCGGTCGGTCTCGTTCCCGTGATGCATGGAGTCGGCAAGTGAAGCCAAGAGCAAGAGAGTAAGGAAAAATGACCATGAAAATAGCAGACCCATCTGGTGATGGAGAAGGCCACCGTGGTTGTTGATTTCAGGGGCAATTAAGCTGATTACTTTAGTGCTGTGTTTATGTTTTTTTGAACTGGTAGTGCTGTGTATTTTTTGGTTAGTATATTTCTAGACTAGTTGATGCCTATTTGAAACTTTTGATTCTGCATGGCTGCTTGACTTCGAGTCTTCGGCAGATTTAGTCATTTAGACACTGTTTTTGATGGGAGTTCCTTGCGTGTGTTTAGCAGTGCAAAGACTAAGTCTTCTGCGGCGATTTTCTTCGTTCTTTCTACCTCTGTGTTAATCCATTTCCTTTGGGTACGTAACAAAAGAGTGAAAACTAGCTAGGTAACTCATATTTGGGTAACATAAAAAGCAAATGATTTTGATATGTGGAAATCATTTATATTATACCTAACATTTCGTGAAATTTCATGTCTGATAGATATTCAATTCTAAACGCAAAAATTTTGACCAACGGTTTCTCTTAGTCCTAGATATAATCTAATCCCGTGCCTATAATCTAAACCAAACAAATTTCATGTCTGAAATTTGGGGTTGCTGGACTGTGTTCGCTTTTGGTCTCAAGAACCAACACGTCTCTCTGTGGACGGTCCCAATAAATTTTCTCCCAATAGTACTCTCATTTTTCGATTTATCTCTCTTGATTCATTACCCCAAAAAAACCTTCCTCAAAATACAAACCAAACAAATTGGCGTGAAATTCGGGGTTGAAATTTACAGCCGAGTGGTATTTGTCAGTAGACATTTTCAATGGCAATAAATTTGGGGTTGGCCATAGTGATGTTGCCATCAGTATAAATCCAAGGACAAGGAAGAGGACCAATACCTATTGGATGGCATAAGTCAAGTCTTCCTATAGGTCAAACACGGTTATATTGAGTTCAAAGCATTAATTAGTTGATAAGCAATCGAATGGTCTGAATGCTTGCCTTTTATTTTTCCACACTGACCACTAAAATGTCGGGCCCTGGAAGTCAACTCCAACTGGCGGTGTTACAGACTTGAGCATCTCGAATAGGTGTTTCAAAATGTGTTTTAGGACCATAAGTTAAGGGTATATAGTGAATTATTTGAGTGTTTTTTAGTGTTCCAATGGGAGTACTATCTTATGTGTTAGCGTGTGTTAAGTAGGAAACATTGCTAGTTTTAAGGAAGGTCTTAACTAAACTAACAAGGGATGGGAGAGAAAGGAGAGAATGAGACAAAAGTAAGGGGAATAAGCTATTTCACTTATTTATCAGGAAAAAAAAAAAAAACTACTACTCCCTCCGTCCCGGTTTGTTTGTCCCTTTTCACTATTTGGGACCTCTTACAAAATTGTCTATATCTTTTAATTTATAATATTTTTTATATGCAATATGGATCTTATTTAATAGATCTCAATTAGATCTAAAATATGATATTTTCGAAATTATGTAAAACATTATAGATTGTGAGATATAGACAATTTTTTAAAATGCACGTATGTCGAAATTGGACAAACAAACTGGGACGGAGGGAGTACATAATACGTTCTTTAACGACCACATTGAACATAGATCACTCTCTCACTAAATTAATACATTCTTAACCCACATAATTATGTCCCACTTTATTTATTTACTTTTTGACATTAAAACACATTTTACCTAACATTCATAACAAAACCATTGGCCGGGGATGCTCATTAAAAAACTCCTGAAATTGAAATTGAGAAGGTATCTCGAGAAAGTTCAATTCCAAGGCCCCGTTCTCGATCTTGAACTTAACATAAATCGGAGAGTTTTGTCCCTATTTAAATTTTTTTCGCATTTGTAAGTTTTGCGCAAAATTTTTGTGGGTTATTGATTCCTCTCGACAAGAGGAATCGGAAAAGTAAATTTTTGTTACTTTTATCCAAGTATTTTGAAAAATAACCACGTTTTATCATAAAAATGACAAAAATTTGGCGCAAAACTAACAAATGCGAAAAAAAATTAAATAAAGACAAAACTCCTAGATTTAAGTTTAGTTCAATAGAACGGCCCGGGCCTAAATTGTGTAATCAAATTACAGAGGCAAACTTTGAGATGCTTTGGGGGAACTAACATTCTTGTGCCACAATGGCCTTGAATATTTTGCAAAGTTTCTCCTTCTCAACAGCATCCATATAGCTAGACACACCCATAACGAGTCATCCATCCTTATAAACACGCCCATAAGTTCATAACAACTCATCCATTGCTCATGCTTCGGAGACTTTGACACCCTTTGAAGAGAAGAAGATGCAACTTGAGAAGCCAATGTTCCCGGCCAAAATGAGTGCCAAAGCAAGGCATATGCATTGGTACTGGTTTTGGAATTCACGGTTCTGGTAAGAAGCAGGACTAATTAGTAGGCTTTGAGTTGGTTGGTGTGCTGATTTCTGCATTGATCTTTGGGGTTTATACAGAACCAAAACTCACGTCATGAGGCATACTGTTTCTGAAATTCGTTTTCGGTATTACTGCGCTCTGCGTGCATTGGTTTTTGAATTAGACTCACCAACTTATTTATGTTGCTTGATAGGACTCCATTCGATTACTCTCTATAACTATGTCATATCGTTGTATTTATTTAAATTAGTTCAGTGTATGGGAGAAGTGCTAAACAAGGAACCACTAGGCTGGTGTAGTGTATTCACCTACAAGCAAGGGCCTTAGGAAGCCTCTAGTCTCGGGTTCTACTCATTCACATGCTATCAATTCCTATGTTGGGTATATAGATCATGAAGCTTTGCCCTGGTTTTCATTGGGTCCACACTAGTCCACGGTAGGATTGATCTCCCAAGATTAGTCAATATATTGGGTTAGGTACAAAATTATCAAAAGAAAGTGCTAAATCAGCTATTGCGTAGTGATGGGTCTCATGTATTGTTTCTTTCTACATTTATGCTTCAAACGTGCCGTTTCATTCTTCATTAAACTGATAGAACTGACCTTGACGATTTTGAATGAACAACACGACTATTTTCTCCTACAGTTTGTAATAAAATAAAAAACACAACTATTCTCGTGACAAAAATGCCACGAGAAATGCTTAATTCGACCTTGTACCTATCTAATTCTTTCTTGGACCATATATATCAGTATTTAATTATGTAATTAGATACTCAAAAAGTTATTTAACTAGTCATCGCCTTGCGATTCCCATGCTAATCGTTACTTACCCTTGATCCTTCCAAATAAAAGCATATGTTGTAAGTCATTTTACTCGTCACCTATGATGGACGAATGCTGGTTTTCTGTTTCAGAAGCCATTTTCTTGTTAACTTGGGAGTCCCTTGTGGCTCCATTCCTGTCACTTTCAGCAGCCCTTGCACACAAGTGGGCTTTCACCTCAGCCTCCAGAGAAAATTTCAGCTATAAAAGGAGTGTCTGGCGTGGGAAGAAATAGGGTGCTCCTCTTAGGCTATAAAAGGAGACCTTCGGTTTTGTAATTGGTATCTCTCTTGAGTGAGAGACCAGTCATGAGGTTGTCTTAGCAATGCAAAGCACAGAGTGATGTGAGAGTGTGGTGAGGTGAAAGACCTCACTTGTAAAGCTCGTCCATATACATAGTGTGTTTGCTCCGATTCCTCTGTGGACGTACCCAATTTTGGGGAACCACATATATCTCCTGTGTTTGTGTTTTGAGCGTGTGTCTTAGCTCTATTTGATACACTCAGGGCACAACATTTCTACCAGACTGGAACCCTCTTCACATCCTTCCCTTGAGGCTAGGAGACAACATTCTAAACCATAAATGAAGTAGCAAACAGATACAGAATTGTGCATGCCCGCGCCAAATTTGAGCCAGTAAAGGTGATTTTTTACTAACCAATGGCTTGTAGCCCACACATGACACCTTTCCGGGTTAATTGGACTAGCAGCCCTTCCCTCGTCTACCTTAGGAGTAGGCCCAGAAATTACAAACCGTTGTTCGACATACTCGGCAAAAAAAAAAAAATTGATTAATTGGACTGTGATGGATCATGATCTAAGATTTATCGTTCACTTTTGCAGAAAAAAATCAGTTTCCAAAAACAAGGGACAAGAAAATAGGACAAAAGGGTATAATCTTCTGATAAAACTCACATTAGAAAAACATTAGGCATCCACGGGAAACCAAATCCCCGTTATCCTGCGGTTTATCATTACATAGTGTATAAGTTCTGTTGCAGATGGAAAAACAATATATTGCTACGATATGGGCCATATCTAATTGTTAGTGCAGTACTGTAGGCCGAAGGTACTTGTAGTAATTCTATACATCACAGCCATTACCTATTCAGATACATTTTCTGGAGTTTCACAAATCTTAGGTCAAGCTAAAAGTGCTATTTGTAGAAATGACTCTTCTCTCACCAATGAACTGGTAAATATTAGATATGTTATTTGTTATGTGTTCAAATTGTATGCACTGTTGCCACACAGAGCTATGAATTTAATTGGAACATTATCATCTGTCACGCTGTTGGAAAGTGTTTGCGTAGACACGTCTAACCATTCTATTGGATCCATGAAATCTATATGAAGTATAGAAAAGAGAGAATTGTCATTGCATGTGATCATTGCCTTCTGGAAGGATCGACATCTTATATATTTAGCAAACTGAAGGGACATTTATGAGATAAGTTGCATTCTTCACAGATAAGAACGTAAGAGAAAGGAAAAATAAATAGGACAGTATCTATAAGAAAGTTGGTTTAAAGCAGCCAAAGCAATTATGCAGCAGCATCACTTGAAACGAAAATTCTTTAGCCACAAGATATTTTACGGCCAATCACTTCGCAATTACCAACGATTAGAGAAACAAAAATGATTAGAATTGTTGAGACAGGTCGATGGACTTAGATAAATAATTACTTTAACACAAAGGTAAGAAGCTGGAGAGAGGTAAAAAAAAAAAATAAGTTCCACAAAAAAAAAAAGTAAGAAAAACATTATCCAAGAATCTTGTGAAATCTAAGTTTCCAGTGTGTTGAATAGGAATTCTGCAAAAGAGGTTGGCTACAATCTTGATTCCATTGCAGTTTCTAAATATATATATATATGAAGGTAAATTGTAAGATGACTATGGCTGATTTATTTTCTCTTTAATTTTGCTGATGAAATAGTGTTTTACTTTCCAAAGCCTAATTGATTGCTTCAAGCCATGAATAGACACTTTATCTAAAAGTCCAGACATCCAACTTCCTTAATTCCCTCAATAATCTTAGAATGATCAACAAAAGAACAAAAACAAAAGCAAAAATCTGTTATGGATCGTAATGAAACGCTCGTGCTCGACAGGAAGCATGGCTGAGTTCTGCAAACTTCAACATGTTAATTTTCGGAGATTTGCTAATTATCTAGGTAAAGAAGGATTGCTCTGAGGACTTGTAAGCTATCATCATCAGCACACAGGAAACTAAAGATTGCTGGCGTAGTAGTGAGGGAATGTCTATGTCCAAGAAATTAAGCCCAAAATTTTGAGATTTTCCTTGGGTTATCACTTATCGATGCCTGATCAACTTGATTTTTAGGAGGATTGTTCAATGCATCGAAGCAAACCGTGAGGATAGCTCCATGAAGTGAACGGTGCGTATTGCGTTTTTAGACTCGGAATAGATGAGTTTGGCATGCCTAATGCCTACCAAGTCCATAGGCAAGGCAAACAAAAAAAAATATGCTACAACAGAGGACTGCTTGGATGCCAAAAACAGTTTCATTTTCTATACAGGCCTTGATCCTAAAAGTTAATAATCAAGGCCTGGGGGGGCATTGTTTACACCGGTTTTTGACACCAAATCTTGGGTTAGCGCTGGAGCGCCATTTAATTGAAATTTGATTAAATTAGGCCAATATTTATGAGTTGCTCGGGCTAAAAAATTAATGGGCCGCATTAATTTTGTGATTGGAGTAAGGCCCAATTAATTTTAATCTAGAAGCTTGACCCATGTTTTATTTTGTGAGAATTGGCCCATGATTTATGGATGAACGGTTGTGGATTGACTCCAAACATTGGAAACAAAAAGATTGTAGGCCGTGATGCATGGAATAATTGTTCCAAAGCCATGTGGTCAAACGGCCCCCACATCCCTGATTCTCACACACAAAGGAAACAGTTGAGTTTTATTTTCCAAAAACTAAAAGCAATGAGGGACACATGGCAAGCTATGGACACTTGGGAAGTTAAAGAATAGGCCCACGATTTCCATTTTCGTATGTTCAGGAAGTGGGCAGGCAGTTATTTATTTTTTAAAGGCTATTTGACTTGTCAAAATGGCCCACTACCTTTGGCAACTACCTATGACCAAAGAAGAACGTGTGCACTATTCATGGGACACTTGGCACCACAAGAGCAAAGCTGGAGATTCACATGTAAAAAACCGTGAAGCCTCTTGCCTATAAATAGAGGAACTCAAGAAGAAAAAAGCGTCCACACACCAATTCTCAGTGAAGCAACCAAAGTCTTCCCAGCGAAGCAACTATCTCATTTCTCCCTCTTTTCTATCTCTCTTGTACCCCAACTTTATTATTACAACATAATAAAATTATTCATATCTCTCTTGAATCCCCAATTTTATTATTACGATATAATAAAATTATTCTACGATGTTCTCTACTTTTTCTCATACGGTTGGAAAATTTTAAGTCCACTCTTGTTGTGGCACAACCACGAACCTCATTGTGGCCTCACCCTTTGGGTCACACGCAGTCGCATTACATACGAAGCCAGATCGAGGCGCACTCACGCCTTCCATACGTTGGACGTTGACAAGTTCTAGCACGTCCGCGCTCATACAGCACACGCGCCATTGGATTTTCCGCTCACGCCTACTCGGCGGAAAAGTGGGAAACACTATGTCTGCATAAGTTTTGTGATTAACACTATTCACTATGTTTTTAGATCTCCGTGAAAGATGGCCACTTACTGGAAGCAACCTGCGGAATTCGTCCGCTGCCTCTGTTTCTCCATTCTCTGTCAAATATTTTACACATGCTGTCAAAGTGACACGATTAAGTTCCCATCCGCGTTGATCAGCCATGATAGCCTTCTTCATTGTCTCCACTGCCTTTGCCATCTGGTTATCCTTGTAGTATCCTGTGGCAATACGATCCCATGTGCCAGCCGTAGGGCATTGTCCTCTCTCTACATCCCTGCTTATGCATGCTTCAGCCTTCTCCAAAGGCCCCTTCCGGGAATAAGCATTAATAAGCAAATTTGGAATATCAAAATCAAAAGACGTGTTCACAGATTCCCACTCCATTAAGATATTCTCTGCTCCATCGAGGTCATCAAGCTTGATTAATGAGTTTATCATGCGAAAGTAGCCCCTGTTGTATAATTTCCCCAATTTCTTGTACAAACCCCATATAGGGTACACCTCATCTTTATCACCAAGGCTAGCACATAGAGTGAGGAGCATTTCATAAGCAAAACCTCTCCAACCATTTATATGTTGCTCTGATTTCTTCAGCATTGTCTAACTTTTTTCAGTAACGCCAGCTTTCATGTACCCATTTGCTGCTATAATATATGCATGCCAATCGACGGTGAATAAACGGTTGGCTTCCATCAGAGAAAGAAACTTCTCCATTCCATTTATGTCCGGTACAGCTGCAAATGCATTCAGCCGGTTGTATAATGTGGATTGATAACAACTGATGCCCTTCTCTTCCATCTCTTGGATTAGGGCATCGAACTTTCTTGCTTTCCCATTTTTGAATAGAGGTTCAGCATAACAATATAAGACAGCCATTTTCTCACAACCCCAAACTCCCTCATCTTTTGCATGATGGACTGTGCTTTGTCTAATGATTTGTTGCTGGCATAGCAATTCAATAGAGCACCATAAACCTTAAAAGGTTTTCAAAGGGCCTGGGATGTTACTAAAATACTTCTCCTCCTGTTCTAAGCCATGGACCTTGGAGACCAAATCCAACTGAACTGCAATGTCTCCAGGTGATAGGGCAAGGTTCCATCTATGAGCCATCCACTCCGACAACTGCAACAAGAATGAGACCGATTCAAAAAAACTGCAACCATTGAACGAATACACCAACTTTTTTGTTTTTCTTTAAAAAAAGATGATTTGAGTAAGTAAATAACCTATACACTCTCAGAAGAAGCAAACTGCATAACCAATGCAGACAAAGTTTGAGAATGGTGGGAGGATTGTAAGTTTGAGAATGGCGGGAGGATTGTACGAAATAAAGGCATTTAAGGAGAGATGGGCGATGCTAAATTTCATATATTTTGCAGAATCCGTTTTAAGGGAAAGTTTTAGTGCTGGTGGCAAAATCATTTTCCTGGGTGTCATCATTTTCCCGGGTAAACGGACACTCTAAAATGTGGAAAAGTTGACTTTCTCATCCTTTCTTGATATCTGAACGGGGCCTTGGTGATATCTTACTGTTAATTCCCTCAAATATTGAAAATATAGGAGATTCATTTACTCAAATATGGGCTATATGTACCCAATTGACCTAAAAGAATCTCTCTTTTCACATTGCACCACAAAATGACTACACAATCATAAACACATCCACACGAGAAATTCAGCTTCTAATCAACACACATTCGTATATACATATATACATACATAGTTATGCATATATGTATACATGAGAGAAACTTTTTGGCACTGACCTGGAGAGCGTGGCTGAAGCGCTTGTATTCTCTGAGGGTGCTTTATGAGAGTCTTGATTTCGTATAAATCGACATTTCTAGGGTCTCCTGCGACTGAAATCCGATTGAACAGATTGTCCTTCGAATTTCGAGAAGTTTGGGTTTGGGTACCGTACAAAATAACAGATTTAAAAC
Source organism: Rhododendron mucronatum var. ripense (assembly GCA_019656295.1). Lineage (NCBI taxonomy): Eukaryota > Viridiplantae > Streptophyta > Magnoliopsida > Ericales > Ericaceae > Rhododendron > Rhododendron mucronatum. The sequence continues at coordinate 101,466 of BPLT01000274.1, forward strand.
CCCAACCTATACCGTTATTATAACCCCATGAATTGGGAGCAGTCCATTTACGAAGGAGCTTCATCATCATCTCGATGTAGAGAGAGAGAGAGAGAGAGAGAGAGAGACGATCGATTCTGGTTAAGAGTTCAAATTGAGGTTTAGGGTTCAAAGTCAAACTTCAAAGGCAGTGGGCTTTCGGCAACAGCCCATGCTTTGTTTGGGTTTGGGCGATGACATGGGTGACTTTAAAGGCCTAGACACGAAGTTGTAAATTGGGCCCAAACCGATCATGCCACCAAAGTGTTAGCCGAGATGGCTAAACATGGGTGAAAGTCCCACCCTCCCTTCACCAAAACAAGAAAGTCCCTCCCATACGGCCTGTTTGGATGGTGGAGAAGAAGGCGGATTTGTGAGCCGGCCGGATTTGGAGTCCGGATCCCACTCAAATCCGGTGTTTAGTTGAGTTTTGGGGAAGCCGGAGTAGAATACTGTAGCGGCTTCAAATCCCCTTAGAGGTGGATTTGTGAAGAACGGATTTCACCCTGTCGTTGGCAAATCCGGGGGTTTTCCAGACAGTTTTACCCCTCCAAATCTCCCTTATCGATCCAGGCAGCCATCGCTTTTTCTTTTTCTTTTTTTTTTCAGACGATTTGTTTTGTTTTCTGAAAACTACACCAAGAGAGAGAGAGAGAGAGAGAGAGAGGTGTACCCTTGTCGTCGGGGTCGGAGAAGAAGGTGCACCCTTGTCGTCGTTCATGTTGGCGTCCAAGTAGGAGTGGTACAGCTGGGATGGGTTTTTTTTTGTTTTTTTGGGGGAAACGATAGAAACGAGGATGGAGGCCATGGGGCTATGTATATCTCGCATATACATATGATAGGGTATATGTGAATTGTTTTTTTAATTGTGTATTTTTACTTTTTTTAGCCATAACTGTGCAAGTGTATTGTATTTTTTTGATATAATTTTTTTTAATAAATAAGATGGTTTAAACATTTGTAAAATAGAATGAATTTATTTTATCCTACAATTAATGAAAACTATATATTTACTTTAATTATAATTAAGGAAACGAATTTTGATCATTTAAAAACCTAAGTGGGGGCAATTTAGTCATTCGACATCTAATCCCATCATATCCACCTTCTATATTCTCTTTCTTAAAAGATCATCCAAACACCTCATTACAAATCTACCATTCTTAATAGGTGGGGTCACCCTTCTTAACATATCACCCCTTATTACATATCTACCTTCAAATCCACCCTTATTATATTTCTACCCAAAACAAATTCTCTATCCAAACGGGCCGATAGAGTCTTGGTTCGAACCCCGCTTACGGATGGTTGGACTCCTAAACGGACACTACGTTAGAGGTCTTCCAGTCCCACGCAAACTTTAGTGGGTCTATAGTAACGGGTTATCCTCCTTTGGATATTTGTTAATTGATAACAACTCCTTATAGGGACAATTATAATTGGACAAATAGCCACAATTGAACATTTCATGGTGAGTGAAACCCTGTTGGTCACGCGTAGGGGTGGCAAATGGGCGGGTTTAGGCCAAATTGGGTAAGTTATAAATGAGTTAGGTCTTTAATAGGTCATTGACTCATTTAGAATTCATTCGTTATGAGCCTAAGTACCCATACCTAACCTGATCCATTTATTTAAAATCAAACCTGACTTGCCCATTAACCCAATTATATACTTTTAATAGCATTAACCCAATTAGTCATGTTTATTGAAATGACTATATTACCACTATACATCTAAAATGACTAAAATGCCCATGTCCACTTAAATTATCATATTATCCCTATATACAAAAAATGACCAAATTTAATTTCTTTTAGAACCCCTGCGAAAATGAAGTTTTGTGTGTCCTTCGCGAACATGAAAGTGTATTCAAAAACATCTTAACTATAGTAGTACTAAAATTCGAAAGAATGAAAATTAAAAAAGCAAGCGTACAGCGAGCGTTAAGAGAACAGAGGGAGGGATATAATATGTGAGGGAGATTGGGAGGAGAGAGATGATAAGTGGGAGGAGGCCGGAGGAGGTGGGGGTAATCTTCTGACAGCGGGGAGTTTCGCCGGGATGTAGCAGAGGGGAGAGAGAGAGAGAAGGCTGCATTGTATGTATGTCTGTATACAGTACTTTTCTTATTTTTGGGTTTATGGGTTTTTGGCGAGAGAGAGGTACCGACAGACTCGAGAAGGGGTGTTTTGTTTAGTGGGTTATGTTGATGACCCATTGGGTCATTTAAATTGCCTCAATTGATGCCCAATTGAAACCCATTAATTAATGGGTTAGATGGGTTGAAACCCATTATAATCCAACTTATAAATTGGTTGGATTGGGTCTAATTTTTAGTAAGTGGATTTGGATTTACTAATGGGTTTGGGTTCAATTTGTCACCCCTAGTCACGCGGCATGGGTGGAAGCAACATTGGTCACCTCTTCTCATCCTTTTATCAACAACAACAAAACTGATATATCTAAAGGGTGTTGCCGGAAAACAATTCATTCCACCACCGCCAACTCATCTCCTTTAATTCCTATTTTACCAAAGTTAAAAGCACATCTTTTACTATGAGTCGTATTAAATTGTAAGAAATGGCTTTTCTCCTAGTATGATGTAATGCCATTTGACAGAACTACTCGGACCTCCACCATGAGGATATGATTTGTATGTTGTATGTGAATCTCTCTAAACATTTATGGTGTAACCAGTTGAATTTTTGGGTGGAAAAAGGACTAATTTTGGGTTATACGGCAAGGGTTCTCAAGGCCCAACTTGAAGCGATACTTGACCATGTAAAGGTGCTCTATTCCAGCGTATTCTTGATTGTGTCAGACATCGATTAGCAAATTGGCGGTTGGTTTCGCTGCCATTTCCTGGTAGGTTGGTGCTTGCTAAACATACGTTGACAGCTGTTCCAATCTACTTGTTCTCTGTGGTGCGAGCTCCTTTGTACTTCATTAAACAGGTTAAAAGAGTGGTGTCTGGGTTTCTTTGGGGCAAAGGAGAGGGCAGGGGTATTCATTGGAAGAAATGGGATGATCTTTGTGAACCGTTGGGTCACGGGGAGGTTGGGTTTGAGAGACTTTGTGTGTTTCAATCGAGCTCTTTTGGCCAAGCTGACTTGGAGGTTGATTAATCAGCCAAAGTCTCGTGTGGCTAGAGTTTTATTGGGGAATATTGTTGGGATAAGGATTTTTGGCAGTGTGGTGTTCCATCTAATTGTTCGTGGGGATGGCGGAGTACTTTGTGGGACCGCGACTTGCTTCGGTAGGGTGTGGGATGGCGGTTGGGGGATGGGAGGAGTATCAGTATGTTTAAGCATCAATGGATTCCTAAGGTTTCTAATCCATATGTTGAGTCGGCGGGTCCAGTGGATGTGCGGGATTTTCGAGTGGCGGATTTGATTGATGAGGTCAATTTCGAGGGAGGCGGGGGGCTGCTCCCCCCCTTCCTGCTTCCCTTCCTGCTGCCCCCCCTTTCCGGGCCCACTCCGGTCTCGCTTCGATAATCGGAAACGTTCACTTTGTAGAGCTCGTCGAGTAGAACAACCATGTAAAAAATCAGCTTGATTGGATATCATTAAGTCCTTGATCGGAACCTTTTTATTTTAAAAAGAATGGATCCGAAACACTGAATCAAATCCATTGTAACCCATGGACCGAGAGTTATATGGGCTCCGATCAGGCACTTAATGATATCCAATCAAGCTGATTTTTGACATGATTGTTCTACTCGACGAGCTCTACAAAGTGAACGTTTCCGATCATCGGAGCGAGACTGGAGTGGGCCCGAAAAGGGGGGCAGAAGGAAGGGGAGCAGGAAGGGGGGGAGCAGCCCCCCCGCCTCCAATTTCGAGTGGCGTAACCCTTTACTCGGAAGTGTTTTTTCCTGGGGAGATTATTCCTAGGATCCTTGCTATCCATATTCCTAGAGTGACTAGGCAGGATGAGTTAATTTGGCGTTTGTCAAAGAATGGTGGGTTCTTGGTTGAGTGTGTTGGGAAATCGAATCCCCAAGACCCAGTAATGACGCGTACAGATTAGACAACAAAAATTGTAAAACCCTATAAAGTGGAATTAAGGTTCTATCTCAACTCCCTGCGACACGAACGCTGGTTGAACTCCGTACCTTACGATCTTCTATCGTATTTCTTGCATGTCTAGAATACGAACCAAGTGTGGACTCTTTCATGATCTTATTTGCTTTCTCTAAGCCTGTTTCTATTTTGTGAATAATAGAAAAACATTAATGTGACCCAGAGAACATAATGTATTGCTTCGTTCCTTCTGATATAATGGAATAATACCCCAAGCGTAGGGTTTAATACGTCGGTTGAAGCATAATAATCTGGAAGACCGGGATCGTACCCAAGAAAAAAATTATACGGCTTGGTCGGCTTTGTAGATGCAAGTAAGGATTTCGGCTTTTAGATAGCCAACTGTGTTTTGCTTTAAACAGTGGAAAATAAAAGGGCTAAATTAAAAGCGAATTAACTAGAGAAAAGATAGGCTAGGTCTAAGAATTAATAACACCCACGACTCGAGCTAAATCACACTTTTCACCCAATTACGCAATTTAAGATAAAGTTCTCAAACCGGAAGATAAAATGATTTGATTATCAAGCTAGCTCTAGAATTCATTTGGCAAACACCTCGAGCGACAGAGCTCCAAGCATCATGTGTGGTGAGTAGGCGATGCTCCCACCTACACATGATTAAAGAGGTTAACACCTCGGCAATTTGTCAAACGAACCCGAACCCCACATCAATTTTCAAATCAAAGATTAAAGCTTTATTGGGTGCAAAATGCAATTTTCGCCCGAGCCATGGGATCTTAATCATCCCATGACTTAACCCTTAAAAACTACTCACACATATCTATGAAGATAAGAGCAAGCAAAAATCTACTTGGCATAATTGAAAGACAACACTAGAATTAAACTAAAGATTAAGATAGATCGGGAGATTAACTACAACTTTAATTAAAACGACAATATCAAAAACTAACTAATAAAGGCAGAAATTAAAATATTCAAAAGCTGAAAATGAAGAACACTCAAGAACAATATTAAGATGCAAGCAAATCTATCCTAGATCTAGAAAATGTACTAACTAATCTACACTACTTGTTTGTACAAAATGATGTCACAATCTTTTATACTCTAGGGCTTCCAAACGTAGAATATTCCCAAGATGCTCTGAAAATTCGCCCCTAAGGCCCTCGGCATCAATGGCAACGGTCTTAAGCTATGCCACTAAAGGCCTCGGCATCGATGGACCATTTCTCCTTACATCGATGCCGAGATGCTTAGGCCTGATTCCACTAACTGCTTCGGCATCGATGTAAAATATCACATCCCATCGATGCCGAGCTCAATAGCTTCAGGTCCAGCTTCAACTTCAGCTTCACAGCTCCCAGCAACTTCCACAGCACCCAATAGCTTTCACAGCATCTTATTTTCATTCTATAAACTTAAGTAAAGATTGCATTTTAAACATTTCTTTTACCTTTTCTTTACTTTAATTTATTTAATGAAAATAAGGAAGTACCCCCCATTTGGAAACAATGGCATTACCAGAATTTTGAGATTTCAATCCAATCAAAATGTTGACCCCCAACTTTTAGTGTAAAATAGAAAACAGCACACTTTTCTATTAAATAAATGGCTCAAAACATGACATTGATCTTTGAATAAAACCTTGCAAATTTGAAGTTGCTCTTAGAAAAATTCAAGAATCAATTACCGCCATTTTTTATCTCAAAAATCTATACTTTTTCGAAAAGTGATTTTTCCATACTTAGATTTTCAGGGGCCGATAGGGTCTTCATTGGTTCCACGGGTACTTGGACACACTCAGGCCTTCCATGAAGTCAAAACATGCCTTATTCACATGATTTACCTGAAAACACTAAAAACGAACCTTACGAGTAAAAGCAGATAAAGATAACAAAATAAGCAATGAAATTATACTAAACTAGAGACCGAGCGCACCCTATATTGCAATAACGGGTGCTTATCATGTGTATATATAGGGCTACAATAAGGACCTAAGGAGTAATAAGTCTGGGCTTCCAGCGTAAATAAGAAAACCTAATCCCACCAGGATTCTATTTCTTATCGAAAGTGCTAGATGCACATCACTAAATGCGACACCCAGCCACATCAGCTGATGTGGCATCCCATTTAAAAAAAAAATAGAAATCAAAATCGGCTTTCATCTCCAAATCAAAATCAAATCGTCTTCAGCTTCTTCCGCGCCATCTTCTTCCGCGCCCAAACGAAGAGAGAGCCGACAAAGACCTCAGCCCAAACCAACCGGCCAATACTACCGGCGACTTCCGCCACCATCACCACCATCGACGACCCCGCTGCCATCAGCGCCTCCCCTCCACTGACGGCAACCACCACCGGCTGCAATTGTGCCACACCGCCAACGGACGCCACTACGCACCACCAACGTCTCTACGCACTTGTACGCTCTCTCTCTCTCTCTCTCTCTCTCTCATAGCCCTAGAACTTGTTCCGATTTCACTTTGATTAGGGTCAGGGGCTTGAACTAAAATTGGGGATGTGAACAAAACTTGTTTCGATTTCAATTTCTAGTTTTTCTCCATTGCTTTTTTCTGCTAGGATTAGGGTTAATGCTGAATAGAAATTGCGATTTGGTTCGTTTTGATACCAATTGTTAGAATTGTCACAATTACAAGCCCTAATTTCTTGCTCCAATCCATGGCATGTGAATAAACCTTAAACTGAAACATACCTAGATAGCTTGACAAAGCCGTAGGTGGAAACCTATGTGATTAAATGAACTTGCTCTTGTGATGAATGAAGATGTTTGACTCCCTAAAGGCACCAGATTTTCTAGAGGAGTAGATGACAATAGAAGCGTGAGAATTCTCAAATCTGCAGAATGCTCTTACAGTCGGTGCCAAAGTTATTAATGGAGCGAAACAATTAACAAATTTGCGGCAAGAGTTACTTCAATATTAATCTAGCATCCTATTTAGCTGAAGCCAAAGCACTAATCTCAGTTAGATACTTAGTTCTAATAAGAAGGTAATAATAATAAGCCTAGACCAGTATGAGAACCCACACCCTAGTTGAAATGTTTAAAGTCTGTAATTGATATTGCCACATGCTTATGTTTGGTTGACATAAGAAAGCGGATGAAAAAATGTGATTGATTGTTAAAGTTTAGAATTTTTTTGTATTGCTAATTTCATGTTTCCAATAAACTTTTTATATTTTTGTTTCATGTAAAAAAAATTTCAGGAGGTTAGGACATAAGAGAGGTTGAAACACAACAACTATTTTTTTCAGGAGATTGAGGCACAAGAGAGTGTGATAAATGTTAATGTAAGAATTTTTTTGTATTTCCTGTTGAACTTTTTCATTTTTGTTTCATGTTAAAGTTTTTGTTAATTCTCATTTTTATCGTTGGCCAAAGTCAGCCAAGCTACATGGGGCAATCAATGTGGCCAAATATGATGCCTCATAATATGCGACCGAATATGGCACAAGGAGGAAGCATCTTCCTATTTTCTCCAAATTCATGCCCAATCGAAACAAGCTTCAACCAATTTATGTATGCGTTTCCAAGTTCATAAACAAACATGCCAACCTCATTCGGTAGTCATGATTGGCAAGGGCAATTAAATATTACAAGTAGGCAAATTTGGGGAGGAGGACAATCAAGTTTTTTGGAGACTCAAGGGCAATGTGTTGGAGGACCACCACCATGTTTTACTCAAATGCTGAATGCACTGGATAATGCTGAAGAATAGTTCAGTTCACTTGATAGTGGGTGTTTTAATATTTGTATCGTGTCGTATCTGTGGTGTGTCGTGTCCATTTACTAGCTAGTGCCCAATAGAATCTCAAACTATGTTTTTTTTTAGCAAGACTTGGTATTGGCATGGAAGAAAAAGCTGTTTGAGTATTTGTTCGTGTCATAGCTATATCGTGTCATATTTTTATCATGTTATAACAACTGGTTGTCTATGTTAAAGGTTTGAATGAAAGCTTGCAACTTGAGTGGCATTGACTTATGGTTCCACAATTGAATTCGTACAAAATACGAGAAGATGCACATGAATGAGGGTTTCTTAAAAATTTCGGTAGAGTCTCCCCTGTTTTTTGTCCTAGCCCGACGTCTCCCGTCTCAGTCAGTACATCAAAAATAACAAGAAGATCACGTTACGCACAAGTCCACGCCGGACATTTCTTATTCTAAATTACCATTCACAAGCCACATTCAAAGCTAAAATCCATTGCCAACTTATCCATTCATGACAAACACCATAAGAGTACATTCTCATGCTAAATATCATTCATATCCAAATAAATAAGAGTACATTCTCCTCTAATGATATAAACCTCATTTGCAAAAAAAAAAAAAAAAGAAGCTACATTCCAGTATTCATGCAACTTTTCAATTGTAAGACAAATTTGCCTAGGATTTACATCTCCATTTTATTTGCTATCAAATCATTCCGCTCTTCTTTGCCACCAAATCATTCAGCATCTTGACTGCTTTGTAGTTGCAGAAACCTTCTTCTCTTTCCTTCTTATGGCATTCCATGCTCACCTTCTTCACCCTCTTTCGCAGTATGACTTGTATTTAGCGATAGCTAGATCCAACCACAGCTTGTAGTTTCCGTTGTAATGCACCATGGCTGCATTCTCTATTGTTGTTTGATTAAGGGCAGGATCGTAGCGAAGACCCAACACATGCCAGCTCCGCTCTAGTGGATAAGTCAGGTTATAGAAAGTTATCAGCCCAGGAGGCAATGTCCCAAGTTTCCAAAGAGTTTTATCTTCATTCTGCAAAACAACATGTCATGAGTTTGAAACTAGCACTGAAGTCATAGATAGAAGTAATGCAAATGGACTGGTTATGCTGGGCAAGTGATGAGAACAATGTGATTAAAATGCTTTATTTCAAAAAATGTATGTATCACTACAAGTCTAGAACAAGGAAAAGTATCTTCCAAAAAGGGACTTCAAGGAATACAGCAGGTTATACAACATTTTACATAACCTGCACCTAGATGGCTACGTTTCCCTCATGGCCTAGACTTCAATTTCCAATTTCCTCACAGAATCAAAGAGAAGATTGAAGATCAAAAGCTACTGAAGCTTAATTTCTGTAGAGTGGTCATAGATGGGGTGAAAGGTGTAGTGGGGCGAAATATCCGAAGGTCCAAGAGGTTCACGATACTTGGGATTTGATACGGTGTTCCTAACCAAATAGTCGTCTCAGTTCATCTGCTCCACAAGGAGCCGAGATACATCAGTCGTACACATTATCCGAAGGATAAAGTGCCTGGAGGGACCCAGCCGAGCTTCGATCTTGTTCCGAAGGAAGATACCCGTTTGTTCGGATATGATAGCTGACAGAGTTCTTTCGTTCGGTGAAGAGCGCTGCCTGTTGCTCCTCGTTCCTTCGGGTACGATGACTTCGCTCGGAGGCCACAGATCTAGAACCTTCTGGAAGGTTCCAAAGAAACGTGGGAGAGCCTCTCTGATAAAGATGGGACGTCTCTGATTGATGTGACCCCCCCTTTATTCTGACTGGGCGGCTCCCCTTCTTCCCACAAGCGGCGCTCATTTAATGCTCCTGACTCGTGACGTCATCCGAGCATCAGTGAGCACGTGGGTGGCAGGGACAACCCATACTCCACTCTTTCTTTCTTTGCCTATAAATAGGAGGACATCTTCTCCAAGGAAAGGGTCAGCTCTCTACATACTCTCTACTACCCTAGCACATATTTTCTTACTAAACTTCTTCCCGGCTCCTTTTCTGACTAGATCGTCGGAGCTTCTTCCCGGAGGAACAACCCCCTCCAGTTCTGCAGGTACTTGACGTCCGGTGCCACGTCGCTCGGTTCAGAAGGGTCAAGATTGAGGAGAAGAAATCAGCCCCCCACAATTGGCGACTCTGCTGGGGACTCTTTAACCTAGCAACGTGGACCTGATTTCTACCCCCATCTCGACACTATTTCAGTCCGGTTCATCCACACCCTCACCTTCTTATGGCTCAACACATCCCACCTCCTGGCCCGGAGAACTTCACTTTGGGGTTGTCCGGGTATGGATCCATCAACCATGAACACGAAAACACAACACTCCCGCATCAGGCGGTCTCTCGACGGCTTTCGTTTCCACCAACAGAGCTGGATGTTGCCCTGGCGGAGCAAAAACGCCAAGCAACGGTCATAGCCATGCTACAACAACGCCTAGAAGAGCGGGACGGTAACCAACTTGTCACCCCCGTTGCTGTCCATCAAGCTGGACCTAGTCAACCGGTGAGACGCCGAAAAAGAAGCAGGAGGTCCCACCACAACCGAACTACAGAACCAGCAGTACCCGAGAGACGAACCGTCTTCGAGCGTCTGGAACCCAGCGCTCGGCCACAACAAACGGGCTCCCGCCCACGCCTGGAGAGCCTTGCCCGAACGGAAAGCACTCGATCTTCGGCGACACACTCCACGGCGGGAACGCACCGAGCGGAAGCGTCGGGCCAAGGGCGTCGCCCGTCCAGACATTACTCGGACGTCAGAAAGGAAAAACGGCCCATGGATCTGAATGATTCACCTCGGCTAAGCTACCATGATGAATTCCCCGAACGATCCGTCTCGCCATATCGAGATTCCGAGTGTCGCCATGACAGAAAGCTAACGGAAGGGTCGCGAAGTCATCTGACGGTTCCAAATCAGGAAGGACGCTCGGAAAGAGCTAACACCATCACCCTTTACGACCAATTCACTGGACTTCCGACGGTGTACCAACCGGTGGCTGGTCCTCGGGAACTTCCACAAGCTCGGCCAGAAGGGTCCAAGCGGGCCGTTGAGCAGATAAGGGAACGGGAGGAACGCCGAGGATACAGGGCCGAACATCCTCGGCGGCACCATCATGAACGACGGAGGACGCCCGAGCCTCGTCGAAACTTGCCGCTTACAGTAGCCCAAACGAGCCCCGTACCGGAAGACAATTCGAAGCTCGGGAAGGCGAAAGCGTCTCCCTTTGTAGACGCTATACAGCAAGAGCGACCACCGGAGCGGTTCGTCATGCCGAAGCTCAAGCGATACGAAGCCAAAGAGGACGCAGTGGCGTTCGTCTGCCGCTTTCGCCAAATGATGAGCCTCCACAACTTCTCTGACGCACTTATGTGCAAAATCTTCCCCCTTTCGTTAAGTGAGCCAATCATGCTCTGGTACAATCAGTTGAAACCGAAGTCCATCACCTGTTTCAACGAGCTTGAGTTGGAATTCACGAAGAGATTCGTAACCAGCAACATTCAACCGAAGACTCTCTCCATGCTGGTGAACATGCGAAGGACCCCGGGAGAAACTCTTCGGCTTTATACCGAGCGATATTGGGAGGTATACAATCTTATTCCTGACTGTGATCAGGGCGTGGCTGCAGAATCGTTTATGAACGGCCTGGATCCAAATTCAGCCATGTTTCGGGACCTATCGAGAAATCCACCCAAGAGTATGGGGGAACTGATGACCATTATCGAGAAGGACTGCGTACATGAGGAGGCAATGGCCGAGCGCCACGTTCCGAAGGTCACGGAAACGGTTAAGGCTCACCCTGCGGCTCGAAAGCAAGTGGCCAACGTAGGACAGACGCCGAGGGTAAATCTGCCGAACAACCGAAGTCGACCCCCGCAACACCAGCAGCACGTGGTGCAACCGAAACGGGAACCAAGGCCAGATGAGTACGTTGCCGAGCAAACAACATTCACGGAGCCCATCTACAAGCTTCTCTCTATTATCGGAACGCTCCCATTCTTCTCTTGGCCGACGGGACTCCTCGGCACGGCTGGCCAGGGACCTGGGATGTGCTCATACCACAAGGACCGAGGGCATTACACGACCAAGTGCCAGCCATTTAAAAGGTACTTGGAGGAGTTGGCCACGGCTGGACATCTCAACCCCTGGATCGACACTCGGAAAAGTCCACTTCCGCCCCCGCCTCCATTGCTCGGAGGTAACGTTAGTGTAATTCAGGGGGTGGCTTCGGCGGAACGTGTATCCGAGCTACAGACGGAGATCAATACAGCCGCCGCCGCCTTGTCAATTTGCAACATCGGTACTTCGGCCAAGAGGAAATTCGAAGATCCGAATAGTGACGGCCCAATTACTTTTACGTCCGAAGATTTGAAGGGAGTTCAAATCCCACATACCGATGCCCTTGTCGTTACGGTAATCATTGACAAATCCACCGTTCAAAGGGTGCTGGTTGATCAGGGAAGCTCGGCGGATGTGATGTTCTATTCTACTTTCAAGAGTCTCGGCCTGTCCCCGAGTCAGCTTCGAACAGCAACAGCGCCGCTCGTCGGCTTTACGGGCGCCCCGGTTTGGCCACTCGGTATGATCAACCTCCTTGTGAGGGCCGGTTCCCGAGTGATCGACGTCGAATTCATAGTGGTTAGTTCTCCTAGCCCTTATAACGTGATCCTCGGTCGAGCCTGGCTACACGGGATGCAAGCGGTGGCCTCCTCATACCATCAAGTTGTGAAGTTCATCGGGTGGAACGGAAGACAAGAAAGCCTCCGAGGAGATCAAGTGCAATCCAAGAAATGCTATATCAGCACAGTCACGACGAAACAGAGCTGTTTGGAAGTGCAGTGTGTGGAGAGTGGGGAACTTGATGTGCTTGAAGATGTTGGACTTCCGGCCGAGCAACGGTCTTCCGAGGAACTCATTCGCATGCCGATCTCCGAAGATGGCACCCGGTACTTTCTCATCGGCAGTTCCCTGACCGAGGAGGAGCGGAATGAGATGTTCGACTTCCTCCTGCGACACATTGAAGTATTTGCTTGGACCCCGCAGGAGATGCCAGGCGTGGATCCCTCGTTTGCGACCCATTCTCTGAACGTCGATCCAAATAGAAAGCCTGTGGTGCAGAAGCTTCGGCGTTCCTCGGCCCTTCATGTTGATGCTGTGATGGCAGAGGTGGATCAATTGCTGGAGGCAGGGGCAATACGAGAAATTCTTTACCCCACTTGGTTGGCTAACCCTGTTGTGGTTCCGAAGAAAAATGGAAAGCTGAGGGTTTGTGTGGACTACACGAACCTCAATGATGCTTGCCCAATGGATAGGTTTCCCCTCCCTCGGATCGAGCAAATGGTGGACGCAACTGCGGGCTGTGAGCGGTTAAGTTTCATGGACGCCTACCGAGGGTACCACCAGATCGCCCTTGCAAAAGACGATCAGGAAAAGACAGCCTTCATCTCGCCTCGGGGGGTCTATTGCTATAATGTTGTTCCGTTCGGATTGAAGAACGCTGGGGCTACCTTTCAACGAACAATAACGTCCATGTTCCCGGGGATGCTCGGACGAATTCTGGAAGCTTATATCGATGATTTAGTATGCAAGAGCAGATTCGCTCGGGATCATCTTCGGGACCTTGGAGAGGTTTTCTCCGTCCTGAAGAAACGAAAGCTACGGCTCAATGCTGAGAAGTGTGCGTTCGGAGTCAGCTCTGGAAAATTCCTTGGTTACATGGTTAGTCGCCGAGGCATTGAGGCTGATCCGACACAACTCACTGCCGTGCAAAACCTTCGAGCTCCGACGACTATTAGGGAAGTACAGCGTCTTACGGGAATGGTTGCAGCGTTGAATCGGTTTATTCGACGCTCGGGAGACCTCTGTCGGCCGTTCTTTCAAGCTATCAAAACCAGCCGCCGAAGATTTGTCTGGACCGAGGAATGTGAGCAAGCTCTGCAGTCACTGAAGGACTACTTATCCTGTGCTCCTCTCCTCGTCAAGCCGCAACCTGACGAAGACCTGTATCTATACCTCGGCATCTCAGATCACGCCACTAGTTCCGTGCTTGTTCGGAAAGAAGGGACAGAGCATCAGCCAATTTTTTATTCAAGCAAGACGATGACGGATTCTCAGACTAGGTATCTGCCTATGGAGAAGTTGGCATTGGCCCTCGTTTCATCTAAAACGAGCCTTTTGCCTTACTTCCAATGCCATAGGATCGTGGTCCTTACCGAGTTTCCTCTCAAAGCTGTGCTTCGGAAGACGGATTCCTCGAGTCGGATCCTGAAGTTCTCTCAAGACTTGGCTAATTATGACATCCAGTTCGAACCTCGGACGGCGATCAAGGGCCAAGCGTTAGCCGACTTCTTCGCCGAGCTTACTCCAGGCTTGCAAGACGAAGCTAATGCCTTGACTCTAGCGGAGACCGAAGCTCGGATAGCTGCGACCGAGTCCCACATGGAATGGATCCAACAGCCAACCGACGCACGACGCACAAGATTCACGCTCGGCCAAAAGCGCCCTGCTCATGAATGGAGCTTATTTTCTGGAGATGCTTGGCGGATGACTGTGGATGGAGCGTCAAACATCCATGGGGCTGGGGCTGGAGTAGTTCTTGTATCGCCCGAGGGGACCGTGCACGAGCATGTTGTCTCAATCGGTTATCGAGCAACGAACAGCGAAGCCGAGTATGAAGCCTTAATTGCTGGGTTGCAAGTTGCCCTTCGGCTTGGTGCGGATTCTGTTCATGTATTCTGTGACTCTCGGCTGATTGTGGGACACTTGAATGACGACTATCAAGCCAGGGATGAACGAATGAACGCCTATGTAAGTCACGTTTTGGTTCTTCTGAAACAATTCGGACGTGTGGAAATTGAGTGGATCGCTCGGGAGCATAATGCTCACGCTGACGCCCTCGCAGGCCTCGATTTGGTGTATCGAGCCTCGGGCAGTCGCACAATAGTGTTTGACGAGGTCAACACTCCGAGCTTCGAACCCTCTGACCCACCGGTTGCAGCCATATCGTTCGGCACCAGCCAATTGGATCCTATTGTGTTGTATCTTCAGAATCAAACCTTGCCTGCAGACAAAAAGGAAGCTCACAAGATACGATGCCGTGCCGCTAATTACTTTTTAGATCCCAACGGAAGTCTCTACCGAAGAACTTTCACGGGCCCAGATTTGAAAGTGGTGTTTGAGTCTCAAGTGGACGGTGTACTGGATGAGTTACACTCGGGTAGTTGTGGGGCTCATTCAGGTGGACGAAGTATGGCGCAGCGAGCTTTGACTCAAGGGTACTGGTGGCCGAAGATGGTGACACAGTCCGAAGACTATGTGAAAAGCTGCGTTCGGTGTCAGAAGCAAGCTTCCCTCATTCACCAACCAGCATTTCCACTGAAGATGATCACAAGTCCTTGGCCTTTTGCAGTCTGGGCTTTCGACATTGCGGGCAAATTGCCCAAGGCTCCTGGAGGTTTTGAGTATTTGTTGACTGCCACGGACTTGTTCACTAAGTGGGTCGAAGCCAAGGCAATGGTGAAGACGACAGCCGCTGACGTGGAACGGTTCATATGGAAGCACATCATCTCGAGGTTCGGTGTTCCATATGCCATTCTCTCGGACAACGGCTCACAATTCGTTGCTGCTGCCCTCAAGGCCTTCTACAAACGACGCAAGATCACGATCCAGAATTCTTCGGTCGCGTATCCGCAGGGCAATGGTCAAGCCGAGGCATCCAATAAAACCATCACTCGGGGGCTCAAGCGTCGTTTGGATAGGAAACTTGGATTGTGGGTTGAGGAACTCCCTCATGTCTTGTGGGCCTATCGTACTACGCCTCGGCGTTCCACGGGACGTACCCCGTTTTCAATGGCCTACGGCATGGAGGCCGTCCTCCCCCTATCCACGTTGATTCCCACAGCCCGTACGGAAAATTTCAACCCAGTGGATAACAATGCTCTCGTGGGTTCGGAATTAGATTTTGCCGAAGAACTTCGCGATAATGCTAACCTGCGGCACGCCGCGTATCAACAGGAAGTTGCAAGAAGCTACAACAAGAACGTTCGGTCACGGCCATTCAACGTCGGGGATCTCGTCCTTCGGATGGTTGTGGAAGCCAAAAAGCTGACGAAACTCAAGGATCCATACGAGGGTCCCTACCGAGTGATCGAGAAGATCGGCCATGGGGTTTACAAGCTAGCTGAGATGGATGGTACTCCCATACCTAACCCTTGGAATGCTCAAAAGCTTCGGAAGTTCCATGGCTAGCGGTTGTTTCACATTTTTACTTTTCTTCAATTGTTATTTCTGTTCAACCTTGTAAGCCTTTGGGCCATTATTAATAGAAGCTTCTTTTTTTTTATCTTGTTTGTTTTCTGTGTTTTCTTTTTGTAAGTATTGGGTATCTCACCTAGCCCACTTTTAAGCCGTTGGGCTCCACATCATGTTCGTATGGGTCATATTCACATAGCCCTCGGCACATTCAACCGAGCGATCTGTCCTTCGCCCTCGGTGCATTCGTTTGGGCGTCTCTTGCGTCGCCCACATCATTTCGTTCGCTCGGGGGAAATCTTCCTCTGTGTGCCCTCGGATGATTGTTCATTTACTATCTGCTTGAATTCCCGCCTATGTCCTTCGGCAATCCTAGCAGATAGGGGGCTATTATGGGAAGATCGACTAATGGGAAGATCGACTAAGATATCCGAACAAAAACATGATGGAGCATGACCCATAACATTTGCACGACAGATATGTACTTATCCGAACATCACGGTTAATTCATAAAGGAACAAAAACTCCGAATGACAATACTTGTGAAATTTGCTTGTATCTCAACAACCGAACAAAAATACTTGTGACAATTTCTTCACATTTCCAAAACACCTTACAACGACCGTCTTACACACCAACTGGCGAAAGTCTGTTCAAACTAACAAAACAAACAAAAAAAAAAAAAAAAAACAACACCAAAAGAGCAAATCGCCCAACTCAAGGGGCTGGAGTGGGGAAGAGAGGCAGAGTAGGGTCATCTGTCGGAGGAGCTGGAGTGGTGTCAACTTCGGTAGCATCTACGGGCGTTACGACTGGGGCAGGCTGCTCCTCAGCCTCGGGCTGTTGTTGTGCCTCCTCGGCCTGTGGCGCTTCGGCAAGACGACGTGGGGGAACTTCAACCAGCATTCTCCGCTCGTCGTCAGCCTCCACGCCGGCGTCATCAAAGCCCGTGTTGTAGCCCAGCATGAAGCTTGCTTTATGCTGGTCTTCGAGCATCTCAGCCTGGGCCTCGGCGAGTTCTTCTGCGGCTGCTTCCTCGGCCTCGAAGTACCCCTTGTCGTAACCCTTGCTGAATTCCTTCTCCAGCTCCACCTTCATCTCCTCTCGCCCGAGGGCTCTTCCCTCGGCCAAGCCTTCGTCCTTCCCCTCCAACCTGGTTTTTTCAGCAGCCTCCTGCATGCCTTTTACCAGGTCGTTGAGGTTGAACACCTGAGCCTCGAGCGCTTTGCGCGCTGCCTCGGACTCCTCCCAGCTTTTCTTATATTCATCAGCTGCATCCTTGTTCACTTGAAGAGACTGCAGCAGCTGTTTCTTCTTTTTCTCATGCTCGGTCAGATGGAGGTTGACACTCATAATGGACTGGGAGGCCTGAAGGAAACGGGCAATTTATTAGATATGGAAACAAGGAATAAAAAGAGAAAAGGAAGCGACCAGAACCGACGAAACTTACCCTCGTGATAGGCGCGCGAAATACATGGATTTTAGCGCCTAAGTAGGGAAATTAGCGCGTTAGACGTGCATTTAAATCCCATTTTCCATTTAATGCGTGCACGTGGTTGGATTTTGTGTTTGTGCTTAATGTGCAGGAAATTGAGTTGTTTTGGCGCTAATGAGAGATATCCGGGAAGGCCGTGATGAAGCTTCAGAGCGAGAAAAGGCTGTGGAGACTAAGTGTTGGAAGCAAAATCGTGAGAAAGTGACCAGAGCTCTCTCTAGCGCTACACCATTTTTGGTGTAGCGCTACCTAAGGCCTTAGGGTCAACGCCGGTTAGGAGCGAGTCAACTCAGTCAAACACGCCCGAAGGAGTTCGCGAGCGCTACATAGGAAATGCTGTAGCGCTACCGAGGGCATTAAGGCCAGGAACGGCGCCGTTTTGTTCCTCCGGTGCCCGATTCCGATTTGTTTTAGGATTTTTAATTGTAATTAATTAGGGATACTATAAATACCCCGTTTTAACTCAGACTTAGGTTACGTACGTTTTACTTAGGTTTTGTAGCAGCTTTTCATAACTACGTATTATTTATTTTTGCATCGCTCTTAACTTTTTGGCTGCAGTTTTTCTAGTTCTAGCACGCGATTCAAGTTTTCTTCAGTTTTGTTCCGGATTCCCAGCATCGGATTGGTATTTTTGCCTCGTTAATCAATAGTTTCTTCAGTTGAATTGCGGTATCCGTTCTTCTTGCTATTTCGATTATTTAAATATGTTTCGATTTAGGTTTTCTCTTATTTTTGTTATTGCATTCGTTATAATCATGTGTGAGTAGTCGCATAGGGTGCGGCCGCGGGATGGAAGCGTCGCGTGGCTAGTCCAATCATTGTTGTACCTCGTGGCCGAATAAATTCAATTTTGAGCAGTTTTAGGAAACGAAATCTTTCTAACGAACAAACCCAGGCATTGCCAGATTTCGAATGCGCACGGAAATTGGTGACAGGTGGTGCGCATTCGTTAGGGAATATTTTCCAATTCTAAAATCGGTAAATCGAATCATTGTGGCCCGAGTAAACATTGGTTAGGCTAGTTGCAGACGCTGGATTTCCACGGCTGCACTCTCCTTTTTAATTCATTAGAGGTCAATTTCTTCAGTAATTAGTTAATCAAACCAGCCAAACAAGGGGTGGCTACCTAAGAGCCAATTAAAACTAGAATTCAACAATTTTGAGTCAGCACCGTCCGTCCGTCTCTGTGGTTCGACTCCGGTACTTCCGGAATTATTGTGCTACACTGGTCCAGAGTCCTACGCTTGGGACGCGTTTTTAGTTTAATTTTATTAACGCCCAGTTGTTCAAGCACCTCGCAGCATGGTAGTAATACTCGGTGAGTGCAGCCTTGAGCGAGGGGGGAGATTGGATGTCCCTCGGTAGGCCCACCCCCGACAGTAGTGTCAGAGCGAGGGAAGGGTCCTCCCGAAGGCTGTCGGACTGCAACACCTGCTTCTTGTCCGGAGTGACAAAGCTCGGCGCCCATGGGACAGTGTCTCCAATCGTGCCCTTCCCCTTGGCCGCCACAGCTACACCGCCTTCGGTACCCGCCTGCACCGTTTTTTGTTTTTTTCCTGCTGGGGCTTCCTTCGGTGAAAGAGGAGCAGGAGGAGTAGCACGTTTCTGAGTTGAGGGGGGAGGCACCTTTTTGCTCGGTGCCGAGCTCGTGGCCTCTGCCGCCCCGGCTTTCTTTGAAAGGCCCGCGGCCTTGCTTTTCTCGGCTGCCTCAAGCTTCTTCTGAAGCAAATCTTTCATGCTCCGTGGAGGCATGTTCTCTTCCCCTTCAGGTGTGGTGTCTTCGGTAGGTTCGCGGATAAGCCCTCTGAGTGGCCTGTCTACGCTCGGAAGACGCTCTTGGGGCAGATCTTCGGATTTGTCCTCCCCTTTGTCAGCCTCCTTCCTTCGGATCCTGCCCCCGTATGCTGCTGTGTACTGGAGGATTGTAGGGGCGTCTCTCTCTTCCCAAGGGATGGTGAGAAGGGTGGCAGCAAGCTTGCAATTTCTAGCAGCTCTGGACAACGCCTTGTTCACCCTTGTCGTAACTGTCGAACAAAACAGAAAACAAAACATCAGTCCGAAAAACAGAAATATGGACCAAAATGGACGAAACAACTTAAGGAAAGCCATAAAAATCTCTTACGAGGTTCGCCCCTGCGTGTGGCAACTTCGAATTGCCCGTACTCCAGCAAGGGAAACTGATAATTTCCCCGAACCTCGACGTAGTCCGAGGCCCATTTCTCGGAGTCATACATCCCTTCTGGAATAATTTTGGCCATGTTCCTTCGGGAACACAGATAGTATCTTGAGTACCTCACGTTCCGAGACATCGTATAGGTCTCAAAAATGTGATGGGCTTCCAATGGGTACATCTTTAGCTCGGCGAGCTTTATTATGGAGTGGATGATTCTATAAGAATTGACGCTCAGCTGGCAAGGAGTGAGCGAGAAGAGAGAGAGGACCTCCCTGAGGACTCTGTGCATCGGGAACCTCAGGCCACCTTCGGTAATGGCCATCAGTGGAACCGTGATGTGTTCGTCACTGTACCTAATCCGAGGGCCAGGAACTGGTGTGACGATGACATCGTTCGGGATTTTGTAATCCCTTCGGAAGGACCTCATGCCTTCTTCGCTCTCGAAGGATTTCCAGTACGGGCATGGATCCTTTCCTGTTCGTTCAGGAATGACGTCGGGATCTAATGGGACTATCTTCCTTTTCTTCCTTTGGGGCTTGGATGGAGCTCCGGTAACTCCTTCGGCACCCTCGGCTTGACTCGACGAAGCCGTTGCCGCACCACCTTCGGCGATAGCTCTGTCAGATATGGTTTCTTCGGCCTCATCGTCCCCCTCCGCCTCTTCCGTCGGATTGTCTTGCTCCCCCTCCGAGGGGTCGTCCTCTAGGTCGATTATTTGGCTCTCAGGAGGCATTGTTCGGAGAGGAATGATGCTAGCTGGGATGTCGGTTCCCGCAGACTCTCCAGAATCCTCGTTCCTATCCCGAACACGGTAATGCCGAGCTAGGTTGGAGATAGCGTCGGAAATCGCGAGGTTCGACCCTCCAGCGCCTAAGTCCGCGCTATCTACCGAGCGAAATGACTCCCCGGACGAAATCGAAGCAGAAGAAGCCATACCTATAAGCAAAAGTGCAAGGGAAGGACCGTTAGCGAATTGCATGGTCGAGTCCTAATGTGCCTATGTTCAGTGAGACGTGGATCCGAGCGAACCGATCCTCCCGAGAGAGGACTAACCGAAGCGGAGATTCCGAGTTCCGAGTAAACGATTAAAAACTGGAAAGAGGGTTTCCCTATTGTTGCTCGGAAGAACAGATGTTGAATATTCAACTACGTTCGGAAGAACATTTGAATATCTTCAACGTGTTCTTCAGTTTTCTACAGTGCACAGGCAGGAAAACCGGGCGAAAAGCTAGAAAAACGATCCAGAAACAGTAACTGAGATGCAGGAAAATAGTGAGAAAGCAGAGATACCTGGAAATCAACGAAAAATCTGGGTCGAAGTCTTCAAAATCGTCGAAAATCTGCAGATGGCTTGGGTTTCTGAGAGTGGGGACGGCTGGAACTGCTCAAACGTCTGAGGGAGAGAGAAAAAGTGATTTTCTCTCTCCTCTCATCGCCTCTTTATACCTAGGGCGGAATTCGAAGCATTGCCGAGCCCCCAACCGTAGGATTTGGGCGGGAGACTGATGTGACCGTCGATGTCTGACACGTGGAGACTTACGGGCTGCGCCGTATCGACGTCCAATGACGGATGGACGCGTGGCTCCTTCTGAAGCTGGCGGTTGCAGGGGCATTAAATGAAAGGTACGGACCTGACGATTCAATATCTTTGTGACGTTCGACATGGTACCGGCGTTCGGAAGCTCATGTCAACGATTCTGGTTCGGTGGCGGTTTTTTCCTCGGCCACTACTGATTTTTCAACTCCTCCTTCCATTCCGAAGCTTGACTACTATGGAAACAGGAGTTGAGGGGCTATTGTAGTGGGGCGAAATATCCGAAGGTCCAAGAGGTTCACGATACTTGGGATTTGATACGGTGTTCCTAACCAAATAGTCGTCTCAGTTCATCTGCTCCACAAGGAGCCGAGATACATCAGTCGTACACATTATCCGAAGGATAAAGTGCCTGGAGGGACCCAGCCGAGCTTCGATCTTGTTCCGAAGGAAGATACCCGTTTGTTCGGATATGATAGCTGACAGAGTTCTTTCGTTCGGTGAAGAGCGCTGCCTGTTGCTCCTCGTTCCTTCGGGTACGATGACTTCGCTCGGAGGCCACAGATCTAGAACCTTCTGGAAGGTTCCAAAGAAATGTGGGAGAGCCTCTCTGATAAAGATGGGACGTCTCTGATTGATGTGACCCCCCCTTTATTCTGACTGGGCGGCTCCCCTTCTTCCCACAAGCGGCGCTCATTTAATGCTCCTGACTCGTGACGTCATCCGAGCATCAGTGAGCACGTGGGTGGCAGGGACAACCCATACTCCACTCTTTCTTTCTTTGCCTATAAATAGGAGGACATCTTCTCCAAGGAAAGGGTCAGCTCTCTACATACTCTCTACTACCCTAGCACATATTTTCTTACTAAACTTCTTCCCGGCTCCTTTTCTGACTAGATCGTCGGAGCTTCTTCCCGGAGAAACAACCCCCTCCGGTTCTGCAGGTACTTGACGTCCGGTGCCACGTCGCTCGGTTCAGAAGGGTCAAGATTGAGGAGAAGAAATTAGCCCCCCACAAAAGGCAGTGCGAAATTCCTCTAGACATGGAAACTCATCTTTTGTGTGCAGGTAAGGTGGTGGCACCTCTTATGGTTTGCACCTGAATCAAGGAAGGTTTGTCATCTCTATTGTGAGCTATGGCATAGTTGTAGGGTGAGGAACTTACAAAAAGGCGAAGTACAACCAAACTGAATATAGCATTCGGAAACTAGAAGTTCAAGTAATTCTATAACAAAATGAAAAGGATCTCCAAGCTCTCTAGAGGATACTATAATAGTAATTAGTATGTACACAACATCATTTTGTTTTCAAGGCCGAAAAAGGCAGGAGAATATACTCATCCAATTCCAAAAAAAATTCGACCTGATGCTTTAAGGTGTCATTGCTACCATTAAGTTCAGCAGAGCTATCTTTCAAAGCGGAGAAAATGTCCTTCACATCATTTTGTCCTTCACATCATTTGGGCCTGCAAGAGCATAAGGGGGACCATGTTTAAAGGTCTTTTAAAACGGGGGAAAGCATATTATCTTTGAGAGTTTCAACAGGAAGTCAGCTAAAGAACAGAATACCCCTCCACCGTATCGCTAACTCCACCCCCTAAAATGTTCAACCATGAACATATAAGTCTACGGTAATATGAAGTGAAATTTGCATGTGCCTTCAAAACAAGTATCTAAACAGAAGAAATAAGCTGATGGCAAAAGATCGCCCAGACAATATGTTAGCAAGAAGTGGATATAAAGGATGTTGTCTATGGCATTGCAAATGAAACATATGGATGCATTGGCTCTGGAACTATGGAGTGGTGTGATTTTCAGTAAAAAAATGAAAACCCAGTGGAAGAAAAAGAAATCACGGAAAATTTGCAAGAATTCAGTAAAGAACAAGGCTCTAAATAAATTCTTGTAACCAACCATAGGTAGTTCAATTGAACTTATCTTCTTCAAACAATATTTACGTTCCCAGTGGGAGACTAAGAAATTGTCTCATTGTTTTATTCCACAATATTCCCCAACAAAATTCATAACTTTCAATACCAGGCACTTGCTCATACAAAGTTTCTTACAAAATCCTCAGTGGGTCTCTCTAAAAATCAAAATTGCTTGAAGTTACGAACAAATATCCCACAACTTACTGTAAATATAAGCACCTAAGCAAGCAAGGAAACATAACCCTAATCAGAGTGAAATCCCCAATTTCAGAGTGAAACCCTCAATTTCAGTTCAGCCCTAACCAGAGTGAAATCGAAATTTTTTTTAGGGTTGTGGCTGATATATATATATATATATATATATATATAGAGAGAGAGAGAGAGAGAGAGAGAGAGAGAGAGAGAGAGAGAGAGAGAGAGTACCGGTGTATAGGGATGATGGAGGTGCGTGGTCGCATCGGTGGTCGCGGAGGCGGAAAGTGCTGTTGCTGCCGGTCGCCGTCGGTGGAGGGGAGGGAAGGGGAGGCGCTGATGGCGGTGGAGGTCGTCGGTGGTGGTGATGGAGACGGAGGTCGCCGGTGGTGGTGGTGTTGGCCGGTTGGTCTGGGTAGCCGTCTGCTCTCTCTCTCTCGCTCTCGATTTTGGGCGCGGAAGAAGAAGGAGATGAAAGCCGATTTTGATTTCTGTTTTTTTTTTTTAAATGGGATGCCACATCAGCTGATGTGGCTAGGTGTGGCATTTAGTGATGTGCCTGTAGCACTTCCGATTTCTTATTTCACTAATTATAATTCACCCCACTACAGAATTATAATTGCACGTCCGTTCTGATCTCAATTATATTACGAACTCCATGATATTAAATACTTATTAATATCTCCACGTTAAGATTACAGATACCCGTTGATTAAAATAAATTACTAACAAAGTGCGCCTATTTTGAGGCGTTAAGGATGCATATGGGTTGGAATGGGGTTGGTAGGGGTGACGAGGTTTGGAGAAAGGTTTGGGGGCTGAACCTTCCTCCCAAACTAGCTTTATTTTTGTGGAAACTGCTGCACAAGGTTATCCCAACCAAGGTTGTGTTGTTTAGGAGAGGCATGGCTGGAGATATGGTTTGTCCGGTGTGTGGACGAAGCAATGAGACTATTGAGCATCTTTTTTTTGAGTGTGAGTTTGTGCGGCGATTGTGGAGGGCGTCCTCTTTGGGTTTGGTTTTATAGTGGGGAGTCCTGTTTCGTTCAAGAAATGGCTGCTAGAATGGGTTTGCAAGGTACCTGACAAGAGTGCTGTTGTTGAAGGTATCTGTCTGTTATGGGCTATTTGGCGTGCTCAGAATAGAGTGGTGTTTGATAGAATCAATGATGGTGTGGAGTGGGGTCTTCAAATTGCAATGTCCGTGCGGAATGGTATTTGGTCTTGTTGGGAAAAGGAAGGGGGGGCGGGGATTGAAGGTCAAAATGGGCTGCTTTTAACGCAATTCATTGCTGGCCGATACAATCAAGGGGTGGATACCTAAATTTTTGGTAGATGGTGCGTGGTGTAGTCACTCATGGAGAGGTGCTGTGGCTTGGGCTTCTTTGTCTGCCTCATCTTTTGTTCAGGAAAAGGAGGTCAGAAGAGTGTTTGCTTTGTCAGCCTTAATGGTGGAAGCTGTGGCTGTTCTTGATGTTTTGCCTTGGGCTCAGTGGAAAAGATTCAGCAAATTGAAAGTGCTAACGGACTGCTTAGTGCTAGTTCAGGCTTTGCGGTGTGTGGAGCATGCTGATATTTTTGTTAAACCTATAATTAGAGATATTCTGGATTTGGTGCAGAAATTTGATTATGTGGCAATCACTAAATTTCCTAGAAATGTTGTATGAATGGCCAATAATCTTGCTAAGTCTGTAATACGTTAGTGGCTATAGTTATATATATATATATATATATATATATAGTTATTTTTAAATGAGGAGATCCTTATTTAAGTTAAAATAAGAATCTCTCAATTTCTCCAATTTTCCAATCGAATTTTGATGATCCGAGCCGCTCAATGTGTATAGAACATGATTTTAAGAGTACCCATAAGAAATCGGCAAACAATCACTAGTGTGTGTGTGTGTGTGTATATATATATATCGAGGACCCTTAAAAAAACCACTAAAAAAATTCCCTCAAGTTTTTGATTGAATTTTGATAATTTGAGCTGCTTAATGTAATCAGAACGTGATTTTAAGGGTACCCGCGAGAAATCAGCAAAAAAAAAGAAGACTAGGAGAGGCTTTATCCGAATAGTTTTTTACTGAATTTTATTAAACGGTTTAATAAAAAACTGCTCAAATCAAGCTTTTCCTGATTTTGTTTTTTTGCCAATTTCACGCGGGCACCCTTAAAATCATGTTCTAAACACATTTAGCGGCTCTGATCATCAAAATTTGATCAGAAACTATAAGATTAAGATTTGGCGGGGTTTTTTTTTAGAGGTTCTCGGAACCGCCCCTATATAATACCTAAAAATGCCTAAAAAAAATACCTAAAAAAAATCATAGATCTCAATCTCATAGTTTTTGATCAAATTTTCATGATCCGAACCGTTCAATGTATGCAAAATGTAATTTTATGGGTGCCCACAAGAAATTAGCAAAAAATATGACTAGGAAGTGATTATTTTGAATAGTTTTTAATTGAACCGTTAATCAAATCTAAGTTAAAAACTGCTCAGATTAAGCTCTTCCAGGTCATTTTTTTTGCTAATTTCTCGCGAGTAACCTTAAAACCATGTTCTGATCACATTGAGTGGCTTGGATCATCAAAATTTGATCGGAAACTATGAGGTATTTTTTTAGGTGTCTAATTAGTTATTCCCGAAACCGCCTTACACACACACACACACGCGCGCGCGCACAAAACTTCTTATAAGGGTGCCCTTACCGTATTAAAGTGAGGACACTCATTTTCCGACCAATTTGAGATGATCCGAGCCGTTTAATGTGTTCAGAATGTGATTTTAAGGATATTCACTAGAAATCAGCCAAAAATAAAAAAGACCGAAAATGGCTTCATCCGAGCAATTTTTGTTTGTTTTTTATCGAACGATTCAAATAAAAACTGCTCGGATTAAGCCTTTTCCGGTCTTTTTTTTTTTTTGCTGATTTCTCGCGATACTCTTAAAATCACGTTCTGAACACATCGAGCTGCTCGGATCATCGAAATTTGGTCGAAAAATGGGAGAAAATGGGACGTCTGCACTTTAATATGGTAAGGGTGCCCTTATAAGAAACTAACATTTATATATATATATATATTAGTCACATTCTTCTAAGGATCACGTTAACTTAATAAAATAAGGACCTCCCTTTTCCGATAGAATT
This sequence comes from Rhododendron mucronatum var. ripense, assembly GCA_019656295.1. Lineage (NCBI taxonomy): Eukaryota > Viridiplantae > Streptophyta > Magnoliopsida > Ericales > Ericaceae > Rhododendron > Rhododendron mucronatum. Next base: position 128,008 of record BPLT01000274.1, read on the forward strand.
TCAATGATCCAAGCCGCTCAATGTGTTCAGAACGTGATTTCAAGGGTACCCGCGAGAAATCAGCAAAAAAAAAATGACCGGAAAGGTTTCATCCGAGCAATTTTTGTTTGTTTTTTATCGATTGGTTTAAATAAAAATTGCTCGGATGAAGCCCTTCCCGGTCATTTTTTTTGCTGATTCTGATGTGTACTCTTAATGTCACGTTCTGAACACATTGAACGGCTCGGATCATCGAAATTCGAATGAGAAATAGGAGAAATGGAGAGGTCCTTATTTTCGATAAAGACCTCTTCATTTGAAAAAGAGTGTGTGTGTATGTGTGTGTGTGTGTGTGTGTGTATATATATATATATTATGTTTTCGTTTCCTTCCCCTCTATAATAAGAACCAGTTTCGCTTGCCACATTTGGCCCATTTTTCCAATTTTACCCGTGTTCTTGTTCTGTTGTCCACAATTGTCATTTTACTTCTTGTACATTTTAGGGTACGTGGCGTGATAGGAGGAGAAATATCTGGGTAGAGAACACGTACACCTTCTCAACTCCCACGCGTAGCTGCTTCTCGGCCTTCACCATCTCCCCCTCTCCTTCTCTCTCTCTCTCTCTCTCTCTCTCTCTCTCTCTCTCTCTTCTCTCTCTCTGCACTCTTGTATACCAGAGCAGTTCAAATCTCCGGCCACAACTTACCCCGAAAAAGAATCTCCGGCCACATACACAGCCATTGCCATGCCAGTGAGTAACTCGCTCTCTCTCTCTCTCTCTCTCTCTCTCTCTTGCATTGGTTCGCCTTATCTCTCACTGATTGATAAGTGCGTAAATATGTCTATTTATGCCCCCTAACTTAGACTTGTTATGTCTATTTAGTGCGCTACTTGGAGTTTGATATTTGTTAATTATGTTTCAGGACTATGTGAGCCGATGGATAACATTTGGAGCTAAAGAGCAAAGTCGAATTTTATTTCATGTCAAAACAAAACTGGTCGTCAAATTAATTAAAGCTCGAAGCGGCAATTAATGAGTATATGGCGTGGACTAGTTTTATTTGGGTCAAAACCCATTGTGACCCAATCATGCTTTGCTGGAAATTGATCAATTAGGAAGTGGGCCCACTCATTACAATTTTGGAATGAACGGAAGAATCCAAAACCTCGGCTGATTAGAGGTGGATTGGTCCACTATATAAAGAAGGAAGAAAAAGGGTTTTGGGGGATTATCTTTTGACACCCATAAAACAGAGAACGGTGGCTGCCTTCATTGTCTTATTCCCACGAGAGAACAAAGTGGGGGCTGCCATCATCATCTTCTTTTCTCCCACGACAGAAACAGAACGGGGCTGCCATCACGCAAAGAACGAAAGGCTCACGGCGCCACGGCTGAAACAGTAAAGGACCAAAGGCGTTGGGGTTTAATCTTTTACTGTTATTTCAATGGAGTCTTATACTTGCATGATTATTTGTTCTAACTCTATGAGCGGCTAAATCCCTTGGCTAGGGTGATGAAGAGGTCTCTCCAAGTAGCGTAATTGTTTGATTTCTAGGGTTTTATATTCGACTTGATTGTATAACTTGGTCGATTCATAACTTTTTATGAGAGTTTATATTTTTCCTGATATTCGAATGTGTTTGTATCCATGGTTTCAAGCACTGTCATACAATGATTTTGAATGTTTCGAGATAGGCTTTGAGATAGATTATACGACGTGAGACAGATCGTGCAGTGGTTAAATCCAATGAGACGATCCGTGCCGTGTTGAGATAACCTATACGGAGTACGAATCTTGATTATATTTTTGGGGATTATCGATAGGAATTGCTACCCTACGGTGATCTGGTTGAATGTTGAATGTGAACCCTAGGTTTCGAAATAACTATGTTACAAGGGGAGACTGAATCGGAAACCCTAGTCCATTCTCTCATCAGTTTACAACTCATTTAATTTGCTTTCTAGTTCAATTTTAGTTTAATCAAATCCAAATCAAAATCCAACTTCCTTTTAGTTTCAGAATTAAACTAGAAATTAATTGAAAGTACCGTAATTTAGCTTTTTACTCTCCGTGGACGATCTCGGACTTGACCGCTATTCTTCAAAATATTAGTTAATTCCTTGTTTTATAAATTATATTTTTGGTACGAAAACGACAGACCACTGATCTTGCATCATCTCCCTCTCTCTTTCTCTCTGTATTTCTCTCACACTGATTCTGTGCAGATGTTTAGCATAGAGCTGATTCCATTTCAGATCTACTCTTTTAGGTTACAGTTTCTGGTAAGTTCTCTTAGATGATTTCGGTTGTACAATTTGGTTCAGAACTTTAGCTATCGTAATCTTTACTTCTGATTGACTTCGGTTACTTTAAATCTGCTGAAATTTTCCTACCGAAGAATGGATTGTAGTTAAATTTTGATTTCCTACTTAAGTGTAGATTTCAATTTGTAGTGCAGGAAAATTTATGAAAAGTAATGGAGTATTTGTTGTGATAAATTGAAATCTAAAAATCAACAAACAAGTGATTTGTGCATGTTAAGATTAATAATCTCACGGACTCTTGCTCAATTAAAAAAAGTGTTATGATGCTTTTCGTGTGGTTTTTACATGATGTGATGATTATTTATGGTTTATTTTATTCTTTACAGTTTGTTTATCAATCAAGTAAAAGCTTTGGCTTTTATCGTTAACTTCAAGTTTTGTCATCGAATACAAGGTCGGTGTTTGTGTTCCATGATGATCTACTACCATTGAGATATCAGTCCCTTCTTTGTCCTCATCTCTGCAAGTATGCATGCCTAGGTAAGGGAGTTCTTCTCTGAATTCATTACTCATTCTATATATCTGATTTGCCCGTTTTGCATGTGCTTGTTAGTGCTAATTTCTCTGGGTATTGATTCTTATTGTGATTGTTGGTATTGATTTTGCAGAAAGGTAAAGTTGGTTATATGGTTCTTCGGTTGGTGTGTGAGAAGAGAGGGGAGGAAAAAAGGTCAAGTAGAAAAGAAGAATTGAAGGAACGAATTTGGGTTATTGAATCTTGATTTGCTTCTCTTGGTAAGATGTTACTCTACCTGCAAGTTTGATACCAATTATTTGTTTCAGTGGTTTGATTTTCCAGGATCTATAATGAAACCATCATAACTTGGGTTAAGAAATTATGTAGTTAGATTTGGTGAAAATTGCTAAAATTTAACTTGAAAGTGCAGAACCTATGGATTTTGACTAAAAATTCGTTGGTAGTATAAGTTACCCACTAATTGGTTGTTCGAGAGCTCAAAATATACCTTAGTTGTGCTAAAACTTGGGACTTGAATATGAAATCGATCAGTTGACTAATTACTTCAATCATGTTGGGTATTCCAGTAAATGTGTTTTTGTATGTTGAAAGTTATTGGTGCCTAAATTGCTGAGATTGTTGAAAAGCTGTTTCTACACCTTCACTAATCCTCACTACCTTGTTTACCTGGTACATGTATTCTTTTCCTCCTCTCCTTCTTCCATGTAAACTGTTCTCTCATTATGTAATAAGAGAAGTTAAGATTCAGATCGCCATTAAAAAGATAGCATATAGTTGTATTCTCCATTTCAGAGCATGCATGTTTATGTGATCTATTTTTTTTATTTCATTATCACATAAACTGAGTCCATGCATATAGTATTTATTTGTACCATGCATGTTATTTTATAGTTATTAGAATATCTCTATACATACATACATATACAAGAGAAAGTATAGAAAACTGCCCAAAGGGAAAACCACACAAAACTGCACTACGGAAAAATTGCATTGCTGACTTTAAAAGGAAAAAAAAAAAGGAAAAATTGCATTGCTAACTGTTATGTTAAACTACATTGGTATATATGTTTAAAAAAATCTCCCTTGGTTTCTCTGTTATGTTTAACTGTTATGTTATGTTTAGATGTTGCTTTTCAACTCAAACTTCGATGGTACCCAAAGCAACCATGTATATTGTGATTTTGAGAGTTGGGTTTTGTTATTCAATGAGCAGTTGCCAATTGCTAGAGTTCATGGTATGTAATAGGTACATATGGATGTGCTAATTTGTTTGTGGATACATCACTGCATATTTAAACTCCCCCCTGCTCTTCGTCTCTTAATGCATGTATGTGGGCTGCCAGGCAAAGTCTAGCTTGAAGTTGAATCCGCCCGAATATCACCTGCCCAACAAGGACATAGCAATCGAACCATTGCAAATGAAGAAAAATGGCATCATTAGATATGCTACTGTTTGACAAATTAAACTATAGTCTCAAAGTAGCGAAAGTTTCTTGTTTTGTGCATAGCTTTTTAAATCTAATGGCTCTTCGGTGTAGACATAAGGAAGCACTCTTTGGTTTACAATTCTTTTGTACGTGCACACCATTCAGACACAAACAAGGACACAATTCTCTTACAAAACACGAGTCTTGCAGTTTGTAGACCCTGTGTGGATCAAACCCCTCATGAGAATATGTGAAATTGTAATGCGCTCATAAGAAAACTAAAACAAATGCAGGTGTTCGTGGGTATTTTGTTACAGATGTTTGGGTTTTGAGTAGGTCGAGAGCCCCAAATTTGAATTTAATGTCATTTGGCTGAACCTCCATCATTCTTTCTTCACCTCATCGAGAGAGATCTGGAGACGAAGCTTTCAAAAGGACCATGGATAGCTACAGCAGCCATTGCAGACCGTAAAAATCTCCCATGAGTTCTTCACATCTTCTCTGTATCCAATTTTGAATCATTTGTTCAGACTCTTGAGGTACATTCCTTCTCTCTCTGTTATATTACTGTTTATTTTTGGTAAATTTCAGTTATTTGTATGCGGGCTACCTTGGTCGTGGAAAGTGGAATTTTAACATTCATTGTATTCTTTTGATTTTTGGCTTATGTGGTTCTTTATTGTTATTTTTTGGTTAGGAAGAAGGATATTGGCAGATACAATTACGTAGATGGAATAAACTCTACCAAGAGCTTTTGCTTTGTCTCCCTAGAATAAACTCTACCTTTTGCTATGTCTAATTCTTTAGCAATTGTATAAAATCCCCTATAGCCAAAGTCATGCAAGTAGCTGAACAACTTGAAACCTTTTTTTCAGTGCAAAAACTTATCTAGGTCATAACTTCTACAACTACTAACTTCTGATGATGCACTTGATGAAGCTTATCCATATAACCTTTGCTACGATCAACAACAGCCATGATTTAAACAAAATCCAAAACGAATCTATACAACGGGCATGAATGACATGCTATGCACATCGGCATGCACCTAGTCCTTAAAAAAAAAGATCATGGGGCAAGATTTCAAATCACTTTTACCAAGTTATGGCAAGAGAACTTTGGCCGATGTTCGTAGTAGGTAGTTACTAGCAAGTATAATTTTTTTTTTGATCCGCACTAGCAAGTCTAATGGTTGAGCCATTTTCATAAAAGGGAATCTTCATAAAATGGTTATGAATAGTGTCATTTTCAAATCACTTTTACCAATGGTGCATTGTTTTGTTTTTTGATCCGCACCAATGGTGCATTGTTGCAGGCCTTTTTTCAGCAATCCCCCCTTTATCCTTAATTAACTTTCATCTACAACTTCCATCTACAATTATATCCCTCCAGCTACCCTTCTCCACCTACCATCTCTCATCTTAAAAAAAAAAACCTCCAAAACATGCTTCTTTTGAATATACTACTTAATAAGTTGGAGTTACGAAGCAAGACATTTAAAAAGGGACGGAGAGAGTATTAACATTCTTTTATTCTCTGCAAATAATAAGTTTAAAAAAATTATTCTCGCAGAAGAAATTTTTGCATCTTCGTCAAATAAAGTCCATCTAAATTAAATGAACGGCATTTCTTAATTAATAAGTTCATTTCTGTTGGTTTTTTTATTTTAATACATACACTTTATTTTAGTAGACTAAAACAAGAAAAGGGGAAATGGGGAGACTGTCCTTAGTTCACACTTAATTATCAATTAGAGACCGAGGCACAAGCGATATGTATGCGCGCAAGTCTAATTTTAACAAAATTTGATCAAATTAGAAATAAGTGGGGCTATTGTCAAAAATTGACTTGCATGCGCATTGTGTGTGCCCCGACCTCTAGTTCAAGGAAAATTAAGTTCTTTCATTTGGTAATTTGGGAAACAAAAGTTTGACACAATGACACATTTTCATCTGCACCAAACATGTGCTCCCCTTTATACACTAAATATGTGCTCCCCCTTTATACACCAAAAACATTTGCTCCTCCTCATAGAGCAATTGAATTTTTATTAAATGCATAAAGTATCTGTTGACTTCTTTTTATATTTTGGTAATTATATGTTTTACTAAATATCATATCGGTTGAACTATTTGAGAATTGCGACAATACTACGTGTATACAAAAAATAAAGTATATAAAAAATAAATTTTTTAAAACTCGAGGTCGGGGCTGGGCCCCGGGCCCCAACATAGCTCCGCCCATGAATACATATTTGTTTCATTTTTCTGTTGTATTTTCCTCGATGGCTAGCTAAATCTAGATTTCAGAGTGTTTGAGCTACGCCCTAAGCTCTTAATCACTTTGTTTTTATATTATATGGTTTTATTTCACTAATCATTTATCATTAGGTTTGTAATTGGGTACTTTCAAAGTTTTGATAAGAAAAGAACGAAAGAAGTCAACCACAGGGAGGAATTAAATCTGCATATATTCATTTTCTCAGGTAAATTGGTTGAAACTCCTGAATCTTGTACTCGCCAAGCAGCAAGCGCAGATCTGTACCTAATTTACTATTTGACTCTCAAGGTGAAATCCGTGCGCTTTCTAATACTATCCACTAGGCAGTTGATTGAGGCTTGTTTAATTACAAAAAGTGGTGCCCATTAAGCTAATATGCTACACTCATCGGTTTCAATGCGAACTAAGAACGAGTGATCACAAAGGTCCCTCGCCCACAGAGCAAGCATCCGGACATCAGTAAGATTGATTAATATGTGGATTACGATCGTATCTAAAATCTTTGGATCTTTATAGTTCCAATGCGCTAGTGCCGAACTTGAACTCGCCGACTGAACTAAAAATACCCACCCAAGGAAAAGTACTTCCACCTATTGTTACACTAAGCCTTCAATGCGTTACCTAAACATGACAATAAGATACCAGAATGTTGTTTCACTTTGAACATAAACTGAATGTAATGGGAAAAAAGTTTGAAAAAGCTTTGCAATCCACAACAGATTTTGTAATTCGCATCGTTCACTTTCAAAGTCATCATAACAAGCCCTATATAACCAAACACCATTTGGGAGATAATTAAATTACTTTAGTGTTCGTTAGTATCACACATGCATGAAGAAGCAGGTGAAATGGAGTTATATAAAAGAATTGTTAGGGATTTTGGTTTTGTAAATAATATTGTTTCCTTAGAATGCTTGTTTTCCTCTTTGTGGACTTTGTCCCACATTGATTATAGTTGAGAGGAGTTGGAGTAGTATATATTAGGGAGCATTCCTAATATGATTAAATAATGATCTAGCTGGTGCTCTGCACTAGTTCGGTGCGACTAGGTAGCGCTGACGTGGATGCACCAGTTCAATGTGACTGGTCGATTGAGGTCGTGGGATTTGATCCAATGGTTAGGATATCGGATGCGTACCCCATTCGTAATGGGTCCGTAGTGTCCTATAAATAGACCACTACTTGCCAGAATTTGGGACACACAAATGCCAAATTCTATCTGTTTTCATTAGTGCAAATGCAAACAGAAAGAACTTCAAGTTTGGGCTTCGATTTATCTTGTAGGCAGATTTGTTGTAAGTCTTTGCATACCGTTTGGTGGGGCAAATACTGTCTTTAGGAAAACGACATAGTCGTGACTTGAAGTGTATTTCTGTATTTGTGAAAAGGTCCAACAACAATCCATAATATGTTGATATCAGATAAAGAGTTGGAAATCTTCACAAAAAAGGATAAAGAGTTGGAAAAAAAAACCGACAGTGTATTTGCTTTTATTTAGTGGTGATTATACAATTCCTACTTAACCACATTGGCCATTGTCCTCATCAAGTGTTAGTTGGCCTTTCTCCCTCCAATCCATGGATGGTAGATGGCATCGCCCTACTGTCACATTCTTATATCTATACATAAAGGAAGACACTTCAGTGGACTAGGCATGACTCTTGTATCTATACACTTTTTGCGAGGTCGGCAAACTGATTGGCTCCTAGCTAAGGCTTGTTTAAGGCCTTTGTGTGTGTGTGTACGTGTACGTGTAATTTTTTTTTTGGAGATTCAATATCCTGCTGGCCTTGAATATGTCGTAAAATCCCCCTTGTCACCCACGACAAGTCATCTATTGCATGTGCCTTTCATAGATCGCCTCTTCCTGAAGAGAGTGAAATGCAGCTCGAGAAGCCAATGTCCAGATAATGAATAGCAAAGCAAGGCTGATGCAATGGTAACGGTTTTTGGAACCCATTGGTTTTGGTAAGAGCTAGGATTGATAAGATGTGAGTGGGGTGGTGCTCTGGTTTCTGTGTCGGGCCTGGGCTTTATATAGAGCTTGAAACTTTTGTCAGAATACATATACTAGGCTAGTAGCTAGTCCACTAAGTTTGTTTTCAAAGTTATGATTCCTGTCAGATTCAGACTCAACAGAATAATACTCCTTTGAAATTGGGAAAATATTAGTTTCAGTCCTTATTAGTATACTTCATGGGTGAAGTTCTGAATTAATCAACTACACCAATCGGTTACTGAGGGGTTTCATGTTTTACTGTTCGGATCTGGGTGCTTTCGACGTGCTGTTTCGCTTATCAATGAACAATGCTAAATTGATCAAGACAATTACTCAATTATTCGATACTTAATTTGCGTTATCAACACATGACAAAAATGACATCAGAAGCTTGGAAGTAAGTGAAAACTAGCTTTGGATGGCTAATACTGAACATCAAGTGTAACATATATTTATCTTGTTTCTATTGTTGGTACCGGATGAGGTTCATTAAAGGACAAGAAAATATGCCAAAAAGGTGAAAATATTCTGATAGAATTTACATACGAAAACTTTATGCATTTATGGGAAACAAAATGCCAATCATCCTACATTTTATCATTATGATAAGACCATTACCTACATCGTTGATGTTGAGTATAAGTTCTTATGCACAAAATCTAGATATTGCTATTCCAAGTCAAATTTATTAACAAGCTTTTGAACTACCTGTGGCTGATAATTTGGTTACTCCGAAGAGAGCCGTATTTAGTATATGCCAGAGGTATCTGTAATAACTCTGTACATCGCCAATCATTAACTATCGAATACATTTTCTAGAGTTTCAGAAATCTGAGGTCAAGCTAAAAGTGTTATTCGTAGAAATGACTCTTCTTTCACCAATGAACTTGTAAAAATGGGATACATTCTTGTTAGATTATTATGGGTTTATTTGTAATTAGTTTATTAGTTGTTCTTTTATGTAACTAGTTCATTCTCTAGGACCATAGTATAATTAGCCAAATGTATTGTATAAGTTCTTACGTTGTATTCAGTTTATGAGATAGAAAATATAACCTAAATTTCTAGGTCTCTCAATTTAACATGGTATCAGAGCGGTAGAACTGAGCCCTACCTGTCTTTTTTCCCTTCTGGAGAATCAAAAACCTGTTCGAACCTGGTCGTCTCTGACGTCGACGAACCCAGTCGCCTCTGACGCCGACGAGTCGTGTCGGCACCTCCGTGAGTCATTCCGCCGCCGTACGACTTCATTCCTGTCGATTCCGACTATTTCCGACGCCGTACGCAGCAGATCGGCCTGTTCCAACATCGTCTCTTCATTTCTAACGACACCTGAAGTTCGCCAGACTACCTACGACCTCCGACAGCCCTGCCCCAGTTCAGTTCCTTCCTCGTTTACACTCGCCGGACCTCCGATAGAGTATTTCAGTGGTAGAACTCTTTGGGTTTAATAGTGGTAGTGGTAGGCTGCGTTTTTGGCACTATTCGTACTTCGTAGTGGTGAAGCTTTCAACAGGTGTACTTAGATTTTTTATTTGGGGCTGTTTGGCACTGTTTGGCACTTTAAATAATTATTTTAAGGTGGTTTGCTGTAATTAGTATTGTTTCGGGGCGCTTATTGCTGAGTCGACTGAGTATTTTGGATTCGGAGTTGTGATTCTATTGTTAAAATGTCATCAGAGGATAAAAACAAGGCTTCCGTTAATACAAAGGATGAGTTGAGTCGTGTAGGAACTCTGGATAACTCTCCCCTGGACATTTGTCATCTTAAATTGGATGGTATCAATTATTTGATTTGGTCTCGCACTTTCACTTTAGCTATTGAGGCTAAAGGAATGTCAGAGTTCATTGAGGGCTCAGTTACTCCACCAGTTGAGGCTGTTGAACTTAAGAAATTTAAATATCAGAAATCGTTGGTCATGACCTGGTTAATTAACTCCATGAGAGCTAATATTCGTCATACTTTCTTTCTGCTTGATACTCCATATCAAATTTGGATTACTGCAGCCCAAACCTATTCGCAACAAGGTAATGATGCATAGTGTTTTGAGTTAAGGAAAAGACTTCGTACATTGGAACAAAATTATCGTTCCTTCTCTGTGTATTTTGCTGACTTGATTGGAGCATGGCAGGAATTTGATTATTATCAAGGGTTTCAGGCTGTTTGTGCGGTGGATGCTGCTAATTGGCTAAAAAGGATAGAGAAAGAGCGTGTTTATGACTTTCTTGCTGGCCTTGATGTGGAATATGATCCAATTAGAGTGCAGGTGTTGAGTCGTGTTCCGTTTTCATCTTTGGGAGAGGCCTATGCCATTGTTCAGCAGGAGGAGAGTAGGAGGAGTGCTATGGTGTATACTCCTACTTCTGATCGTTCTGCCTTGGTTGCCATTCCTCAGGGTCAATTTGGTTCTAATGGTGGGCTTGTTCCACAGAGTGCTAAGTCACAGGCTGGTGCTAGCAGTGGGCCTATTGATCGTGAGTCACTCCGGTGTGATCATTGCCACAACACCGGCCATACCAGGGATTTTTGTTGGAAGTTACATGGCCTCCCTCTCGCGGGCGAGGGGGTGGACGCGGTGGTCGCGGTCATGGTTTCATGCGTTCTCAAGCCCAAGCTCATGTTTCAGAGTCCACAGCTGCTACCTTGCCTGATTCTGGGTTCAATACCGGCGTTCAGCCGCCTTCTGATCATGTTAGTGGATTTTCTCAGGGGGAGATACAAGCTCTCAGGCGCTTCATGGCTCGGGCTGATTCTCCATCTATTATAGCTCCTGCCTCCACAACAGGTTCTACGTCATCCTATTTTGCCCACAGAGGTATTCCGGTTAGTGTATTTACTGCCTCTTCTGCTATTCCTTGGATTATAGATTCTGGTGCCTCAGATCATACGACAGGTTGTTCCTCTGTATTTGATTATTACTCTACTTGTTCTGGTAAGGATAAAATTAGAATAGCAGATGGATCATTCTCTGCTATTTCAGGGAAAGGATCTGTTCGTTATTCTCCCTCTATTTCTCTCTTTTCAGTTCTCCATATTCCAAATTTCGCCACTAAACTTCTGTCCGTTAGTAGTCTTACTCATTCTGCAAATTGCTCAGTGACATTTTTTCTGACTCATTGTATTTTTCAGGAACTGGACACGAGCAAAGTGATTGGCAGTGGTAAAGCACAAGGTGGCATTTATTTTTTGGAGTCTGCACCTCGTCCACCGCTGTCATGTGGTCTTGCTCTACAAGCAGATACGAGTTCAGCTCTCTCTATGTTACATCAATGGCACCGTAGATTGGGTCATCCTTCTTTTGGGATTTTAGAAAAACTTTTTCCTACTTTAATTAAACATTGTTCTAGGAGTCAGTTTTTTTGTGGAGCCTGTGAGCTTGGAAAACATAAACGTTCATTTTATGCACCTATTAATAAACGGAGTGACTCTCCTTTTATGGTTATTCATTCTGATGTTTTGGGTCCTTCTCCTGTTACTTCTGTTAAAGGTTTTCGGTGGTTTGTCACTTTTATTGACTGTTATTCTCGTGTGACTTGGGTGTATTTACTTAAGGCCAAAAGTGAAGTATTTTCTTGTTTCAAATCTTTTTATGCGATGGTGCGCACTCAATTTGACACGCATATTAGAATTCTCTGTAGTGACAATGGCACCGAGTATATCGATAGGAATTTTCGGGCTTTTCTAGATGATAATGGTATTCTTTTTCAGACGACTTGTATTGACACTCCACAACAAAATGGAGTTGCTGAACGCAAAAATCGTCATCTTGCTGAAGTTGCTCGCTCTCTTTTGTTCACCATGAATGTTCCCAAGTATTTATGGGGAGAAGTAATTTTGACTGCAACTTATCTTATTAACCGTATGCCATCTAGTGTTCTTCACTTCAAGACTCCTATTGAGTATCTTCCTACCAATTCTCATGTTCTGACTCTTCCTCCACGAGTTTTTGGTTGTGTGTGTTTTGTTTATGCTTCTCACCCTGCTGGTGGCAAGTTGGGTCATAAAGCTCATAAGTGTTTTTTTGTTGGATATTCTCCTACACAAAAGGGCTATAAATGTTATGATCCTCACTCTAGGAAGTTTTTTGTCTCTATGGATGTCACTTTTTAGGAAACTGAGTGTTTTTACTCTCCCTCCACTCCATCTCTTCAGGGGGAGCAACATGTTAGTCAGGAAGAGATGAGGGAGGAAGAAGTGTTTCCTTCTCAGACTCAAGAGTCATGGTCACTTCCCTTTTATAGTGAGGGGGAGAAAGAGAAGTCTATAATGAAACCAGTGTCTGTTGATAGTGCAAAACAGGATATTGGTGGACGAGTGGATGTGGATAGGCGTATCAGACCCAGTGAATGACCTACTACTTTGGCAACGTATCAAAAGAAAGGAAAGAAAGGCCAATCTTCATGTGTAATGCCACCTTGCCAATCACCATCCCCTGCTTCAGTTCCAGACTCCTTAGTTGACTCATCTGGTAATAAATCTTCTCCTATTGAACCTCCTATTATTGATTCTGATAATCTTCCTGTTGCTCTTCGGAAAGGTGTTAGGTCATGTACTCAACATCCCATTTCTCAGTATGTCTCTTATGATTATTTATCTCCTTCATACCATGCCTTTGTTTCGTCCCTTTCTTCTATATCTATTCCACAGAATTGGCAGGATGCGTTCATGATATATGAGTGGAAAGGAGTTATGGTAGAGGAGATGACAGCTTTGAAAAAGAATGGTACTTGGGAGTTAGTATCGCTTCCAAGAGGAAAGAGATCAGTGGGATGTAAGTGGGTTTTCACTATTAAGCAAAATGCTGATGGTACAATTGAGAGATACAAGGCGAGACTTGTAGCCAAGGGTTTTACTCAAACCTATGGCATTGACTACGAGGAGACGTTGGCTCCAGTGGCAAAGATGAACACTGTGCGGGCTTTGATTTCGTGTGCTGCAAATCTGAATTGGCCTCTGCATTAGTTTGATGTAAAAAATGCATTCCTTCATGGTGAGTTAGAGGAGGAGGTGTATATGGATATACCACCGGGGTTTTCTTCCTCAGAGACTAAGGGAAAGGTGTGTAGATTGAAAAAGGATCTTTACGGATTGAAACAATCACATCGAGCGTGGTTTGACAGGTTTTCAAAGGCTATGTTGAAATTTGGTTACAAACAAAGTCATGCAGATCATACTATGTTCATCAAAGGAGGTGCTGGTAAGATTGCTGTCCTTATTGTTTATGTTGATGATATGATAATGACAGGCAATGATGTGAATGAGTTTGTTAATCTCAAGTCCAGTCTCACTCAAGAATTTGAGATTAAGGATTTGGGACCACTAAGATATTTTCCTGGAATGGAAGTGGCAAGGTCTGATAAAGGTATTTTTATCTCTCAACGGAAGTATATACGTGATCTTTTGAAAGAAACAGGTATGTTGGGCTATAGATTTGCAGATTCTCCTATTGAGGCGAATCATCATCTTAGTGGAGATGTGGGGGAGCGCACTGATAAGGAGAGATATCAGCGACTTGTGGGTCGACTGATATACTTAGCGCACACCAGACCAGATGTTACTTATGCAGTAGGTGTTGTTAGCCAATTCATGCATGATCCTCGTACTTCACATCTTGATGCAGTTTACCGTATCTTGAGGTATCTCAAGGTTGCTCTAGGGAGAGGAATTCTGTTTTCTAATCATGGTCACCTACGGTTGGAGGCATTTACTGATGCCGACTGGGCTGGTTCTGTGGATGATAGACGTTCTACTTCTGGCTACTGTACTTTCCTTGGGGGAAATTTGATTACTTGGCGAAGTAAGAAGCAATCTGTGGTTGCCAGGTCTAGTGCAGAAGCTGAGTATAGAGCTATGGCACATGGAATTTGTGAGCTCTTATGGCTCCAAACAGTGCTACGTGATTTGGAAATTTCTGATACTGGTCCTATGAAACTCTACTGTGACAACAAAGCTGCCATAAATATTGCTCATAATCCTGTTCAACATGACAGAACAAAGCACATAGAGATTGACAGGTACTTCATCAAAGAGAAGCTGAGCGAGGGGTTGATATGCATGCCTTTCGTAAGATCCGAAGATCAATTAGCTGATATATTCACAAAAGGACTTGGTCGCAAGAGTTTCCACCCCATTGAGTTCAAGTTGGACTTGATTGATATCTTCGCGCCAACTTGAGGGGGAGTGTTAGATTATTATGGGTTTATTTGTAATTAGTTTATTCGTTGTTCTTTTATGTAACTAGTTCATTCTCTAGAACCATAGTATAATTAGCCAAATGTGTTGTATAAGTTCTTACGTTGTATTCAGTTTATGAGATAGAAAATATAACCTAAATTTCTAGGTCTCTCAATTTAACAATTCTAATGTTTGTGTTCAAAATGTATGCATTGCCCCCACAGAGAGCTATGAATTTGAAACATTATCATCTGTCAAGCTGCTGGAAAGCGCGCTTGCGTAGACATATCTAACCATTCTATTAGGACTATGAATCTATATGAAGTATAAGAGAGAATTGTCATTGTAAGTCATTGCCTTCTGAAAGGACTTTTTATGTAGCAAACTGAAAGGATATTTTCATGAAATAAGTTGCATTCTTCACAAAAAAATAATAAAGACTTAAAGAAAGGAAAAATTAATAGGACAGTATGAATATCTATAAGAAGCAGCCAAAGGGATTATGCAGCATCAGTTGAAAGGAAAACCTTTAAGCCACGAGATATTTTAGGGCCAATCACACAGCAATTAGAGAAATGCATGTTTACAGTCACTTATAAGCTATCATGTTTGGAGATTTTATAACCTAGGTAAAGGTGGATTGCTCTACGCCCTTATAACCTATCATCATCAGAGCACAGGAAAATAAAGATTGGTGAGATTCAATGGCTTAGTACGAAATGCAGGCATTGTCGACTCAACTAAAACGTGGATGGTTTAATTTATACCTAGTAATGGTCGCACTTCAAGTCTGATCAATTTTCCATCTCCAAGAAGAGACTTCTTGGACGCATGCAACAGAGTAAGAACCTCATTTATAGCCGGTCGATCTCTAACACATTCTTCTAAGCAGGCAATCCCAACATTAACTATAGAAATCAAGGTCTCTCGAATCGTGTGACTTCTAGCAAAACTTTGACTCCAACCATTGTTGACGCTTGAGCTTGCCTGCCCCTGTTCTCTTTGTTGAAGCAGTGTTGGATCAACAATGCTCTCTACTTGTTCAGGCAGTGCTATCTTAGCAAAGTTGTGGATAGTCATACCATCAATAAACATGCTATCAACGGGTCTCTTGGTTGTAAACATCTCTAGAATGAGGATTCCATAACTATACACATCACCAGATGTTGACACTTCATTTCCCATCCCATACGTACTCTACAATTTACAGGGTGAAAAAATGCAACCATCCCATTTGTAGAAATCTGAATATTTGAATATGGTCTAGATTTTGGGAAGTAAAGGAAAGCCAAAAAGTGCTAAGAAGTACATTTACCTAGAGCCGCGTAACCAACAGACCCCCTTAAGCCAATGGAACTTGATTGATTTGCAGAAGAAGTACATGTAGTATCTCGAAAGAATCTTGCTAGCCCAAAATCAGCTACATGTGCAGCCATTTCTTCATCCAGAAGAACGTTGTTTGGCTTCAAATCACAGTGAACAATTGGTTCTGAGATATGATGGTGGAGATAATCAAGTGCAGAAGCGACATCAAGTGCAATGTTTAACCTCTGAAGAAGATTTAAATTTCTTGACTCATTACACAATCCACGTCCATTCTCATTTGGATGCAACCACTCCTCTAGGCTTCCATTGACCATGAATTCATATATAAGAGCTTTGAAATCATTTCCTTGATAGTCAACACTTGAACATGCTGTAAGCACCCTTGCAAGATTTCAGTGTTTGATTTTCTTCAAGGCCTTACACTCCGTTGAGAAACTCCTAGAAGCTCCAGCAACTTGAAGGTTTAGTACCTTAATTGCAACAATTTTCCCTCCCTGATCAAGAATTCCTCTATACACTGAACCAAAGCCACCGACGCCAATCAAATTTGCTGGAGAGAACCCATCAGTAGCTTTAAGTAGACTTTGGTAGGACAGATCCAAAAACGAGTTCCATAATAATCTGAAAGATGATACATTTGTTCTCTTTCTAAACGAACAGCGATAGAGGAAATACAACATCATACTCAGTCTTGGAAGCCCACAAACTATCGAGATTATTATATTGATGGTAAGAGAAGACCTTTTCTTTTCAAACCCTTGGGAGTTGCAACTTTGCAGCTCCAATTCTGCTATACCCCCACAGAGCTTATGATTTCCCTTGACAAAAATTGCAGTTGCATTCCTATATATGCCTCTTTCTAGTACCACACCTTCAAAATCATTGTACGACAGATTTAATTTCTGCAAGAAGACAAAGTCCTCTAAATAGGTAGGGATTTGTCCTGAGAAATTATTTTGAGAAATATCTAGCTCTTCAACTCCTCTCAAATTACTTAAAGAAAAAGGAAGGATTCCCGAGAATTTGTTTCCCTTCATGTATAGAAATCTCAATTTTATGCAGCTACCAAGACTCTTTGGAATTTTACCAGATAACATGTTCTCAGAACAATATAGTTTCCTCGAGATTTTTTAAATTTCCAATCTCCTCCGGAAGAGAACCAATCAAATTGTTTTGAGAAATGTCCAAATACAATAATGATGAGAGACTCATAACCTCTCTGGGTAGGGTACCCATAAGATTGTTTTGATGAAGTCTCAGTTCCACCAACATCTGGCAGTTCCCCAGACTTGAAGGATGCTTCCATGAAGATCGTTTCCAGACAGTCTAAGAGTTGTTAACCTAGTTAAATTTTCAATAGACGACGGGATGTCCCCGTAGAAATTGTTTCTAGAGAGCCCCAATACCTCCAGATTTTGAAGCTCCCCAATATCACCAGAAATTTGACCTGTCAAACGGTTGACGTCTAGACGAATAACTTGTAAATTGATCAGATTCCCAATCCCAGATGGGATGCTCCCAACTATTCTATTGCCAATTATAACAAACCGACCAAGATCAGTTGACAAATTGCTGATTGTATTGGGCAATGATCCTCCAAAATTGTTTGAACCCAAAATTAGACGGGTTAGATTCGTAGCATTGGTTAAAGAGTTGAGAAAACTCAAGTCATCAGCTTCCTCAAATCCGAGATGATTTTCAACCAAGATTAAACGCCCAAGATTATGCAACTTTTCCAAATGAGGTACTTTTCCGGTAAACTTATTCTTTGAAAAACCAATGTGATATAGTTTGGTGGCATTAGATATGGATGTTGGAATCGATCCAGTAAATAAGTTCCCACCAAATTCAATGAATTGAAGATTTGGAAGAGTATTTCCAAGTTCCGAGGGAAGCGTACCTTGAAGTTGGTTAACCTGCACTTCCAAGCCTGTAATACAAGAGATATTAAAGATAGAGGAAGGAATGGTACCAACCAATCTATTCACTCCTAATTCAAGAGCATCTAGCTTTTTACAATTTCCGAGTGTATAAGGAATACTCCCACCAATCCTATTATCATACACCGCGCGAGAGAAGAATCTCAGAGACGATAGATTACCAAAAGCAGAAGGAATTCCTCCAACTAGATGGTTATAAAAAATACTCATTACCTGTAGCTTAGACAGGGAACCAAGCTCCTCTGGGATTTTCCCCGATAAACTATTTCCATAAAGGCCAAGGATAATGAGGTTAGAGCAATGAGATATGTTGGTGGGAATTTCACCGGTAAGTGAATTGTTACCCATCCGTATCCGTCGAAGCCTTTTCAAACGGCCAAGTTGTGGTGGGATTTCATGGCTGAAGCTGTTGTTACGCAGCGATAGTTCCTTAAGAAAGCTCATGCTTCCAATGTGAGGCGAAATAGGCCCCACCAATTTCCTATGATCCAGGTTCAGCACAGTGACCCTGGTGGGTTGGCGGCGTCCGCATGTTACACCAAACCATTGGCAGAAGTGGATGGATTCGTTCCAGGAGTTGAGAGTTCCAAAAGGATCGCCCGTGATTTGGGCCTTGAATGAGAGCAGGGCTAGTTGGTCGGTCTTGTTCCCACCATGCATAGAGTCGACTATGGAAGCCGAAAGCGAGAGTGTAAGGAATAATGACCATGAAAATAACAGACCCATCTGGTGATTGGAGAACGCCACAGAGGTGGTTGTCAATAACAGACCCATCTAGTGTATTTATTTAGTATGTTTTTTGAACTAATAGTGCTGTACTTATCTGGTTAGTAGGAGTATTTTTACACTAGTTGATGCCTATTTTAGAGAGCTGTAACTGTTTGCTTGGCTGCTTGACTTTTCGACAAATTCGGACACGGTTTTGATGCCATAATTCAAGTCTTCCTATTGGACAAACGCGGTTATATTATTGAGGGCAAACGAATATGTTGATAAGCAATCGATTAATGGTCTGAATTCTTTGCCTTCTATTTCCACACTTCCCAAACAAAGCAAGAGAGTAAGGAATAATGACCATGAAAATAGCAGAGTCATCTGGTGATTGGGGAAGGCCACTGAGGTGCTTGATTTCTGGGGCAAGCCGATTACTTTAGTGCTATAATTCTAGCTGCACATTTTGTTTAGCATCCCCGCAAAAAATCAGCTCCATCCAATATCATTAAGGGCGTTTACGAAATGTCCGTATTTGCTAGTCTAAATTCTGAAGCAAAATTGAAAGTTTCTTAAACGCTCCCTTAACGATATCAGATGGAGCTGATTTCTTACGAAAACCCTATGCAAAATATTTTAAACAAAATGAGCGGTTCTGATTATGTTTGTTGGACCTGAGATGGGCCCAAAAGTGTGTTGTACACACTGTCATTTTAACGGGAGGAGAATGCAAGGGAAGGAGAGAAGAGATAAACTTATTCACCCATCCTTCGTGAACCGAATATTTGTGGAAACCAATCACAAGTTGCCAAGCCTCCAACTTTAACCCCCCCTCTCTCTCTTCTCTCTTGTTGATCCGAACCAGTTGATTCACTTTTGCATGGAGTGATTGGAGAAATAGTATATTTGATTAAGTATATTTTAAATATATTTGAGACCTTATAGAGCAGATATATTTAAAATAAGTATTTCAATTTTCAATCCGTTTGAATTGATGCCAAAATCTTATTTTTCTGGTCATATAATCTTAAAAGGGTCATAGTTAATTTTTGTCTCTAGGGCTCTCAAATTAAGTATCTGTTTTTTATTTATTATTCAACTGTAGTTCCTTAAGAAAGGTTAGGTTTACAATGTGAGGCGAAATGGGCCCCACCAATTTGGAACCACATAAAGACCACTATTGTTTTGATTTATGAATTTCAAGACCATCATTGCAGCTTTGATCTTCTTCAGATGTGTCACAGTCAACCAACTCTTCATTTGGGTTATATTCCTTTCATGGCCGACAATCATTTATTATGTGGCGATATCAGATAAAGAGTTGGAACACACCAAAACCTATATTGTGTTTGCTTTTATTTAATGGTAATGATAGAATTGCTACTTTCCTCATTGTCAGTAGGTCTGTCAATGAGCCGGATCCGATCCGGATCCGATAAGACTCAAATTTGATAATGGTAATTCGAAATTGAATCTGAAAAATCCAGATCCGATCAGAAAATACGAATGTAATCCGAAAACTTTTTTACTTCAGACGCTTCCTACAATCCCTAGCATCACCGAACGTCATCCAATTCAGTCCCAAAGTTTCCCGATCGAAGAACCCGAAGTCTTCTTCCCCAAAATTCAAGTTTCGATCAAAAATCAATTCTATCCGATTTGAGGTAGTATAATCTCTCCTAATCACTCCTCTAAGTATATTTAATGTTTTTAAGCATAACCCAATAGCCCGAATAGTCCCATGCATCAAAACTGTAGCAAAAAAATAAAAAAAACTGAATCTGGACGCGACCTTGCGGCCACGACCTTCGGGCCGCAAGAACCAGGCTGGGGTTCGCGGCTGGGCGTTCCCCCGCAAGGTCTGACCGTTTGACCTTGCGGTTTGGACAGTTTTGGTTCGAATCGATTTTGCGACCTCCCGAACACCGTTTTCGACCTCCGAACTATTTTTTCTAGACTTTTCACACCTCAAAGATCATAACTTGTTAAGGTCATATTTTTTTTATTTTATTATCTATTTATTAAATTATTTATTAGTTATCGTTCAATGTTTATAAACAAAAATTAGTTACGACCTTTAAACTAGCGTTTTAACACTCCAACTAATTTTTTTTAGACTACTTACATCCCAAATACAGTAACTTGTCAAATTAAATATTTTTTTATTTAATTCAATATTTAATATTATTTTTAAAGTAATTCCAATCAAAATTACTTTACGACCTTATAAACATTATTATTAATGCCCGAATAATTTTATTTAGACTCCTCACTATCCAAATATGAAATTATGTCAGTCTCAACATTTATTTTTATAATTAATTATTTATTGTCTATTTACTTCACTTTCGGTCATTTTAATTAACGTTTTCATGTAAATTAATTCTTCGACCCTCCGGACCCAACTTTTGACACTCAACTGATTGTATGGGACTTTTAGGACTTTTATTAGAGTCATGTTAATTATTATAATATTTTTATCGAATTAATGTATTTAATTAGGGTTCAATAAATTCAATTACTTTGTAATAATTATTAAAAGCTTAGAAAATATTTATTAAAAATATTTATAAGAATCCTACTTCATTATTGACATTGTGGCCATACGAGAATAAAGGCAATGGCCCATTCATAAAAAGTTGTGTGATTGCATTGCTCGTTAATTGTTTAATTTATTATTTGATTTAATTTTATATTGCTCCAATTCTTGATTTATATGTTAGATTGGACCCTAGAGACATGGGGTGGTTTGCGAATAGAGTTCATACTAGACGATGCTAGGTAATGGATGAAATGGAAAGTTTTTATTTCTAGAATGCCTGCAGGCGAGATTTTGAATGTGATGAGATTGAAACTGGCGAGAGTCCAGTGATGAATTGAAACTGGCGAGAGTCCAGTGATGATTGTGAAGTGGTATATAAGATAGGCGAACCCTAGTCATGATTCAGGCATGATAAGCTTACCCCTTGTTGTAGTTATTGGGGTGTACACTCGGTATATAACTTAAGTGTATCTACGACAGCAAAGGGAAGTGACCTCATGGGACCGAGCATGGCTAGTGGTTGGGAAGGAAAGATTCCGAAGAGGAGATCTTAGATTACACGATAGGTTAAAGGATAGTAATGAATTGATTTATGTGAATAATCTCTGTTTTACTTTCTCGTATCATTTTATTCATATTATCCTGCTGCCTGCTAGTTGTAAAGTAAGAGGGGTAATTGGGTTGGATTATGCTTCGGGCTGAACTATTTCACTCAGGTACGGATTGCCTGGCTTCCGTGCCAGATTTTGCAGAAAATCAGGAAGAGACACAGAACCCTGAAGGTGAACAATTTTATGCGGAAGAGAACCAAGAGATGGGAGCCGAGCCAGAATACGCTTGGGATCCATATCAATCTTAGAAGGCGGCTCTGTTATTTTATTTAGTTTTTATTACAAGGACTATTTTTCAGTATTTCAATAAGGATTTGTAATAGACGAATCGTTAGGGAGAATTATCCGTTTTGGATTTTGAATTTAAATTAATAAATTTTTAGAAAGTAATATTTAATACCTCCGATTTTATTTCCGAAAATCGGGGCGTTACAGATCCGAATTCGATCCGATCTGTATTTGGATTACCGGATTCAGATTATCGGACCGGCGTTATCGAATTCGAATCAGATTTTTTTCGGGTCAAATCCGATTTATTGACAGGCCTAATTGGCCATAGTCCTTAGCAAATATTACAATGCCTATCTTCCTCCAATTCATGGTGGATGGCATGACACTACCGTTTTCCATATCTAAAGGAACACACTTCAGTGAAGTAGACATGGCTCTTGTAGTCTTGCGTTGTTTGAACTTTTCATAAATTTGCGAGGTCTGCACAATTAATTGGCTCCTAGCTAAGTCTTGTTTCAGGCCTTTTTATTTTATTTTTTAGATTCAATATCTTCCACGTTGGCCTTGAACATCAAGTAAAATTCCCTTGTCAGAACTACCCTTGCAGACACACCCACAAGAAGTCCTCCATTGCTCGTGCCTCTCATAGATCGCCGCTTCCTGAAGGAAGTGGCATGCAGTTCAAGAAGCCAATTTTCCAAAAATGAATAGTGAAGCAAGGCTGATGCAATGGTAATGGTTTCTGGAATCCATTGGTTTTGGTAAGAACTAGGACTGATAAGCTGTGAGTGGGTTGGTACTCTGATTTCTGCATTGGGCCTGGGCTATATGTAGAGCTCTACACTTTTGTCAGAATGCATTCAAGATTCCTGAATGCCTTAGTAAACTGATCTGAATTGGACTCAACAGAGTAATTAATATTGCATAATAGAATTTTATTAGACCACTCCGAAATTGAGAAAAATATCAGTAATCAATCCTCATTAGCATACTTCATTGGTGAAGTTCTAAATCAACTACACCAATCGGTTACTGAGGGATTCCATGTTTTATTGTTTGGATTTGTTTGCTTTCAACGTGCCATTTTGCTTATCCATGAACATACTAAACTGATCAAGACAACTAGTTGATAATTAGATACTTAATTGGCGTTATCAGCACATGACAAAATTTTCATGGGAAGCTTGGAATTAAGCGAAAACTGGCTTTGGATGGATGATACTGAACATCAAGTGTAACACATATTTGTCTTCTTTTCATTGTTGGTACATGATGAGGTAAACTCATTGAGGTTCAATAAGGGACAAGAAAATATTCTGGTAGAACTTACATACAAAAACTTTATGCATTCATGGGACACAAAATGCCAATCATCCTGCATTTAATCATTACCAATGCTAGTACTACATCATTGGGTATACGGTTTTTTTTTTTGGATAAGCACATTTGTTTTATTAAGCGCAAACTCATTTACAACTCTAAGGGGCATAGCCCTGAAAAAAAAACAACTCAAGGCACCTGAGACAAACCTCAGAGAACCATTGGAGAAAATAAGAAACTAGATCAAAACACCGAAAGGAAAGCATATTTTTTTTTACATATTTTGCCTATACTAAACAGATGGATAAAAAATCCTATTTGAGAGCCCACAACTGCAACACAACGCCATGTTCTTTTGGGATTGTTTGACACCCCCCTTCGAGTGCACTAAGTCCCGAATAGAAGTTACAGTCTTGAGTTAACCTGATCAAGAGGAGAAGACTTGTGTTGAAAAATCCGCTGATTACGTTCTATCCACAAGTTGTAGACAAAAAGCAACAAGTACACTCTTCAAAAGCATTCTAGATATACCATGCAATCACATCAGGTAAGGAAGAAGGGGTTTGAGCAGCCAAGCATCATTGCCAAATAGCACCCCAAGCTAACTGAGAACAAGCACATTGAAAAAACAGATGTCCAAAACAATATACTGCTATTCCATGTAAAATTTTTTAACAAGCTTTGAACTACCAGTGGCCAAAAATTAGTTACCACGATATGGGCCATATTTAATTGTTCGTGGATCCCAAAGGTATCTGTAATAATTCTATACGTCACAATCATTACCTATCAGATACATTTGCTGAAGTTTCACAAATCTGAGGTCAAGCTAAAAGTGTTATTTGTAGAAATGACTCTTCCTTTCATGCACCAATGAACTTTTCAAAAATTGGATTAGTTTTGTATTCTGTGTTCAAAATGTATGCACTCCTTCCGCAAAGAGCTATGAATTTGGTACATTATATCATCTCTCACACTGTTGGAAAGCATTTGTGTAGACGCATCTAACCACATTATTGGACTTGTCATTGCAACTCATTGCCTTCTGAAAGGACTTTTTTTCTTAGCAAACTGAAAGACCATTTAGATGGGAGAAGTTGCATTCTTCACCAAAAAGAGAAGAAAAAGTACAAGGACTGTGTCTGTAAGAAGCAGCCAAAGCAATATGCAACATTACATAGTGGTTGAGCCACAAGATATTTGAAAGGCCAAATACACCGTAATCACATACCAGCAGAGAATGAAAAATGCTTAGAAGACAAAACAGTGATGTACTTAGATAGGCAATTACATTAAATACGTCGGTAAGAATCTGTAGCTTAAAAATCAGATCCAAAAAGCAAAATGACAGGATAAACAAAAATCACGTGTCCAAACAGGTAGCTGCAGACCTTACTGAAATTTTGAAACCTAAGAATCTGGTATATTTATTAGGATTTTGGCATAAGAGATTGGCTAGAATCTTGATTCTTTTGTATGTTCTAGATTTTGTAAAGGCTATTTGTAACATGAATATAGCTGATTTAGTTTCTCCTTAAGTTTACTGACGAAACAGACAATGGTTTTATTGTCCAAACTCCAAAGACTTATTGATTGCTGCAAGCTATGAGTACACATATTTTAGTTTATTCCAATTGATCCTAAAATTAACATAGCCAACTTCCTTCTCTCACTAATCCTAGCATCATCAAAAGTAGAACAAAAACAAAAGCAAAAATCAGCTAACTATCAAAATGGAACGCTCAACCAGGAGAATGGCTTGCAAACTTCAAAATGTCAATGTTGGAGATGTACTAACCTAGGTAAAGGAGGATTGCTCGAAGGCCTCTATCATGAGAGCACAGAAAACTAAAGATTTGCTAGCCTATGACAGAGTTTTCAATGGCCTTGTAAGAAATGCAGGCATTTTCTTGAGTCAACTAAAAACGTGAATGATTCATACCTACTTGCGATCACACTTGAATTCTAGATTCATTTATATCTTCAAGAAGAATGTTCTTTATCCTATACAACCGAGTAACAACCTCATTCATCTCCAGCCGATCTCTAGGATGTTCTTCTGAGCAGGTGACCGCGTCGTTCCGTGTCAAAAATATATTTATAAAAATCAAGAATTAACTACTACTCCGTAGAATAGTGGTCAAGACCGAGTATCGTTCCAACGGAGACAGTATGGCTGAGTTACGACAAATTTGATTAGTTTTTAGATTAATTCGGCAAAGGAAGTTTGGTTGTTTGAATTTGGAGAATTTATTAAATCTAAGAGAATAAATTAAATGGAAAGTTTGTAACAATTGGAGAGAAAATCTAGGGTTTGAATCCACCTCGATCACGTAACTCCAACATGCATAGGCAAGATTAATTATTCGAATCAGAAGGGATTATTACTAGGGCTTGCAAACCCTAGCAATAATCATCTAGAAAATTATTGAGTTGTCAAAATTCATAGATTATCCCATACGGACCGTCTCAAAAGTACGGTCTGGCCGCCTAACGGCACGATCCGTCTTACGAGTATAATCTATCTCATAACTCCAACCACAATCGATGAAAATCATTGTATAACTCGTATTTGAAAGCATGCATACAAATACTCAACAGATTAAAACCATCAAAATCATTCCATTCAATTGAAACGGAAAGGGTTCTTAGTTATACAATTGATCCGAATAATAAATCTAAAATCCCATACATAAATAAAGTTACTTGGTGCGAAGTTTCATCTTCCCCCTAGACAAAGGGAATTAGCCGGCCATGGAAGCGGAGATCATGCGTAGCTTTTTCCTCAGCCGAATGGTCTCTTGTTGTCAGTCCTGTTCCGTTCTTCGTTCTCTGTTATTCCCCAAGTCCCCCAATAACGAAACTCCTTTCTTTCTTTTATAATGTTGCTGCCGATTCTATTCCCATAAAAGAAAGACTTCTTTTCCTATTTCAACTCCTCCCTTTATGGTAGTCCTTTCCAAACCAATCTCTTCCTTTGTATATGCACTGAGCGAATCAATACAAGTATAAATCATAGGGTAGTCCTATGGTACACACCCCTTATTAGGGGTGTACCGTACGCACCATGATTTTAAACCCTTAGATTTCAAAGTGAATAATCTGAACCACCCATTGATTCAATCAATTAACAAAATAAAAAAAGGGTTTAGCAGGTAACAGGTTGTTTTCTCCTCCTTGACTTTCTCTCCCTCTCCCTCATATGTAAAATATTACAAATTATATAACATAACCACAATTGTTATGACAACACAAAAAATTGGCACTTACTTACCACAATGTGTCGTACCAAAAGAAATCGATCAAAAGATACTAGATACAAGACCAAAATATGTCGTAGCGCAATCAATAATTATTATACCCAAGCAAGATACATGTCTAAAATATCACAAATTAAATATCGTATAACTTGACATCCTAACTGCCCTGATCGATCATTCTAAAAATTCACTCATTAATGACATTTAGATTGTACATTCAATTTATATTTGATATGAAACCTAGTCATCTGTTGTAGTTGAATATATGGTAGCCATGCTACTGTGACACAATAATGATAATTAAATCCATTGAGTTTTTATGTTTGTTGATTAACTCACCTACGTAAATTTTTGCCTCAATCAGGTTAAGGAAGCTCCATCATCGGCACGCAGATTGAATAATAGAATGATATTTTCCATCCAATTAAGTGTCTAGCTATAAACCATTAACTTCATCCTTGGTACGAATAACCTAATTGATATTATATAAAAGATAGATGATTTAGATTATAAAAAAAAAAAAACACCTTACGTGGGGCTCAGATGGTGCATTATTAGATTTTAATGTTGTATTGAAATTGAACAACTACATTTGTCGAAGTATGAAACTATAAGGACTCTATGTAATTTAACCAAAAAACAGCATTTTTAAAAAAAAAAGAGGAACGAAAGGTGCAAGACTTGAACCTCTGATCTTTTACATAAATGTCCAAACTCCAACACCTTTTCATTGTGGTACATAATTGAGAATTTGAAATTTTAAAGGTATTAATTTTATAATACTTTCTTGTACGTAGGGTCCTATTTTCAGGCTGAAAATTTGAGAAGGCAATGGCTTCAAATGCATCTGTCTTAGTGCTTGGCCTGCACTTGTAGATCATATTATAGCCTATGTCATTGATGTAAATCAGTATGTCGTCTATAATAATTTTTTTAAAAAGAAAGTATAATGACAATAAATTTACAAAATTATTTATATTGTACTTTCACGACCTAGTTCCAAGGATCACCATTAAATTTGGATTTGTATGCATAGGGTGAAGGTTTGACACCGATCTACCTGTCAAATATATAGTGCCAATTGTTAAGTGCACTGCTCTGAATATCCGTATCTTGAGACAGTTGGGTAATTATTTGTTTTAGTGATCTCTCATTTTTCCATGAAAAATTGAAGGAATTTTAATTTTTTGAATTAAATTTTGTAGAGAAAGAATTTAATTTAGACTAATATTTTGAGAGGAAATTATAGTTGTATTCGAAAATTTGGGAATAGTACTTTTTTCGTGAATTTCTTGGATGAAAATTTTGAGCGAAAACTTCATTTTTAGTTTAAATTATTGAGGTATTGCGTATGGACAAATAAGAATTTGAAAAAATAGTGTGGAGGGAATCAAAAATTAAGATAATATGGTGGAAATTTTAAATTTTGAAAAAATAATTTGGCGGGAATTGAAAATAATTAGTGGTATGGTATTTTACTGATTTTAACTATTGTTTACCGCACATTCCGATTGAATTTTTTCATAGAACACATTGTGGGTATGAAAACACCAATTTATGGTGTTGTCATAACAAATTTTGTTATATTACTGAATTTGTGGTATTTTAGACATGTGTTATTACGAAATATTTTAATTAATTTCCTTTGGTACGACACATTGTGGTAAGAAAACGTAAATTTATGATATTATCATAACAATTGTGATTTGTTATATAATTTGTGGTATTTAAATATATTTTCTTTTAATACGACACTTTGTGTTAAGAAAATGACAATTTTAGGTGTTGTCATAACAATTATAGTTATTTTATAAAATTTGTGGCATTTTACAAATATTTTTGGCTTGAGGATAACAATTGTTGATTCTGGTATGACATATTTTGATTTTGTTATGGAACATAATACAAGTCAATTTTTTTTGTACGACTCATTATGGTAAGATAATACCAATTTATGGTGTTGTTATAACATTTGTGGGTAGCATTATTTAATTTTTGATACTGTACGCATATATTTGGTTAGGATACAAGTATTATGGATTCCGGTACGAATAATTATGGTTACATAACAATAATATTTTTTAATTATGAGTAACCTGCTAATGACCTGTTCAACAGGTAAATTTTAAAGTACAAGTCGTAACTAGAATCATAAATATGCATTAGAAAACCAAAAATCGGCATAATGAAAATCACAAATTGTCAGAATTTAAACATACGGTATACTATGTGTACCATAGCTTCCTCCTAAATGGTATTGTTTTGCTACCAATTGCACTTCCACAACCACGTGCACAGTAGGAGCATTTATAGGGCCCATTCTATTTTATTTTTCCACCATTGAATACTAGCCAATTAATCTTTTCGGCAACGACCCTCCGTAAGAATTTCCAAACTGCACGTTTTTGCACCTATCGGTCTCAAGGCCTGTAAACATTGTAAAACACTAAATCACATCAAGTAACAATGTAAACAGACCAACAAGGCATAAATTATACAGATTAAATGGGTGCTTTTCAGAACCTATCAGCAGGCAATTCCCACTTTAATTACTAAAGTCAAGAACTCCCGAATCTTGTGATTGCTTGCAAAACTTTGGTTCCTACCATTGCTGATGCTTAAGCATGCCTACCCCTGTTCTCTTTGTTGAAGAAGTGTTGGATCAACGATGCTCTCTAATTGTTCAGGTAGAGCCATCTTAGCAAAGTTGTGGAGAGTCATACCATCACTAAACATGCTATCAGTAGGCCTCTTCGCTGTAAACATCTCCCGTACGAGGATTCCGTAACTATACACATCACCGGATGTCGACACATCATTGCCCATGCCATACTCTACAATTTATGGGAAAGCTGCGAATACAAATTCGGAAAATTCTGGATATGTGACTCTAGTCTAGATTTTGGAAAGTCAAGGGGTAAAGGAAAACAAAAAAGCGCTAGAAGTACATTTACCTGGAGCCGCATAACCAACAGACCCCCTTATGCCAATGGAAGTTGATTGATTTGTGGAAGAATTACAAGTAACATCGTGAAAGACTCTTGCTAGGCCAAAATCAGCAACATGTCCTGCCATTTCTTCATCCAGGAGAATGTTGCTGGGCTTCAAATCACAATGAGCAATTGGTTTTGAGCTATAATGGGGGAGATAATCAAGGGCAAAAGCGACACCAATTGCAATGTTTAACCTCTGAAGAAGATTTAAACTTCTTGACTCACTACGCAACACATGTTTATTCTCATTCGGATGCAACCACTCCTCTAGGCTTCCATTGACCATGAACTCATATACCAGAGCTTTGAAATCATTGCCTTGATAGTCAAAACTTGAACATGCCGTGAGAAACTTTACAAGATTTCGGTGTTTGATGTTCTTCCAGGCTTTACACTCGGCTATGAAACTCTTGGAAGCTTCAGTGGCTTGAAGATTTAGTACCTTAATTGCGACAACTTTTTCTCCATGATCAAGAATTCCTCTATACACTGAACCAAAGTCCCCGTCGCCAATCAAATTGGCTGGAGAGAACCCGTCAGTAGCTTTGCGTAGACTTTGGTAGGACAGTTCCAGAAATGAGTTGCCTAAAAATCTGAAAGAAGATACGTTTGTTCTCTTTCTAAACAAACAACGATAGAGGAAATACAACATCATACTCAGTCCTAGAAGCCCACAATCTATCGAGATTATTAAATTGATGGTAAAAGAAGACCTTTTCTTTTCAAACCCTTGGGAGTTGCAACTTTGCAGCTCCAATTCTGCTATACCTCCACAGAGCTTAAGATTTTCCTTGACAAAAATTGCAGTTGTATTCCTATAGATGCCTCTTTCTGGTACCACACCTTCAAAATTATTGTACGACAGATTTAATTTCTGCAAGAAGACAAAGTCCTCTAAATAGGCAGGGATTTTTCCTGAGAAATTATTTTGAGAAATATCTAGTTCTTCAATTCCTCTCAAATTACTTAAAGACAAAGGAAGGATTCCCGAGAATTTGTTTCCCTTCATATATAGAAATTTCAGTTTTATGCAGCTACCAAGACTGCTTGGAATTTTACCAGATAACATGTTCTCAGAACAATATAGTTCCTCAAGATTTTTTAAATTTCCAATCTCCACCGGAAGAGAACCAATCAAATTGTTTTGAGAAATGTCCAAATACAATAATGATGAGAGACTCATAACCTCTGTGGGTAGGGTACCCATAAGATTGCTCCGATGAAGTCTCAGTTCCACGAACATTTGGCATTTCCCCAGACTTGAAGGGATGCTTCCATGAAGATCATTTCCAGACAGTCTAAGAGTTGTTAACCTAGTTAAATTTCCAATAGACGATGGGATGTCCCTGTAGAATTTGTTACTAGAGAGACCCAAAATCTCCAGATTTTGAAGCTTCCCAATATCACCAGGAATTTGACCTGTCAAACGGTTGACATCTAGACGAATAACTTGTAAATTGATCAGATTCCCAATACCTAATGGGATGCACCAAACTACTCTATTGCCATTTATAACCAACCGACGAAGATCAGCTGAGAAATTACTGATTGTATTGGGCAATAATCCTCCAAAATTGTTTGAACCCAGAATTAGACGGGCCAGATTCGTAGCATTGGTTAAAGACTTGAGAAAACTCAAGTCATCAGCCTTCCCATATCCGAGATGATTTTCAACCAAGATTAACCGCCCAAGATTATGCAACTTTTCCAAATGAGGTACTTTTCCGGTAAACTTATTTTCTGAAAATCCAATGTGATATAGTTTGGTGGCATTAGATATGGATATTGGAATAGATCCACTAAATAAGTTTGAACCAACTTCAATGAATCGAAGATTAGGAAGAGTATTTCCAAATTCCAAGGGAAGTCTCCCTTGAAGTTGGTTAACCGGCACTACAAAGTTTGTGATAGAATAGATATTAAAGATGGAGGAAGGAATGGTACCAACCAATCTATTCTCTCCTAATTGAAGAGCTTCTATCTTTTTTAGTTTTCCCAAAGCATAAGGAATACTCCCACCAATCCTATAATCTCCTGCATCGAAGTCAATTAGAAACGATAGATTACCAAAAGATGAAGGCATACCTCCAATAAGATGGTTCTGTCCAATATTCAGCACCTGTAGCTAGACAGGAAACCAACCTCCACGGGGATTTTCCCTGATAATCTATTTCTTGGAAGGCTAAGGATAATGAGGTTAGAGCAACCAGATATGTTGGTGGGAATTTCACCGGTAAATGAATTGTTACCCATCTGTATCTCTCCTAACCTTTTCAAATGGCCAAGTTGTAGTGGGATTTCATGGCTGAAGCTGTTGTTACGCAGCCATAGTTCCTTAAGAAAGCTCAAGTTTCCAATGTAAGGCAAAATGGACCCTGCCAATTCTTGGCCATCCAGGTTCAACACAGTGACCCTCGTGGGGTGGCGGTGGCCACATGTTACGCCAACCCATTGGCAGAAGTGGATGGATTCGTTCCACGACTTGAGAGTTCCAAAAGGATCCCCTGTGATTTGGGCCTTGAACGAGAGCAGGGCTAGTCGGTCGGTCTCGTTACTGCCATGCACAGAGTTGGCAACTGAAGCCGAAATCAAGAGAGTAAGGAATAATGACCATGAAAATAGCAGAGCCATCTGGTGATTGGAGAAGGCCACTGAGGTTGTTGATTTCTGGGGCAAGCCTCGTTACTGCCATGCACAGAGTTGGCAACTGAAGCCGAAAGCAAGAGAGTAAGGAATTATGACCATGAAAATAGCAGAGCCATCTGGTGATTGGAGAAGGCCACTGAGGTTGTTGATTTCTGGGGCAAGCCGATTACTTTAGTGCTGTTTTTGTTTGTTTATAGACTGGCTGATGCCTATTTAAGAAAGCTGTAATTCCACTAAAACTCCATCACTTTGTAAATGCATAGGCCCCGTTTGCTGACCAGATTAGTTTTTATAGGACAAACAAGGTGTAATTATTGAGGGCAAAGCATTTGTTGATAAGCAATCGAATGGTCTGAACTCTTGTCTCTTGCCTTACGTATTTCCACACTTACCATGACAATGTTCGGCCCCTGGAATTCAACTCCTCTTGAGCAAGATGCCCCAATTGATATATCCTCGGTAATTTTATATATATTACCTAACTTCTTCGGTTCACAAAAAAATTCCCGATAATTTCAGGTGGGTCTAAATTCACCCCTGCCCATAACAAGTCATCCATTGCTCAAGCTTCTCAGATGTTGACGCCTCTTAAAGAAAGCAAGATTTAACTTGAGAAACCAATGTTCCCAAGATGAATTCCTGATTGGGGGGCGTAAATGTCCACATTAACGCTCCCTAATTTATTTATTTTACTCCTGTTTAGCATATTACTAGGAGTTTGATACTCGTTTTTCTGGTTGCAGTACTTGCAGATAATTGTAGATAGTTCAATTGTTGGATTCAATAATCGCGGAGTCGGTCTAAAATTTGAGCTTACGGCAAGTCCAATTGTCATGTTTTTTTGTCTTGTGAAAGAGATATACTTTCCACTGCTCAATAGTACAAATTAAGGATCTGGACGTGGAATATTGATTTGCCCAAGGAGGCAATCTTTAAGAGTTGATTGGCCTCCTCGTAGGAGTTGAAGTTTTGAATAGATCAGCCGAAAATTAGGAAATTTAATTAGAAGAGGAAGTCTCCTACTTTTGAGATATATTGGTCCGTGCCTTCGGAAGTAGAAAAAAAACGTGGAAGGCGAGTCAGTGGGGACAAGAGGGTTTCACGGGGGAGACTGTTTTCCACACCAAAAACTCTGTTGACATAGACGAATAGCACACTGATCACGCAAAGATCGCACCATGGCCAAATTTCAGTAAGCCGTTCTGACGCGCACCTTTAATTTTTTGGCTTCATTTTCTGGGCTTGCCTATTGGAGCATGATGACGCATATAAAACTCATCAGATTTCATTGTTGGTGGCTGCAATATGCCATGATTGTGTGGGGTAATTGGCTTGATGGACGAAATTCTATGATTTTTTGAAGGATTTTTCATACGAAATATGCCCTTGTTTATGAAATCATGATTTCACGTTCCTGGTTAATTATTTCGAAAAGAAATATTGAACACAAGGAAAGTTTGAAGAGAACACCATGATGCTACAGTTGACCATGGTAGGACATAAATGGTTTTCGATATATGTCATGAATATGTACTGATTTTATGAAATCATGATTTCATGTTCTAAATGTGTCGTATTTTTGTACAATAGATATTAGGTTAAGAACAACCACGTAACAGGGCAAACTGAAGTTGGTTTATTGTTTCGAAATGTCATGTTTACAAAAATATTTCATGTTCTTAAACTTACTTCATTCGAAATATGTCATGTGACTATGTTTATGAAATTGATTCGTTTTCCGAAAAAATGTGATGAATATGAAGCCTATTTTACGAAATCATGATTTCACGTTCCAAATATGTCGTGTTTTTATGGAATAGATGTTAGGTGAAGAACAAGCACGTAACATGGTAAAATGCGGTTAGTTTATTGTTTCGAAATATGTCATGTTTACAAAAATATCCCATGTTCTTAAACTTAGTTCATTCAAAAAATGTAATGTTTATGAAATCGATTCTGAAGTTGATGCTTGTTGTTTTGCTGAGGATCTGCTGCTGCAGTTCTTTTTGTTGGGATGATATTTGTTATTATTTCAAGCATAATTACCGAAATATGGAATGTTAAATGATGTGTAGCAAGGTATGGAATGCTAAATGATGTGTGTCCTTTCTACTTACTGCTGCTGTTTCAAAGTGTTTGTGCTCTACCTTTCTCTCTTTGATGGATTCCTCTCTTTGCTGAATTTGGAACTCTGGAGTTAGTTTGAAGTTGGTGGTACTGGTTTCAATATGCTTGTTTTGAGGTTTTTCAATTCATACCAAGCAAGGCTTGTTAAGTTTTATTGTTCACTTATATCAGTGTTTATCGAACTTCTTTATATGGTGGGCTTGGGAGAAATTGTACTTGTTTTGGAATCCATGCTTCTGGTAAGAAGCAGTACTAATTAGTAGGCTTTGAGTTGGTTGGTGTACCGATTTCTGCATTGATCTTTGGGGTTTATACAGAACCATAACTCACGTCATGATGCATACTATACCTGAAATTTGTTTTCGATACTACTACTCTCTGGCTCTCGCGTGCCTTGGTAAAATTTCCGACCGAGACAAGAAAAAGCTAAAAGTCAGGGTGACTTTCCGAGTCAGGTCCGGAACCAGCAACTTCCTTTTGTACTCAATTCTCAGATCTTGATGTTCTGGCAGGTGGGGTTGAAAGAGATGATGGGGCATGCAAACAGGGGCAGACCCAAAAAGAAAAGTAGGATTGATGCTTCAAGAAGGGCATCTACAGCGAATTAAGCCAGTTCCGCAACGGGAAAGGTTTCTAAGAGAGTAAGCTGAATTAGATTCATTAGACTCACCAAATTATTTATGTTGCTTGATAGGACTCCATTCGATTACTCTCTATAGCTATTTCAGATCATTGTATCTATTCAAATTAGCTCAATGTATGGGAGAAGGGCTAAACAAGGAACCCTTAGGCTGGTGTAGTGGTATTTACCCAGCAACCAAGGGCCTCAGGAAGCCTGTGGTCTTGACTTACTCATTCACATGCTATCAATACTTAATTTGGGTAAGTCTATATGAAACTTTGTCCTAGTTTTCATTGGATCCTCACTAGTGCGCGCACAATGGGATTGATCTCCCAAGATTAGTCAATCTATTGGGTTATAACTTTGTCTTTTTTTTCACTTTTTATCTTTGGTCCTCGCACCAACTTGTAATCATCGACTCTTTTAATCATTAATGGAGTTCGATTAGTTTTTTTATCTTTGCTTGTTCTTTTTTTTTTTCCCTACACGGTTAGGAAATAGTTAAGTCCACCATGTTTTGGCAACCTATGAACCAATTTGTGGTTTTCCTTTTTAACCCACCCACAACAATCACTCTACGCTTAGAAGTTAGATTCACGGCATCCATCGCGCGACAAGCCTTTGCACACTCGCACTCGCTCGAAAAAGCCTACAAGCGCGCTTGCACCTTGCTCGGCATACCCGTGTCGAACAGGAGTTTTTCGATACATTTTCTGGAGTTGCACAAATCTGAGATCAAGCTAAAAGTGCTATTTGTCGAAATGACTCTTTCTTCACTGATGAACCAGTAGAAATTGAATATGTTATGTGTTATGTGTGTCAAATTTCAAAATGTATGCACTGCTGCCACACAGAGCTATGAATTTGGAACATCATCATCTGTCCCACTGCTGGGAAGCATTTTCGCTGATGTGTCTAACCATTCTATTGGAACTATGAAATCGATATGAAGTACTGTAAGAGAGAATTGTCATTGCAAGTCATTGCCTTCTAAAAGGACTTCTTATTTAGCAAACTGAAGGAAAATTTATGTGAGATAAATTCTTCACAAATAAAAACATAAAAGAAAGGAACAATAAATAGGACACTATATATAAGAAGCAGCCAAAGCAATTATTCAGCATCACTTGAAACGAAGTTTTTTATGGCCAATTACACCGCAATTACCTACAATCAGGGAAACAAAAATGATTCGAATTGTTGAGACATCCACAATGGCCTAACCAAAATTGGAAAACCAAAAGTTGTCACATCACATTTTGTTATCCATTTAATTAACAGCTTTTTAAAATAATTTTTTGAAAACATTATTGAAAAAGAAAAAAAGAAAGAGAGAAAAGGGAAGAGAGAGAAGGTTTTGTACAATGATGGGTGAACTTGATTGAGAAGATGTAAGATCCACTAAATTTTGTTATTGGCAAAAAGTTGTTAGTTTTGGTCATTCAACGGCCAAAATTTTGTTTGTTGCTACGAGGTTGTTAAGTTTGATTATTCAAATATGAGCATTTTTTTAGTAAATATCGCTAACCTTTAACAACCTTTTGGTTTTGATTATGCAATTGTAGATGGTCTTAAATAAATAATTACTTTAACACAAAGGTAAGAAGTTGAAAAGCTAAGAAATCAGTTCAAACAAAAAATAGGACAAACACAAATCACATGACCAAATCAGTAGCTGTAGACATTATCTGTGTCTTGAATAGGAATTTGGCAAAAGAGGCTGGCTAAGATCTTGATTCTATGGTATTTTCTAAATATTTGAAGGTAAAAACATGACTATGGCTGATTTAGTATTTTTTTGTTATTAGCAAAGAAGAAATTTTATTAATCAACGAACCAAAGTTACAAAGATTAAAAGGAAACGGGAGAAAGAGACATCACAAGCACTGACCTACATCTCAACTATGTTGGCACCTAGGCTGAGGACATTCATCTGCCACCCGCCACCAACCTCTTGTTGGGAAATCGGAGCCTCGCGCTCGACTCACAACGAACAAACAACACTTCAAGATCTTGGGATACTATCGTCACAGAAAACAAACCAGAGAAAAGGAAGAGAAAGAACAGAAAAACAGAACACACAAATATACGAGGTTCGGCAACTTGCCTACGTCCCCGGGAGCCACACCAGTCCATTATGAACGAAATCAAACGAAAGATTATAAGTCTTCTCCTACCTCTCTGAGCAAAGTTTTCTTTTGCACTTTCTCTCACTAGAAACCCTATCTAGAAATTTTCTCTTTGTACAGCCTCTCTAGCAAACCGCTCAAAAAATAATGAATATAGCAACTAATATTTATAGCCAAACCCTAAGTGATAGCTAGACCCTCCAACCAACTTGGGCCGCGGCCCGCCGCCCATCTCGGCCGTGAGCCTGTCTGTCGCCCGCTACCTGCCGCGAACCTGACCACGTGCCTACCTGTCGCGGAACTCTCCGCGCTGGTCACGGACTTTGTTGCTAAACTCTGTTGTTGAAAGTTGTTTGCATCCTCAACAATCTCCCACTTGAAGATAACTAAAGCAAACCAATATCAACAGCCTCAATCAATAGTGGACATAGTGAACTTCACCCCTCCTGGCGCGACTCCGGCCCTCCAACTCCTCATGCATGAAGGCCATGTTGAGACCCGTATTTATTTTAATAATTTTAATGCGAGATTATACTATGAAATGTGAAATATGAGGTAGATATGAGTTGGGTCAATGTGAGATGACTTGTAAGTTGTGAAAGTTGACGTAATACAATAGGAGTGAAGGGGTGTAAGTGTTTTTTTTTTGGGTAAGGTAAAAGTTTATTAGAAACCCACATTACACAAAATAGGGGCATACCCCTAACCAACAAAACAACCAAGACCTAAGGGACAGTCCCCAGAAAAAACATATAGAAATTACGAGGCTACAAAAACCCTGCCTGAAATGTTCCAAGTCAAGCAAAGCAGTCTATTCACATTAGACTTCCTAATGTTCCTCCAAGAGCTCACATAGCCACGAATATCAGAGGCAACTACACTAATAATCTGATCTGGAGTAGAACTCACGCCTTGAAAAATGCGCCTGGTAGACAACTGCGGCACAAGACAACTTCACCAAAAGAGTTTGGAGATTAGCACCAGCCCTATGAACATTGATCCACTGGATCTCATTAAGCAATGGCAAGCAAGGCCTATGGATGCTATTTTTCACCAAAAAATATTGCCACACAGAAGTGGAGAACGGGCAACCAAAGAACAAATGCTCATGTAAGTGTTATTTGACCTATATAAGTAAAAAATCAGGAGCAGGAGATTCCATTTTTCTTTTTTCCTTTCTTTCTTCTTTTCCGGCGTCTCTCTCTCGGCTCTCACCTCTCTCACCTTCTCTCTTCGATCTCATCTACTACGAGTGAGATTTCGGAAAAATTCCAAGTACTAAAGTTGTTTTACGCGACGAGAGCTTCCTATCCATCCAAGAAAATTCAACATCGGAGCACTTCGAAGTTTCCTCCATGCTCGGGCATGCTTCTAACCTTCGAGGTAGGGATCTCCTACCTTCTTTACATGTTTAAGTGTTAGTTTGATGTACAAGAATCTAGTTTGTTCCTCTATTTTGAGTCTTGAATAAATCTAGTGTATGCTGAAAATTTCGTGGGCTTTGGTAATCTGTCTTTTGGGAGCCCTTTTGCTAGGAATCAATTTCTGGTGTCTTCATAACAGTTAAAGTACGTTTCAATACGAAGATTTCGGTACCAAAATCATGCAAAACCGTTAATCACACAATTAGTTATGAATTTTTTAATACCGGCTGTTTCCTGGATGCGCGAATCTTTGCGTGGCTGTCTTCTTTTAATTTTTTGGGCATGATGAACATTTTGGGTGGCTTTGGGTCTTTTACAGGAGCTGCATATTTAAGTTAAGAAGAGATTGGCGTTGGAATCAAGTAATTTGGTTAAGTATACAATTTTTGGTGAATTTCTAAAGCAGGGTTGGCTGACCGGTGCGAAAATGGTTGCAAATCGCTTTTTCTTTTGATTGTTGGGTTAACCTCCTCTCGTTTCTGAACCTGGAATTTTTACTGAGTGTAGGGCTTGTAGTGGTGCATCTTTTGGCATGGGTTTCAATATTTTTGGGTTTAAGATGAAAGAGTTATGATTTTTCAATTGATTTTACTTATTCCCGCGTAGAATCTGACAGCACCGTCGGACTTTGGTAAAATGGACATAACTCCTAGCTCGGGACTCGAAACGACACACCATTTGTTTTGTTAGAAACTAGACACATAGAGCTTTCCAACGATACATCACATGCATCATGGGTAGGTCCGAACAATAATAGATTTGCATCCAAAGTTCACCCAAACCCTGCCTTTGCACTAGTTTCATTGTTACGTTGAGCTATAATTGCATGGCCATAATAAGGCTACCCGAATTCCGTGTTTGATGTATGACCTTTGGATCAAAGAAGAAGAAGCCTACTTCTCAATGGTTCAAATGTCGTTCTTAAACTTCTGTTATTTGATCGGATATAGTTAGAATTTGAAGTGTGCATGATTAATTATAGGGATATGAGAACTAGTGAGCATAAGGGTTAAATTACTTGTAAACGATTGGAATAGAAACTTGATTAGATGGATGATACGATCGATGATTAATTAAGTTGTAGAATGTTTGACGCGATGTGTAAATTATTTGATGTCTTTACATGAGATTGAGTATTTGGGCTTGCAGTGAGTTAAAACTAGGATTTGGTGAATCATTTGGCATGAGTACATGGTTGTCAGGCATTGAGGGGTACTACATAGATATGGATCTTTATAGGTATTTGCAAATTAGACTCTTAATGAAAGGATTTTAATGGACGCACGGGGGTCCTAAAAGCCCGGAGTTTAATTGAAAGGACTTTAATGGACGCACGGGGGTCCTAAAAGTCCGGAGTTTAATGAAAACGATTTTAATGGACGCACGGGGTTCCTAAAAGCCCGGAGTTTAATGAAAAGATTTTAATGGACGCACGAGGGTCCTAAAAGCCCGGAGTTTAATGAAACGACTTTAATGGACGCACGGGGGTCCTAAAAGCCCGAAGTTTAATGAAAAGACTTTAATGGACGCACGGGGGTCCTAAAAGCCCGGAGTTTAATGAAAGGATTTGAGTGGACGCACGGGGGTCCTAAAAGCCCAGAATTTAATGAAAGGATTTTAGTGGACGCACGGGGGTCCTTAAAGCCCGGAATTGAATGAAAACATGCTTATAAGATTTTAAGCACAGAAAGTGAGTGAATGAGATGAAGCACGTGGCATAAGTGATTGGGAATTGGTCGTTTATTTGTTACGTTATGCTATGAATCCTTCTGCATCAAGATGTTAAGTTTTAATGTGTATGGCAATTTGCAAATTCCTATCTGAAGGCAAGTTATGGTTCTACTTTGGTGGTATGTTTCTAATGGCTGGGTTATTGGTGTTTTCAAAAAGAAAAAGAAAAGAAAGGGAAATTGGTTTTGAAAATCGATGATGTGAATTTGAGACAATGTGGAATATGCGTATGAGAAACACAGAATTTGAACTTGAGTTGCCACCTTGGATCGTCTAGTATGTCAATACGTGCTTTATATTCCTTCTTTTAGACCTCCAAATCATTGTGGCTTGTTCTCCTGATATGTAGTGGGCAACTTGTTCTATGTGTGTGCATATTTGGTACCTTGTGGTGCTATGCATTGTGAGGGTTTCATATAGAGTATTTGCTTGTTAGACTTATACAAGAAATCTTATTGTGAAAGGATGTTGCTAGATGTTAACTTATGATATGAAAATTGATTTGGGGTTGACGGGTGAGTTTCCTTGTTGTTGAGGTGCAGTATTGTTCAACTTGTCATTGCTTACTTTATACTCTAACTCTACATGTGTAGTGTGTATATGAATGGTGAGGGGTTGGCTAGTTGTACGAGGAAAGAAAGTAAAGACATCTTGTTAAAGAACTCAAAGAAATCTTTAGGTTATTGAAATGGAAAAGAAAAAGCAAGGATTGGGTAACACCGTAACGATAAGCTGAGGTTTTAAGAAGATTGGTGTGTGTGTGTAGGTGAGAGTGTCAGGGTCAGCGTTAGAGAAATGAAGTTAAATGTTTTCCAGTTTGAGTATAGTATTTGAGTTCCATTTTTTTGACAAAACAAATTTGCTTTATGGAAAATGTTTTTCCTTGGGATCTGTTTTCACTTCTGCATATAATTTAGGTATGGATATCTCTACGAGCTAGTGTAGCTCATCCTATCCTTTCAGGTACTCGCCATGGCACTTAGCTTGGATTGCATGGAGTGCACATTGAGACATCTCTTGGGAGCTTCATTGAAATCTTTAAAGAGTGGTTTATCATCAAGTTTAATTCATGTTATGTACTTTAATTGCAATTGAAGGTTGTATCTTTTGATTAGATCATATGTAAAGCTATGTATAAACTCATCTCCTTGATTAATGTGAAATCCTTTTTAAGGGAAGACGTATGGGAGACTTTATGTAAAAAAAAAAAATTTTAGAGATCAGAAGAGACATTGATTCTTTGCTCGGATTGGCATGACATTTAAGGGTAAATATAGTTGAGAGAAAGACTTTTGTTTGTAGAAAATATATTATTATTTACTTGAAAATCGGGAGCGTGACAACTTGGTGTTAGAGCATTTAGGTCAGAAAACTTTGAGACCGTGGAGAGACACTAGGTCTCATGGGTCTAGCGTTGGCATTTAAGACACCATTTAGGTGTGTAGGGGTGAATGACGTTCATTACCAAAGTGATTTTTGCATTTATCTTTACGTGATTGGCATAATCATGTTGACCCTTGTATGGGGAATAAGAGAACCTGATCTATATTTTATGCTCTGTTCAGTGTTTGACCAGTGTGTGGTTTATGCGAATGAAGTGTTTAGGTGATCACTTGTCTGCCGACTACATGCTCATGTACTTTGTGCTATGTGGAATATATGCTTATGTGATCTTTCCTGCTTGAAGGTTAGATGTTTGCATCTTTTGTGTGCTGCGCGCTCTAGAATTGTGGGCTTAGCTATGGGATTGGTTTGGGTTGTAATAATGATATAGCATTTGAGTTGGATATGAGTTTGTGAAATCTTGTGGGGTTGATGACTGAGCATGATCTTTTTCTTTAGATGAAATACAAATGGAATGTGAAGTGTTGGATTAATCGGTCATTTATGTGATAGACCTGGTGAGTCATAGACAAATCATTACAAGAAAGGTAAGGCGAGAATTGTGGAGTTAATTTGGGTCTTGGAGTTACGCTGTTTTAGCCATTTTGTATATAGGTTCATGAAGTTTGGTTGACAAAGAAAACTTCAAAGGTTTGAAGTACTTTTGGTGTTTCCCTATGAATGGTATAAGCCTGTGGTTAGTTATCAATTTTATTTGCTAAAAAAAATTAAAAATTGGAGGATCTACTTCCGGATATTCAGCCTGAAGAACGGCTGGCCACCGTGACTTCGGAATTGAATATCTAGAGTAGAAGTTCTAAAAAAAAAAAAAGGAGAAATTTAGTTTCTGCTAGAGAACTGGATAAGGATAGATCATGTGACGCTATAGTTAAAGATTTGTATCTCTTTGTCGATTTTAGGCTTTTAAACATGGCATTATTCTGTTGTGAAGGGTATGCATTTCCAAGTAGCTCAGTTTGTTTTGTCTTCTGTATGTACGTGTTGTGGTACCTTATTAAGAATTGAGAGCAATGGAGTAAAATGGTTAAACTCTTTTTGAATTGAAACGCTTTCTATTTTTCTCATGAGATTAAGTTAGTACACGTGTCCCAAAAATTAAGTGATATTAGAGTATGATTTGGTGGTGTTGTTTGATTAACAAGGACTCTAGTTTGAACCTATGATTGATGTTAGTCTCATGTTGATTCTACACCGAAGAAAATGTTGAAATGAAAGGTTAGGCCTTGAAAGGAAAGCTCGGATATGTAGAACATGATGGAGTCGTTCTAATGTGAGGGTTTGAGCTATAAGGGAAGAGAAAGAGGAATCTATGTGTGGATAACGAGAGATGAAGTGGAGGGAAGTATTCGGACTTGATTTTATTGTGATCGGTGTAGGTTTCTTGAATCTAGATTTCATGGTGGTTAACTTATTGAACCTTCCCTGATGTTGTGCGATTTGTTGTGACTGTTATGTTGTGTGATTCAGTTGTTTCATGACTTGTTGACTTGGTTATAAATTTCGAGGACGATATTTCCTTAAGGAGGATAGAATGTAGAGATCCGTATTTATTTTAATAATTTTAATGCGAGATTATACTATGAAATGTGAAATATGAGGTAGATATGAGTTGGGTCAATGTGAGATGACTTGTAAGTTGTAGGAGTTGACGTAATACAATAGGAGTGAAGGGGTGTAAGTGTTATTTGACCTATATAAGTCAAAAATCAGGAGCAGGAGATTCCATTTTTCTTTTTTCCTTTCTTTCTTCTTTTCCGGCGTCTCTCTCTCGGCTCTCACCTCTCTCACCTTCTCTCTTCGATCTCATCTACTACGAGTGAGATTTCGGAAAAATTCCAAGTACTAAAGTTGTTTTACGCGACGAGAGCTTCCTATCCATCCAAGAAAATTCAACATCGGAGCACTTCGAAGTTTCCTCCATGCTTGGGCATGCTTCTAACCTTCGAGGTAGGGATCTCCTACCTTCTTTACATGTTTAAGTGTTAGTTTGATGTACAAGAATCTAGTTTGTTCCTCTATTTTGAGTCTTGAATAAATCTAGTGTATGCTGAAAA
Organism: Rhododendron mucronatum var. ripense; assembly: GCA_019656295.1. NCBI lineage: Eukaryota > Viridiplantae > Streptophyta > Magnoliopsida > Ericales > Ericaceae > Rhododendron > Rhododendron mucronatum. Next base: position 171,744 of record BPLT01000274.1, read on the forward strand.
TTTCGTGGGCTTTGGTAATCTGTCTTTTGGGAGCCCTTCTGCTAGGAATCAATTTTTGGTGTCTTCATAACAGTTAAAGTACGTTTCAATACGAAGATTTCGGTACCAAGATCATGCAAAACCGTTAATCACACAATTAGTTATGAATTTTTTAATACCGGCTGTTTCCTGGATGCGCGAATCTGTGCGTGGCTGTCTTCTTTTAATTTTTTGGGCATGATGAACATTTTGGGTGGCTTTGGGTCTTTTACAGGAGCTGCATATTTAAGTTAAGAAGAGATTGGCGTTGGAATCAAGTAATTTGGTTAAGTATATAATTTTTGGTGAATTTCTAAAGCAGGGTTGGCTGACCAGTGCGAAAATGGTTGCGAATCGCTTTTTCTTTTGATTGTTGGGTTAACCTCCTCTCGTTTCTGAACCTGGAATTTTTACTGAGTGTAGGGCTTGTAGTGGTGCATCTTTTGGCATGGGTTTCAATATTTTTGGGTTTAAGATGAAAGAGTTATGATTTTTCAATTGATTTTACTTATTCCCGCGTAGAATCTGACAGCACCGGCGGACTTTGGTAAAATGGACATAACTCCTAGCTCGGGACTCGAAACGACACACCATTTGTTTTGTTAGAAACTAGACACATAGAGCTTTCCAACGATACATCACATGCATCATGGGTAGGTCCGAACAATAACAGATTTGCATCCAAAGTTCACCCAAACCCTGCCCTTGCACTAGTTTCATTGTTACGTTGAGCTATAATTGCATGGCCGTAATAAGGCTACCCGAATTCCGTGTTTGATGTATGACCTTTGGATCAAAGAAGAAGAAGCCTACTTCTCAATGGTTTAAATGTCGTTCTTAAACTTCTGTTATTTGATCGGATATAGTTAGAACTTGAAGTGTGCATGATTAATTATAGGGATATGAGAACTAGTGAGCATAAGGGTTAAATTACTTGTAAACGATTGGAATAGAAACTTGATTAGATGGATGATACGATCGATGATAAATTAAGTTGTAGAATGTTTGACGCGATGTGTAAATTATTTGATGTCTTTCCATGAGATTGAGTATTTGGGCTTGCAGCGAGTTAAAACTAGGATTTGGTGAATCATTTGGCATGAGTGCATGGTTGTCAAGCATTGAGGGGTACTACATAGATGTGGATCTTTATAGGTATTTGCAAATTAGACTCTTAATGAAAGGATTTTAATGGACGCACGGGGGTCCTAAAAGCCCGGGGTTTAATTGAAAGGACTTTAATGGACGCACGGGGGTCCTAAAAGTCCGGAGTTTAATGAAAACGATTTTAATGGACGCACGGGGTTCCTAAAAGCCCGGAGTTTAATGAAAAGATTTTAATAGACGCACGAGGGTCCTAAAAGCCCGGAGTTTAATGAAACGACTTTAATGGACTCACGGGGGTCCTAAAAGCCCGGAGTTTAATGAAAGGATATTAGTGGACGCACGGGGGTCCTAAAAGCCCGGAGTTTAATGAAAGGATTTGAGTGGACGCACGGGGGTCCTAAAAGCCCGGAATTTAATGAAAGGATTTTAGTGGACGCACTGGGGTCCTAAAAGCCCGGAATTGAATGAAAACATGCTTATAAGATTTTAAGCACAGAAAGTGAGTGAATGAGATGAAGCATGTGGCATAAGTGATTGGGAATTGGTGGTTTATTTGTTACGTTATGCTATGAATCCTTCTGCATCAAGATGTTAAGTTTTAATGTGTATGGCAATTTGCAAATTCCTATCTGAAGGCAAGTTATGGTTCTACTTTGGTGGTATGTTTCTAATGGCTGGGTTATTGGTGTTTTCAAAAAGAAAAAGAAAAGAAAGGGAAATTGGTTTTGAAAATCGATGATGTGAATTTGAGACAATGTGGAATATGCGTATGAGAAACACAGAACTTGAACTTGAGTTGCCACCTTGGATCGTCTAGTATGTCAATACGTGCTTTATATTCCTTCTTTTAGACCTCCAAATCATTGTGGCTTGTTCTCCTGATATATAGTGGGCAACTTGTTCTATGTGTGTGCATATTTGGTACCTTGTGGTGCTATGCATTGTGAGGGTTTCATATAGAGTATTTGCTTGTTAGACTTATACAAGAAATCTTATTGTGAAAGGATGTTGCTAGATGTTAACTTATGATATGAAAATTGATTTGGGGTTGACGGGTGAGTTTCCTTGTTGTTGAGGTGCAGTATTGTTCAACTTGTCATTGCTTACTTTATACTCTAACTCTACATGTGTAGTGTGTATATGAATGGTGAGGGGTTGGCTAGTTGTACGAGGAAAGAAAGTAAAGACATCTTGTTAAAGAACTCAAATAAATCTTTAGGTTATTGAAATGGAAAAGAAAAAGCAAGGATTGGGTAACACCGTAACGATAAGCTGAGGTTTTAAGAAGATTGGTGTGTGTGTGTAGGTGAGAGTGTCAGGGTCAGCGTTAGAGAAATGAAGTTAAATGTTTTCCAGTGTGAGTATGGTATTTGAGTTCCATTTTTTTGACAAAACAAATTTGCTTTATGGAAAATGTTTTTCCTTGGGATCTGTTTTCACTTCTGCATATAATTTAGGTATGGATATCTCTACGAGCTAGTGTAGCTCATCCTATCCTTTCAGGTACTTGCCATGGCACTTAGCTTGGATTGCATGGAGTGCACATTGAGACATCTCTTGGGAGCTTCATTGAAATCTTTAAAGAGTGGTTTATCATCAAGTTTAATTCATGTTATGTACTTTACTTGCAATTGAAGGTTGTATCTTGTGATTAGATCATATGTAAAGCTATGTATAAACTCATCTCCTTGATTAATGTGAAATCCTTTTTAAGGGAAGACGTATGGGAGACTTTATGTAAAAAAAAAAAAAAAATTTTAGAGATCAGAAGAGACATTGATTCTTTGCTCGGATTGGCATGACATTTAACGGTAAATATAGTTGAGAGAAAGACTTTTGTTTGTAGAAAATATATTATTATTTAGTTGAAAATCGGAAGCGTGACAGGCCAACTGAAGTTGAGCACAACTTCAGTTTCTCAATGGTGACAGACTTTGTCAACATATCTGCTGGATTTTGGCTCCCTAAAATCTTCTCCAGTAACAGTTCCCCTTCTTCCAAAAACGAGCGAATGAAATGGTACCTTAAATCGATGTGCTTCGTTCTGGCATGAAACACTGGATTCTTCGCAAGGTGTATAGCATTCTGGCTGTCACTGTAAAGAACACTGTTCTCCTGCTTCAAACTCAGCTCACCCAGAAAAGCCTTCAACCAGATCATCTCCTTAGCGGCCTCCGTGATTGCTACATACTCAGCTTCTATCGTGGACGAAGTTACCAACTTCTGCAGACGTGAGACTCAACTCAACTCACCGCTATTGATCCCAAAGTGTATATATATCCTGTGGTGCTTCGCCTACTTCGAGTCTTCGATAGATTTAGTAATTTGACACGGTTTTGATGGGGGAACACGATTTAGTCATTTAGACACGGTTAGAACGGGAGGAGAATGCAAGGGAAGGAGATAAACTCAGAAACTTGTTAACCAAAAGGCAGCTCATAAATGAGGGGATTAATATTAGGGAATTGATATTCGCGCTCCAAGATTTACCGCAGGCGCTCCACCTTTTTGTTTTTACACTATGATGGTGCTGACAACATCACAATGTAAAAACAAAATATACACTGATGTTGCCAGCAACATCACAGTATAAAAATAAAAAGGCGGAACGCCTGCAGTAAATCTTGGAGCGCGAAAATCAGTTCCCTTAATATTATTGCATCCCCAAATCCAATGTATTGAATATCTTATGTTTCGTGAAATTTCATGTTCGATAGATATTCAATTCTAAATGCTAAAGTTTCAAACCAACGGTTCCTCCTAGTCCTATATAATCTAATTATCCAGTGCCTCAATTCAGATAGATAAACAGGATGTGAAATTTGGGGTCGTCAGTGGACTGTGCTTGCTTTGGGTCTCAAAAGCCAACAGGACATGAAAAAAGTTTTCTTCTCAATTATTACTCTCATTTTTTGATCTATCTCTCTCCACTCATTACCCCAAAAACTTAGAGTTTAATACACGTCCTTCTAGTTCAGGACTTGCGGATAATTGTATACAGTCTAACCATTGGATACAATAATTGCGAAGATGATCTAAAATGTGAGCTTACAGAACTCCACGACTTCGTAAACAAGTAAGGACCATTTGTTGACCGTATACGCAGGAGTTGTGTCTAATATGGGCTTGAATCAGGCATATTTTCATATTCATAATAATTATTTTAAACATATATATTGTTACTCGGAAGGTCTGAATAAGAGACGATATTGTGTGTATGTATGTAGCCATGGTTCAATTTTATACACGCAACCTGAAAAAGGATTGATAACTAAAAATGCTACAGATTTTTCTTCCAAACATGTAGAAATTTTAAGAATTTTTGTTTTCACTCAAACGACTTGTAGGAGTCAATTCCAAAGAATTTTTACGCAAGAATATTTGGAGTTGTGCAGGGCCCGGGTCTCACTTGTATCCCGTTAGGTCCGCCCCTGAAAGACCGGATTAGTTTTGGGTGGACATCGGATTAGTTTTGGGTGGACATAGAATGGGGAGAGATATGGGATGAGTTTTGGAGGGAATTGTACGGCAGAGAGGTAGGAAGACTGGAAGAGGACCAATACCAAATACGGTGCAAGTCATAGTCTTCCAATGGTACAAACACGGTGTAATTATTGAGGGCAAAGCTTTTCGATCCCTTTTGTTTTTCCACACTTACCACTATATTAATAATGCTACAAACAAAAGGGATGGCATAAGTCAAGTCAAGTCTTCCAATGGTACAAACACGGTGTAATCCAATGGACTGAACTCTTCGATCCCTATTGTTTTTCCACACTTACCACTATAATGCTGGGACTTGGAATTCAACCTAAATTTAATTTTAATCAGTCTATAGTTTCTATTTTTTCACGCAATCCTATTGTTAGTGTTTTAATAATTAAAATAAGTACTTATTTTTTGAATTAAAGGTGATGTATTTTAAGAGAATAACTTGTCTCGTAAAATAAAAAATAAGTACTTCAAAAATAAGAACCTTAGCAGAACGCGACCAGTCCCGGCATTTCCGAAAACACCATTTGACTGCAAGAACTGAAGTTTTTGGTTTAATTAAATGGGAGATGCAGCCAATTTTTGCCCTTATTCCTTCGTTCACTGTTACCTTCACAAAAGCCATCAGCACAAGGTGTAGGATCGAGATATCACCATCTCCTTCATAATGGTATCACCCCTCAAGCTGAATTTACTCCTTCTACAATAGAATATCAAACCTTTTTCTAAATATATGCCCAAAGGTTTGAGCACATCTAGCGATGAAGTAGTTAAAGTGGAACAACTTCTTGTCTACTGCCAGCATAAACTAGTTCAAATTGCGTTTAACGATGATGCTACCACATTTGTTTTAATAACTCAGGATATCCGTGACAGCTTACGTGCACCTCGATTAAACACTAGGGGACCCACCCCACCATCCGCTAGATGAAGCCAAATTAAAGTTGGGGCAAAATCTCGTATGGGTTGGCCCTACAAGATTTTATAAGACTTACGCGAGAGGAAGCAAACTCCTTAGTCTCCACCCTTGACCACGAGGCAAACCCTTGGGGTTACATCATCCCTCACACTTGGCACTAGCTTGATATTACCTTCGAACAATTAGAAGTAACCACATCAACTAGTGAACACTACTATGAACCAAATATAACGAAAAGATCCTACATCTTTTCTTTTCATATTATTGTGACCTTAATCAAGTATTTTTCCAAGAAAGATGTCCTCCTACTTAGAATAAAGGGGAACTGAAGGTCAAGATCCAGCAGATGGTATTAACCGTTCCCAGCAATAAATCAATCATATCAGATAGTCTAATAATCCAATCGCTGTGGAAACATTAAAGTCGTAACAAATCTAATCACTGAATACGTATTCCTTCTCATCAGTGGTAGCATGGTCATCTGCAAAGGAAGCTTCCGGGAAGAGCAGCATAGACGTATGAATGGGTAAATTCAGGTAAATGTCTGTAAATCCAATGTACACGAGCGACAGACTTGTCAAGTATTTTAATGTCAAAATAGTTTTGTTCCTATACACAGAATACATCTGCTTAGAAGAGGACTAAATATAAGACATTACTTCACTTTGATATTGATCAAAATCCTTAACGCCGTACAATTTAGCATGACCAAGTGTAGTTGCAACTTGACGCCAACTAAAACCTTTCACGTGAGACTGTAATCGTTCAAGTTTTTTTTATAGACGTTAAGTACTCCCTCCGTCCCTTTTTAAGTGTCCTGCTTCGTAACTCCAACTTATTAAAAAGACATCATCATTATACATTTCACATCAACTTTTTCCTCCACTTTTCCTACTTACCCATCATCATTACACTTTTACTCACTTACTTTTCAAAAAGGAATCTACTTTTAGGGACAAAATAGTCAATTCACCAACTTTTATCCACTAACTTTACAAAATGGACACTTATTAAGGGATAGCCCAAAATGAAATACCGAACTATAAATAAGGGACGGAGGGAGTATCTCATTACTTAGTCCTCGAATGTAGCTAACAAGCAAGATTTGCACCTCTTGATCACATGCATATATGTTGATTGCTTACGTCAAGTAGATGCATTAGCTGCAAAAGAGAATGAGACTGCCATGAGTATTTTCACATACACAGAGAGAGAGAGTGTTACACCCCGTCCCACATCGGAAGTCTACATGGATGATCTTGGGCATATAACAAACCTTGTGGGCTACTACTAATACCTTGTGCTTAAGCTTTTGGGCCATGTGGTGTGGCTTGTGGATCAAAATTAAGGTATTGGGCCAGTGGTCTGCTTGGGGCGTTACAGGTGATATCAGAGCTATCCATGTACACGACCATGTGGGCCTTGGAGTTTGGTTTGATTTGGTTGTTGGTTTGATTTGTATTGGTGATTATAGTGCTCAACCCCTCGCGAGGGCGCGAGGCTATAAAGTTGGGGAGATTGTTACACCCCGTCCCACATCGGAAGTCTACATGGATGATCTTGGGCATATAACAAACCTTGTGGGCTACTACTAATACCTTGTGCTTAAGCTTTTGGGCCATGTGGTGTGGCTTGTGGATCAAAATTAAGGTATTGGGCCAGTGGTCTGCTTGGGGCGTTACAGTCTACTGCACGGTCTTGAAATCGTTTGATGTAATCGACGACGTCTTCCCCAGTTGTCTGAGTTTCCTTGGTTAGGCTGATAACTGTCACTTTCTCGCGTACTTGGAAGAATTTGGCATAGAAACTATTTACCATTTCCTCCCAAGTGGCTATCGAATAAGGCTCCAAGTTGACGTACCATGTGTAAGCTCGCGATGTGAGAGACTTTGAAAACTCGCGGAGGCGTAGGTTGGAGTCCGATGCGTGGGCTCCAAGAGATTCAATGAAACGGACGACATGCTCCTGGGCACTACCTTCTTTGCCGTTGAACTTTACGAACTTGGGGGGGGTATACCCCTCCGGGTAGGGTGAAGATAGTACAGCAACTTGGTAGGGAGGACGAATATCTGGGCTCAGTAAAGAAGGTAAGACCGTCCTTGCCTTTTCCTTGTTGAGGAGGGCCTATACATCTGCTAGAGTCATAAACTGTCCCGCAGTAGCAGCGTTACTAGTTTGCAGGACAGCAGTCTCTTTCTGGCCCGTTTCAACAGTTTTTTGTTGTGCTAGCAAGGTTTGGACATCCGCCAACGTGATGTAGGGGCCTACAGAGGGTGCACCAGCTCCGTCCGTGGCGGGCTCTTTGCCTCGAGTATCGGCCGAGTTTGCAGCGATCCCTCCCACAAGGACCCCGCGCAGAGGGTGCGAGGCAGACAAGGGGAGTTGAGACTGCAGGTGTTGTGCCATCTGACTGTTACTCCCACCAGCATGGTTCTGTGGCAGATCGTCGCCTTGACTAACTGTGGCCCGCGGTAGTGCTGCCGAAATGAGCTCCGTGAGGCCAGTGAACGCCGCGAGCAGTTGTTTCTGTGTTTCGAGAAATTGGCGCTGACCATCTTGAAGGGCGCGCAGTGTTTGTGCAGCCGTGCCTGCATTGTTGGTTTCTCCTACGTCCTCGAGGGTCGGGACAGTATTATCTGGCGTCGCCATTACTCTTCGACGCGGTGGTTCGACGTATTCTTTGGACCGAGTACTAACCATAAACCAAAAGACACCTCCCTAGTAGAGTCGCCTAAATGTGGGTGATGAGGGTCGTGTGGCCTGCTTACGTATAATTATCCGTGAGCTGGAGAGGCGTAATTGGTTGATGATTAGTCAAAACACGAGAAAAGGATTGAGAGAGTCCCGCGGGGTGAGGGGGTAGGAGCAAGAGGTACGGGAGAAACAGAGGCAACGTGTATTTCCTGGCTTTTCGTGAGGTGTCAGGGGAGTGAGATCACCATCTTTCGAGGAAGAATGTTCTACTTCCTCAAATTCAGTGCTTCACCCTCTTTTTTAGTACCCTCTCCCCAAAAAAAAGGTCCCCAATCATTGGGATGTCAGGGGTATTTATAGAGCACCTGGGCCCGGGACAGGCCCAGGACGGCGCTCCTGTCAGCGCCTGACACGTGTCCCTCCTGTACCTCTTGGCCGCGAGGAGACTCGCCTTTCCGCGGGTGGCGATCCGCGGGAAGGCGCGGTTTTCCGCAGCGTAACCTCCAACCCCCAAGCCACCAAACCACGAGATTCCCCAATTCCCGCTGAACGAGGTCGCGACCTGCAGCGATCGTTATTTCCCCGCGGAGACCCGCCCGGACCTTGCCTCTGGGCCTCAGGTAGGGGTCCACGGAGATTTCGCGAGATAGAGACTTGATAATTGCGACATTTCAGGGGACGGCGCGCGGGGTTTTGATCTAAAACCTACTGATGGGGGGCCCGCGGAGGGGACCTGCGGAAGTGAGTTCCGCGGTGGATTCTCCGCTCCCACGGACGACTCCCGTGATCGCACTGCTTCGATCCGCCGCTCCACGCGTCACTATCCCATTGGTTGGTCAGCGCTTTCAACCGCTGCCACGTGTCCACCCGCAATTGGAGAGTCAAATAGTCGCTTCCTCAGGTTCCAACCTATTGACTTTGACCGCGCCTACAATCATTAATGGATTTCTATTAATTTTCATCTTTGCTTGTTCTTTTTTCTCCTACATCGTTAGGAAATAGTTAATTCCACCATGTTGTGGCAACCTACAAACCAACTTGTGGTTTTCCTTTTTAAGCCACCCACAACAATCGCTCTACACTTAGATTCACGGCATCCATCCATTGAACGTTAGGCGCGACAAACCTTGGCACGTTGGCACTCGCTCAACAAACGCCTACAAGCACACTCGCCCCTTGCTCAACGTACACGTACCCATGTTGAAAACAGGTCAAGCTAAAAGTGCTATTTGTAGAAATGATGGTCAAATTTCAAAATGTATGCACTGCTGCCACACAGAGCTATGAATTTGGAACATTATCATCTGTCCCACTGCTGGGAAGCGTTTGCACAGACGTGTCTAACCATTCTATTGGAACTATGAAATTGATATGAATTAAGTGTAAGAGAGAATTGTCATTGCAAGTCATTGCCTTCTGAGAGGACTTTCATTTAGCAAATTGAAGGGAAATCTATATGACATAAATAGCATTATTCACAAATGAAAACGTAAAAGAAAGGAACAATAAATAGGACGCTATATATACGAAGCAGCCAAAGCAATTATTCAGCATCACTTGAAACGAAAATTTTTAAGCCACGAGATACTTATGGCCAATCACGCTGCAATTACCTATGACCAGAAAAACAAAAATGATTAGAATTGTTGAGACAGTTTGATGCACTTAGAGAATTTTTTTGAAGTAAATATCGCTAGCCTTTAACAACCTTTTGGTTTGGACTATGCCATTGTGGATGCTCTTAAATAAATAATTACTTTAACACAAGGGTAAGAAGCTGCATAGCTAAAAAAAAATCTATTCCAAAAAAGAAATTAATAAAGGACAAACACAAATCACATATATGCCCAAATCAGTAGCTGTAGACATTATCAAAGAACTTTCCCACCTTAAAAATTGAAATCTAGATTTCAGTATGTTTTTCTTCGGTAAATGTACTCTTTCATATAAGCCCTAAACAAGAAAAACATCATGGTCCAAATAGGACACAAAAACAATCTCAGCCAACTCCCTTAAGGGAGCCACCTAGAAGAGAAGAAAAACTATACAACCTCGCACCTATCAACCAAAGAAAAAAAGAACTAAACGAAAATTAAGCTTCTAGATTAGAACTCATCCGTGGGAAAGGAACTCCCCAAGCCCTGAACAAGACCTTGTTCTCCGGTGTGGAAGTAATATTTCGCCAAGCCATCATGGCAAGCATGGCAATTGAGGCAAGCTATGTTCTTGATTCAATTGTAGTTTCCAAATATTTGAAGGTAAAAACAAGACTATGGTTGATTTAGTTTCTCCACAACTTAGCTGATGAAACAGGGTTTTACTTTCCAAATTAAAGGCTACTTGATTGCTTCAAGCCGTAATATACTTATTAAAGAAATGCAGGCATTTTGTAGGCAATCCAGGCATTTTGTAATATTGCTGGCCTAGTAAAGAGTTTCAATGGCATAAACACAAATGCAGGCATCTTTTTGAGTTAACTAAAAGCGTGAACGGTTCATATACCTCCTCATTGTCACACTTCATCTGATACGTCTTTCATCTTGGAGAAGAACCTTCTTGCACGCATGCAACCTAGTAAGAACCTCATTCATCGCCGGTCGATCTTTGGGAAGTTCTTCTGAGCAGGCAATTCCAACATTAAGTATTGAAATTAAGATCTCCCGAATCTTGTGACTTCTAGCAAAACTTTGGCTCTGATCACTGATGATGCTTGAGCTTACCTCCTGTTCTGTTTGCTGAAGCAGTGTTGGATCAACAATGCTCTCTACTTGTTCAACCAAATCTATCTTGGCAAAGTTGTGGAGAGTAATACCATCAATAAACATTCTATTAGTAGGTCTCTTGGCTGTAAACATCTCTAAAACAAGGATTCCGTAACTATACACATCACCCGATGTTGACACTTCATTTCCCATGCCATACTCTACAATTACGAAGTAAAAAAAATTGCAATTAGATTACGATGAACTTTGGATATAGGAATACAACCTTAATTTTGAAAAGTAAAAGAAAGCAAAAAAGTGCTTAAGGAGTACATTTACCTGGAGCCGCATAACCAACAGATCCCCTTATGCCAATGGAACTTGATTGATTTATAGAAGAAGTACAAGTAGAATCTCGTAAGAATCGTGCTAGGCCAAAATCAGCAACATGCCCAATCATTTCTTCATCCAGAAGAACATTGTTTGGCTTCAAATCACAGTGGACTATTGGCTCTAAGCTATAATGGTGGAGATAATCCAGTGCAGAAGCGATATCAATTGTAATGTTTAACCTCTGAAGAAGATTTAAACTTCTTGACTCACTACGCACCACATCTTCATTCTCATTCGGATGCAACCACTCCTCTAGGCTTCCATTGACCATGAACTCATATACCAGAGCTTTGAAATCATTGCCTTGATAGTCAATACTTGAACATGTCGTGAGAACTTTTACAAGATTTCGGTGTTTGATGTTCTTCAAGGCTTTACACTCCGCGGTGAAACTCTTCAAAGCTCCGGCAAAGTCTAGATGTAGTACCTTAATTGCAACAACTTTACTTCCATGATCAAGAATTCCTTTATACACTGAACCAAAGCCACCCACGCCAATCAAGTTGGCTGGTGAGAACCCATCAGTAGCTTTAAGTAGACTTTGGTAGGACAGTTTCAGAAACGGGTTCCCTAGTGATCTGAAAGAAGACTCATTTGTCCTCTTTCTAAATAAATAGTGATAGAGGAAACACAACATTAGACTTAGTCCTAGAACCCCACAACCTATCGAGATTATTAGATTCATGGTAAGAGAAGATCGTTTCTTTCTATACCCTTTGGAGTTGCAACTTTGTAGCTCCAATTCAACTATACCTCCACAAAGCTTACTATTTCCCTTGACTGAAATCGCAGTCGCATTTCCATATATGCCTCTTTTCGGTACCACTCCTTCGAAATCATTGAATGATAGATTCAATTTCTGCAGGAAGAGAAAGTCCTCGAAATAGTCGGGGATTTGTCCGGAGAAATTGTTGTGAGAAATATCTATTTTCTCCATACCTTTCAAGTTACTCAAAGACGAAGGAAGCGCTCCTGAGAATTTGTTACCCTCCATGTATAGCATTTTCAATTTTACACAGCTACCAAGACTGCTTGGAATTTCACTAGATAACATGTTCTCAGAAACATATAGTTCCTCGAGATTTTTTAAATTTCCAATTTCGATTGGAAGAGAACCAGTCAAACTATTTCGAGAAATATTCAAACGCAGTAATGATGAAAGACTGATAACTTCTATGGGTATGGTACCCATAAGATTGTTTTGTTGAAGTCTTAGTTCCACCAACATATGACATTTGCCCACACTTGAAGGGATACTTCCGTGAAGATTGTTTTCAAACAGTAGAAGAGTTGTTAACTGAGTCAAATTTCCGATAGACAACGGGATGTCCTCGTAAAATTTGTTATCGAAGAGACCCAAAAACACTAGATTTTGAATCTTACAAATATCATAAGGAATTGGACCTGTCAAATGGTTGACGGACATACTAAGAAGTTGTAAATTGATCAGATTACCTATCCCAGTTGGGATGCTCCCAACTATTTTATTGCCACTTATATCCAACCAGACCAGATCAGTTGAGAAATTGCTGATCGTGTTGGGTAATAACCCTCCGAAATTGTTTATGGTAAGAAATAGATGGGTCAATTTCGTAGCATTGGTTAAAGAATTAAGAAAACTCAAGTCATCACCTTCCCCAGATCCGAGATGATTTCCACTCAAGATTAACTTCCCGAGATTATTCAACTTTTCCAAATGAGGCACTTTTCCGGTAAAGTTATTACCTGAAAAACCAATGTAGTACAGCTTGGTGGCATTAGATAAGGATACTGGAAGAGATCCAGTAAATAAGTTCCCACCAACTTCAATCAGTTCAAGATTAGGATGAGTATTTCCAAGTTCCGAGGGAAGCATACCTTGAAGCTGGTTATCCACCGCATTAAAGGCTTTGAGAGAAGAGACATTAAAGATTGAGGAAGGAATGGTACCAACCAATCTATTGACTCCGACATAAAGATGTTCTAGATTTTTCAGTTTTCCCAGTGCATCAGGAATACTCCCACCAATCCTATTATCTCCCACCGAGAAGATAATCAGAGACGATAGATTACCAAAAGCAGAAGGAATTCCTCCAACTAGATTGTTCTTATAGATACTCAGTATCTGTAGCTTAGACAGGGAACCAAGCTCCACGGGGATTTTCCCTGACAATCTATTTGTAGAAAGCGCAAGGACAGTGAGGTTAGAGCAACTAGATATATTGGTGGGAATTTCACCAATCAATGAACTGTTACGCATCCCTATCCCTCGTAGCCTTTTCAAACGGCCAAGTTGTGGTGGGATTTCATGGTTGAAGCTGTTGTTACGCAGCGCTAGTAACCGGAGAAAACTCAGGTTTCCAATGTGAGGCGATATAGGGCCCACCAATTCTCGATCATCCAAGTTCAGCACAGTGACCCTCTTGGGGTGGCGGCGGCCACATGTTACACCAACCCATCGGCAGAAGTGGATGGATTTGTTCCACGAGCTGAGAGTTCCAAAAGGATCCCCCGTGATTTGGGCCTTGAACGAGAGCAGGGCTAGTAGGTCGGTCTCATTCCCGAGATGAACAGAGTCGGCAACTGAAGCCGAAAGCAAGAGAGGAAGGAATAAGGACCATGAAAATAGCAGCAGACCCATCTGGTGATGGAGAAGGTGTTAGAACACTAGCACAAAAAAATGCGGTTTCAACTGGTTAAATCTAACAGTCTAAATCAAATTACAGTAATAAGAAAAAGGCAGAACATGCATATAAAACTAGATATAATTAAATTATTTACACCATTGGTGTAAACAATTGTTTTATCTAAATCAATTGAGACCATTGTTTTGACAACGTGGGGCAATGTAATTGATTTAGATGAAACAAATATTTACACCGCTGATGCATATAATTTTTTCTTATAAAACTATTGGCAGAGTAATCTAAAATTGAGATTATAGACTGATGGCGAAATATTGAGGAAAAGAGTGAAAGAAAAGTTGGCCTTTTGGGGACTTGCAAAATTGAATAAATACCTTTAGCCGCCTTACAACACAATGAAAAAGTAGACCTACGATACTAGTAGACCTTACAATACAATTGGATAAGTAGGATTGCAAATTCAAATGTTAAATTATTATTGTCACTTCATTCATGTTGTGTACTTATTAATTACGTTGGAAATATCTAAATACTGTAAGGAGGGGTTATTTGATCGAGATGGATACGTCTAAGATTAAGCACAGTATTTTTTTTTTGACGTTTATGTTGGTTTAATTTCCTCAAAAACCATTGCAGAAAATATTTAGTTTCAAAATAATTGTTTTGGATCTACTTCTTACGTGTGCGTAAAGTTTCTTGAGGAAGGGTTAGCATTTTACCTTTTCAGAGTTCAAAAACAAAACCCTACTTCTCGTTATGAAAATGTTGATTCCTTTTTTGCTCCTTGCGCGCACCCCAAAAATCTTTAACCCTATAACCCAAGAGAACAATAGCCAATAGGGTTTGTGGGAACCCTTGAATATTTCTCCTTTTTTTAATCTCTCAATTCTCTCTCAATATATTGTAGGAGGAAAAATTGCCATGTGCTACATGAGAGAATTAGAGATATGTTTATAGGGATAAATTTACTCGGCCAATAATCCAATCTCTTGTTGGGCTAGGGTTGGGACCTATGGGCTTCTTGAGGCTTAGCTAAAATTAGACTCACTCTCTCTCATCTCCATGAGTGGTGGCCCAATTAAACCAAAATTAATTCCACTATATAATTATGGTTGAACTCAAGGCCTCAAGAATATTAATATATTTTTCCCGATAAATGCCAATACCGTTATGTCAAACCCCTTAACTATGTAATGTCCATAAGTAGCAATTGGTCATAATAAATAACTCACACCAAAGCATACTTATATTTTAATTCCGTTGATTATTAGTTCACTCACTTTTAGTCTAGAAAAACATTTTAATGAACGCTTTATTAAAATGACTAGTACTAGGTTTCAAAGACTAATCAGTGAACTAACTCAAGGGGACATTATACTCTATAATTAAATAGAGAGTGAATTCCATCTTGAAAATAATGTTCTCGCAGTCCTAACATAAATCACCCAACCAACCGAGGTGTTGATCGAGTTAGACCTCACTCATTGGCGACTCAAAGTGACATAGGCTAGCTAGAAACTTGAGTTCATTAACTTTCTTAGGATCGAGTTAGACCTCACTCATTGGTGACTCAAAGTGACACAGGCTAGCTAGAAACTTGAGTTCATTAACTTTCTTAGGATCGAGTTAGACCTCACTCATTGGTGACTCAAAGTGACATAGGCTAGCTGGAAACTTGAGTTCATTAACTTTCTTAGGATTAAGAGTGAATTACAATTACCATTATAAGATTCGCACTCAAGTTGACAGTGGTTAAAATAGTGTGAGTCTTATGATGGTCCTTCAATGTATACCAAATACACCAACATATTAACTTGAAATCTTTCACTTCAACGATTGAGATGGATCATTCTATCTAATAGAAGTTAATCATGTTGCAATTGACCTGATAGGTAGTCCATTCCTATCAGCAATTGTGAACAGTTCAAATTACAAACATTGGTGATTTATATCTCCCGTAAGTAAATCACATTTACATGCATAAAACATATTCAATGTAATTTGGGACTTTTATATTCATCTCATGAATTATATCCAATGTATGAAACAAAGCATTTCAGAATAATAAAATAAAGCTCTTATTGATAATGTAAATAAACAAATATTGGTTCTGAGGGCATAAAACCAACAGTTTACATATACATTACAGGGATTTATAGAGAGAAAAAAAAAAGAAGAAGAAGTCATGAAAATAAAAGAAAAATCTTTGAGCACAAAAATTGCTAGCTTGATGAGATGGGCAAATTCAATCACGGTCATTGTGCCTAATGTTTTAAATATTTTTGCACAAATTTAAAGAACAAATAGAGTTTTCAATTTTTTTTTTTTAATGATTGTGGTGGGCGGGCTCGAGCCAAGGTATATGAGCAAGGTAGCACTTAAGTGCTGAGCTACATCCTTGTGTTGCAATTGAGATCTTTAATTAGGTAAAAAAAATCAAAATTTAATTATTAATGTACTTGATTTTAACTTACAGGAACACAACTTTTCTTGCAGGACTAGAATTTTGAGATGGGAAGACAGTTTTAAAGTTGTTGCTTTCACATGCATTTTTTTTTTGTTATACATCGTAATTGCATTTTCATATACTATTATCGACAATATTTTTCATTTCAAGATTATCTTTATTTGGTACCAATTAATGGTTCTTATTGGTGCATAGCACATGAGTTTTATGCTAGTTAAAGCAAAGCAAACTCCAACGGCTAAATGGAATAATACATGTGCCTAATTCTAGCTATTTCAATCATTTTTCTTAACTGAAGAGTAAAATAGTAAAATATTCATATGATTTTGGTTAGTACGTACTTGTATATTTCTAGACTAGACTAGTTGATGCCTAGCTATTTGAAACTTTTGATTCTGCTTGGCCGCTTGACTTCAAGTCTTGGACACGATTTTGATGGGGGAGTTCCTTGTGTGTGTTTGGCTGTGCAAAGACTACAAGTCTTCTGCGGCGATTTTCTTCGTTCTATATATACATTTCCTTTGGGTAACATAGATCAGCGAAAACTAGCTAGGTAACTCTTATTTGGGTAATATATATACTATACATAAAAGAGTGAAAACAATAATTGTATATCAATAGGTAGGAAATCATCATTTACTTAGCGCTCGGGACGCTTGAGAATGAAAGGGAATTAAGGAGAGAAACTCAGAAACTTGTTATCCAAAAGGACAGCTTACAGAAAAGAGGAGAATAATTAATAGTATTGCATCCCAAATCCAACGTATTGCATATCGATCTTTAGGTTTCATTAAATATCATTTCTTATACTCCTAGATCTAGATATATTTATTTAGTACTAAACGCAAAAGTTTCAACCAACGGTTCCTCCTAGTCCTAGATATATTCTAGTCCCATGCCTAAATTCACGTAGATAAATAGGACGTGAAATTTGGGGTTGTCAGACTGTGTTCGCTTTGGGTCTCAAAAACTAACGAGTCTCTCTGCGGACGGTTTCCAATAAGTTTTCGCCCCATTTATTACTCTCATTTATTTTTCTCTCTCTTCACCTCATTACCCTAAAAAACTCTCTCAAAACACAAACCAAACAAATTGGCGTGAAATTCGGGCTGGATATTTAGGGTCACCCATAAGCTATAGTCATGTTGCCATCAGTATATAAATCCAAGTAGGAGGAAGAGAACCATTACCAATTACGTTGCGCCACGTCATCGTGTTCTATTAATTGGGAATGCTGTTTTGATGGCGAGAATAAATTCTATCCACTGTTGGTGAAAAATCCTACTTTTCCACCACAGCTTAATATGGGCCCCATTGAGTGTCTATTATTGTAATTTGAACCGTTCATATTTTAAGACCCGTAATAGTATTGCCAAGCAAAAAACCAATTTGATCGAAAGTTGATAAATATATCAAAATTTAAATTTTGGTTTATAAAATGGACGATCTGATTTCTGTCAGTAATAATAAAGATAAATTATCCATTTTATAAAACAAAATTCAATTTTTGATAATCCTATCAATATCCGATCAAGTTTATTTTTTGCATGGACACACTACTATGTGGGGTCTACGGACCAAAAAACATAGTAGTGGAAAAATGAGGTTTTCCACCGTCGGTGGAAAGAATTTAATTTCTTTGACGACGTGTTGCAATGCAATTGATTTGGAGGGAACAAATATTTATAACGCCAGTGTATATAATTTATTCTCATAAAACTATTGATAGAGTAATCTAAAATTGAGAGAATAGACTGATAGGAAAATATTGAGGAAAGGAGTGAAAGAAAAGCTAGCCTGAAACACTATCAGAAGGCGTGATACACTATCTCAAATCCAGTAGTCCTCCCCTATGTGAAGGTGATGACGGCCGGATTATAACGGCTCCAAGATTCAAACCGAAATGCTCTCAAGCTTCCTCTTCCAGAGTTGGCCAGTACGTAGGAGGTTGTGAACAAAGCCACAAACTAGAGTTGCCCAAATATTTTAGAAACTACGTAACATTGTATGGAAGTAAACTTGACTGTGAAAAGGTGAGATAGTGCTGAAATTTTAGCCAAGTGGAAGTGAAAGAATGAGAGAAGTGGGTTTTCTCGGTGATAGAAAAATGAGAACATGTGGCACTATATATAGAGCTTTGGCCAAACATTTCAACGGCTAACGACATAAAATAAAATAAGAAAGGTGATTAATGGGAATAACTAGCATTTTCCTATCTATATCTATACTTCTATCTATCTATCTATTTATCTATCTATCTATGTATACAATATATTAAAGCTTGTTAATAAGGAGGACTCTCATCGTGACAAATGGCGAGATTTGATTGGATGGAAAGATAATTAAAGTTAAATAAATATTTTCCAATAGGTTAGTATAAATAAATTCTCCGAAGAAAAGGAAAAAAGTAAGAAGAAAGGAAAGTAACATGATAACGATTGAACTTTATCAAGAATGTACAGAATTGAAAAGGTAATATACAACTTCCAATTGGTAAAATTCCTCTGGAAGGGATAAACTTATCTCATGCAGATCGTAAAATTCAAAATTTGCCATGATTATGGAAAGCAAGCAAGTTTTGTAATGATCATATAATCTCCACATTAGAGTATCCACAGTGGCGTAACAAAAAATACTAGGCTTTTAAGTTAACAATATTGGTACAAAATATGACTCATACTGCTATAACCAAAAATACTAAGTTTTTGGGGCAAGCAGATTACTTTAGTGCTGTATTTTTGGTTAGTATTTTTCTAGACTGGACTGGCTGATGCCTATTTGAAACTTTTGATTCTGCTTAATTGGCTGCTTGACTTGGTGTCTTCTACAGTCATTTAGACACGGTTTTGGCAGGGATCAGTTCCTTGCGTGTGTTTGGCTGTGCAAAGACTAGTCTTCTGCGGCTTCGTACTTCCTAACTCTGTTAATGCATTTCCTTTGGGTAACAAAAGAGTGAAAACTAGGAAACTCTTGTTTGGGCAATAAAAGAGTGAAAACAAGAATTGTATTCTCTTATTTGGGTAACATAAGTAAAGGAAACGATTTCAGAAACTAGTTAACCAAAAGGCATCTTATAAATGTGGGGATTAATATTATGTTTCGTTGCATCCCCAAATCCAACATATTGCATATCTTATGTTTCGTGAAATTTCATGTCCGATAGATATTCAATTCTAAATGCTAATGTTTCAACCAACGGTTCCTCCTAGTCCTATATAATGTAATCCAGTGCCCAAATTTAGGTAGATAAACAAGACGTGAAATTTGGGGTCGCCAGTAGACTCTGCTCGCTTTGGGTCTCAAAAACCAACACATTTCTCTGCGCATGGCCTTTAATAAGTTTTCTCCCAAATTATTACTCTCATTTCTCTATCTATCTCTCTCCACTCATTATCCCAAAAACATTTCTAAAAACCCAAACTAAATAAATTGGTGTGAAATTTGGGGTTGCCCATGGCCATTAGTGTAAATCCAAGGAGGAGGAATAGGGACCAATACCAATTGGATGGGCAAGTCAAGTCTTCCTAAAGGACAATTAAACACGCGCGTACGGTTATGCTGGGCTGACCAATACCAATTGAATGGTCTGAACTCTTACCTTTTATTTTCCACACTGACCACTTTAATGCTGGGCCCTGGAAATCAACTCCAACTCCCGAACTTGAGCATCTCCAAAACGTGTTTCAAAATGTGTATTAGTACCGTTAGTTAAGAATAGTGAATATTTATGTTTCTTTAGTGCTCCAATGGGAGTACTATCTTATGTGTTAGTGTGTGTTAATTAAGTTGGAAGTGTTATAGTAAGTTTGCTAGTTTTAAGGGAAGGTCTTAACTAACAAGCAAGGGGGGAGAAAGGAGAGAATGAGAGAATGTGAGAGAGAGGCTTGTAAATCGTGAGGAAAAGGCGGAGAGAGGAGAGAGAATGAGACAAAAGAGTGGGAAACACACCCTTTAACTAATTAAAAAAAAAAATACTACTTAATACATTCTTTAACAACATTGAACATACATCACTCGCTCACTAAATGAATATATTTGTTATGCGCAGCACGCTGCACAGCACTCGGTGTGCAGCATGCCCCGGGTCCATTCTTAATCCACATAATTAGGTCCCACTTTTTTTACTTTTTTGACACTAAAACACATTAATTTTACCTAACATTCTTAACAAAACAATTGGAGATGCTCATTAAAAACTCCTGAAATGGAAAAGGAATCTCGAGAAAGTTCAATTCTAAATTGTGTAATATAATCAAATTACAAAGGCAAACTTTGAGATGCTTTGGGGGAACTACCATTCTTGTGCCACATTGGCCTTGAATATTTTTTAAAGTTTCTAGTACTTCTCAGCAGCATCCATATAGACACGCCCGTAACGAGTCATCCATCCACATAGACAAGCCCATATATAGCAAGTCATCCATTGCTCATGGTTTGGAGACGTTGATGCCTTTTGAAGAGAAAGAGATGACACCTAAAAGGCCAATGTTCCCAAAATGAGTAGCAAAACAAGGCATATGCATTGGTACTGGTTTTGGAAGCCATGGTTCTAGTAAGAAGCAGGACTAATTAGTAGGCTTTGAGTTGATTGGTGTACTGATTTTTTGCATTGATCGCTGGGGTTTATATAAAACGAAAACTGATCACGTCATGAGGCATACTATTCCTGAAATTTGTTTTCGGTACTACTATTTTCTGCGTGCATGCCTTGATTTTTTAATTAGACTCACCTACTTATTTATGTTGCTTGATAGGACTCCATTTGATTACTCTCCATAACTATGTCAGATCGTTGTATCTATTCAAATTACAAGGAACCGCAAGGCTGATGTACTGGAATTCACCTGCAACTAATGTTCTAAAAATCCACTACAAGAAAAATTACATTGGGTGGTGAATGAAAATCGTCACAAATTGCATATTTTGTCACAAATAATATGGGTGTTGAAAAAAATTTGTCGACTAAAGGTTGTCCAAAATTCTTACCTGATGACGAAATATATTTTTCACCACTTATAATGCCTTTTGATGACGAAATATTTCGTCATGAAAAAGTGAATAATTGGTGACAAAATTTTTTTCCTCACTTATTGTGCTTTTTGACGACGAAATTTGTTGTCATCAATTATTTCTTTTGGCGATGAAAAATTCGTCACCAATGGGTCTCATCGGTGACGAAATTTTTTGTCACCAATATAAGGAATCCATTACAACACGAAAGGGATATAGCAATGATTCAATTTTCTCGCCGAAGAACCTGATTTCCTCGCAAAATGTCTTAGCGAAAAAAATTTCCTTGCTATATTAGTTTTCCTCGCTAAAAGATTGTCGCAAAAGGTATTTGTGAGGAAAATATATATTTCCTCGCCTATTCTAACACAATTGGCGAGAAATTTTTTCCTCGCAAATTCCATTTGTTGTAATGGCCAAGACTTTACTAATGGGCGAGGAAATTTTTCCTCACTGATTATAGTTTTGGTGACAAAATTATTTTCCTCGCTAAAAAAACTGAAATCCAAAAAGAAGATTGTTTCTCCGTAGCTACCGGCAATCGAACCTTGGATGTCGCTAATAGGAGGCAGAACACTTACCAAGTGCACTACGTTGCACTTCTAATGAAAATATTGAACTTTTTGGTATATATTATAGTTTTAGCATGTTTTTTACCTCTCTAACTTAGTTTCTTCAATATTAATTATGATCTTCCGACTTTTTGCAAATTCGTAGCACAAGTTTAATTTCTTACTTTCTTCAACATTAATTTTAAACTTTATTTGAACAAGTTTAATATTTTGCTATCACAAGAATTTTTTTGGGTTTTTTTTCCTTCATTAATCCTAATCTATACTATCCTAGAAGACTTTGGGAAGGGGATGACGCTTACGGGGATCAAACCCTGCCTATGTACATTCGAATATGTAAAAGAGGGCAACTGCACTCCACTCCACATGCATAAGTTTTTAGGAATGAGACAAAAGAGAGGGAATTGGAATTGGCCTAGACCTAGGTCCAATTTGACTCAGCAAATTCAAAACACTGCAACTGGTATAACTCAACCTCAGAGGGACAGGAATGATGAGGTTGTTCGGTCTGCATCACCTAATGGCCAACACACCACTAAACGTACATGGGATACCCTTAGACACAAAGGTGTTAAGGTGCCATGGGCTTCTCTTGTCCGGTTCTCCAATAATATATCTAAGTGGGCATTCATCCTGTGGGTAGCTTGCCTAAAAAGACTTGCTAGTAAAGAAAGACCCAGAAGATGGGGCATGGAAGTTAATCCTTGTTGTGTGTTATGCTTACAGCATGAGGAATCTATACAAACATCTGTTCTTTGAATGAAACTTAATTTTCAAGTAGAATATGGGAGTCTATCCGATGCACATTTCAGGTGCAGAGAAAGGCAGGTAATTCGTATGTGGATTTCAGCTTCAGATCCCTCATGTTCAAACTGGCTTTGGCAGCAGGGGTTTACCACCTCTTGAATGAACGAAACTCTAGAGTTTTTCGAGGCAGACATATATAGAAGTGCAGATGAAGTTTTAGCTTGTATTGATGACAACATTAGACTTTGAGTCTGTACTTGGAAACAATTTCCCAAACTCTTACTTGAGAAGAGGTATTGAGAACTAATTCTGTTGACCCATTAAGTAGAGAATTTTTGTGATTGATAAGATTGCAGATACATAATTTTTGTGATTGATAAGATTGCAAATACATAAATAGCAAACGTGTTTGGACAGCTGAAATTGCTGACGGGGTACCACATTTGCGGAACCTGTGCCCGGCACCCAAAACCTTCTCAATGCACAGATGATTGAGAAGACTAATTAATCCTCCCCTTGCTTAGCCAGTGCTATGCTCTATTGGTAGCTCAGGAGCTCCTCGATTGCCTCGTAGAAATGCAGCACGTACTTTTGTGATTCTCGTAAAAACATAAAAAAAAATCAATAAATATATTTGAAGTTCACGCTCTAGGGGGAAAAAAACCTGAGAAAAAGGGCGAGGGAATTGAGTTTTCCTCCATGATAGAAAAATCAACAAAAGAAAATGATGGCAGTAGAATTAACACTCAACATTCGATCTTGATTGAATGATTGGAGTTGCTCCAAATCATTCTTTGAATACTGTCAATAATTTTTGCCAACTCAACTTACAACCACCAAGATAGATGATATATAATATTGCAACCTACCAAACCTTCCCTAATAAATGTCGAAGACAAGGACCTAATATTGGGACAAATAAGTACTCCAAAGACAGGCCCATCTGGGCATATTGTAAGCTTCAATCAAATGTGATGAGCTAGCGAAAGATCGAGGGATTCCAAACCCCACAACAGTGAAAGAGGGATCGAAAATACTATATCTTCATCACCTTCTCAATCTATATATTTCCTTGTATGAATTTGTGCGTTCATGTACTGAACAAGCCTAAAATCGCACTCTTAATGCCTACTGAGATACAACACAATGATGGTATTTTAGATGTCATTGGTTTCCATAGAATTCTTGTAAGTTGCAAATCGTAAGAACATTGCCCAATAATTTGCTCACGAGAGAAAAAACGAAGTGTTGCATAACAGATTCATTGACATCAAAAAGAAGGAAAACATGAATAAAGATGTTTCAAGGATATACGTAAAGTTGTTTCTTCCAAGTTCCAAGTATGCCCAACGTATTGTCCACAGATAGCATTAATTTGATTGCGAAGTACGTCTGGTGGTTGATCTTGAAGGCATAGGAAGCCCAATTGTCTAGGTGATGTTGCCAGGTATACGTAAATGTTACATGCTCATATCTGTTACTATTCAAGGTTTGGTAATAGGAACACGATTAGTGGAGTAGAGGCAAACTTTGACAGTGGTAGAAAATGGAACTTCTGATGTTGAAGGGGACGCTGAAAGATTTACAAGTCACTAGCTTGGACTTGAAGAATTTGTATTTTGGAGCAGACTAGTTTGAGGACATATCAAGGAGTAGTTCAAATGCTCTGTTTGGTCATGTTGCTCGCTTGAAAACAGAGGTCATACGAGAGGTTACTGCAATCAATTCTTTGATTTAGAGGTCATTATTTGGATTTGTTAGATTGTAGAAACACATTACTAAAAATTGCTTACATGCGATATCGCACGTGTGCATTTACTACATATATATGTATGTATGTGTATATATATATATGTATATGTATATATATGAGTCCCCTTAAGGTAATGGCACCCTCATTTTAAATAAAATGTGGACGTCCCCTTTTCTCCCATTTCTTGATCAAATTTTGATGATCCGAGCTGCTCAATGTGTTCAGAACGTGATTTTAAGGGTACCCGCGAAAAATTAGGAAAAAAATGTCCATGAATGGCTTGATTTGAGCATTTTATATTTGAACCATTCGATAAAATACAAACAAAAACTGCTCGAATCAAGCCCTTTTCGATCTTTTTTTGTTTTGCTGATTTCTCCCGAGTACCCTTAAAATCACATTTTAAATATATTGAGTGGCTCAAATCATCGCAAATTGGTCAAGAAAGAGACGTTATTAACTTAGTAAGTTAAGAGCGCCCTTATGTGAAGATTCGTGTGTGTATATGTGTGTGTGTGTGTGTGTATATATATATATATATGTATATATATATATATATATATATACTCCCTCCGTTCCAAATTGAGAGTCCATCTTTCCTTTTTGAATTGTTTCAAAATGATAGTCATTTTCCAAAAATGGAAGGAAAAATTTGGTGATTTTTCAAAAATGTCCCTCATAGGTGAATATAAGTGTTGTAAAGTAAGTAGAATATAAGGTTAATGGTGGAAATAATAGGTATTGTAGGTGTAATGATTGCATATCCCTTTAAATAGTTGGAATCCCTAAGAGGGACTCTCAATTTGGAACGGAGGGAGTATATCAATGCTTCAACAAGCAATAGAACATCTATTCAGTAATTGCAGGGTAGTTCACTTTTCCTTTTTTTTTTTTTTTGAACTATGTGCGACATTATAGAAATTCCTAAAATGGTTTGAAGTTGTGCTGAATGAAGGACACTTGACAAAAATGTCTTCAGAAGCTTGGAATTAAGTGGAAAATGGCTTTGGATAGATAACACTAAACATTAACTGTAACCCATAATTATCTTCTTTTGATTATTGGTACTCGATGGGGCTTATTCAGGGACAAGAAAATCTGACAAAAAGGTTATAATGCTTGGGAATGACTTTGGTGTCCCCGGTCATTTTGGGGACACCGTAACTTTTGGCATAACAAAACCATTATAAGCATAACCAAATTCATTACAAGCATAACCAAAACCATTATAAGCATAACCAAAAACATAACAAGGCATAACTTGGTTGGTTATGCCTTGGTTGATTTTTGGTTATGCCTTGATTGGTTTTTGGTTATGCCTTGGTTATGCCATGTTATGGTTCTATTATACTTCTAATGATTTTTGTTATGCTTGTAAGAGTTTTGTTATGTCAAAAATTACGGTGTCCCCAAAATGACCGGAGACACCATAGCATTATCCTACATATTAGGATACATTTTCTGGAGTTTCACAAATATGAGGTCAATCTAAAAGAATTATTTGTCGAAATTTACATATTAGGATACATTTTCTGGAGTTTCACAAATATGAGGTCAATCTAAAAGAATTATTTGTCGAAATGATTCTTGTTGCACCCATGAACTTGTACAAATTGGATAAGTTTTGTTTGGCATCAAATCACAGTGGACTATTGGCTCTGAGCTATATTGGTGGAGATAATCCAGTGCAGAAGCGATATGAATTGCAATGTTTAACCTCTGAACAAGATTTAAACTTCTTGACTCACTACGCACCACATGTTCATTCTCGTTAGGATGCAACCACTCCTCTAGGCTTCCATTGGCCATGAACTTCTATACCAGAGCTTTGAAATCATTGCCTTAATAGTCAATACTTGAATATGTCGTGAGAACTTTTATAAGATTACGGTGTTTGATGTTCTTCAAGGTTTTACACTCCGCAGTGAAACTCTTCAAATCTCGGGCAAGTCTAGATGTAGTACCTTAATTGCAACAACTTTACTTCCCTGATCAAGAATTCCTCTATACACTGAACCAAAGCCACCCACGCCAATCAAGTTGGCTGGCGAGAACCCATAAGTGGCTTTAAGTAGACTTTGGTAGGACAGTTTCATAAACGAATTCCCTAGTAATCTGAAAGAAGACACATTTTTCCTCTTTCTAAACGAATAGTGATAGAGGAAACACAACATTAGATTTAGTCCTAGAACCCCACAACCTATCGAGATTATTAGATTCATGGTAAGGGAAGATCTTTTCTTTCTATACCCTTTGGAGTTGCAACTTTGCAGCTCCAATTCAACTATACCTCCACAGAGCTTACTATTTCCCTTGACATAAATCGCAGTTGCATTTTTATATATGCCTCTTTCCGATACCACTCCTTCAAAATCATTGAATGACAGATTCAATACGTGCAAGAAGACAGAGTTCTCGAAATAGTCGGGAATTAATGGTTGTTATCTGTGCATACCATGAGTTTTATGCTAGTTAAAGCAAATGAAACTCCGGCCAACGGCTAAATGGAATAAGACACATGCCTAATTCTATTTCATTCATTTTCTTAACTGAAGAACAAAATACGGTAAATTCATGTGATAAGTTTTGAAACATACTCAAAATTATTATAGTTCAACAGAAGGCCACCGAGGTTGTTGCTTTCTGGGGCAAGCTGATTACTTTAGAGTTGTATTTATGTTTTTTTGAATTGGTAGTTTGGTTACTATTTTTCTAGATCGACTAGTTGACGCCTATTTGAAACTTTTGATTCTGCATGGCCGCTTGACTTCAAGTATTCGACAGATTAGTCATTTAGACACAATTCACTTTGGGTCTCAAAGACCAACACGTCTCTCTACGGACGGTCCCTAATAAGTTTTCTCCCCAATTATTACTCTGATTTTTATATCTATCTCTCTTCACTTCATTATCTCAAAAACCTCCCAAAAAAAATACAAACCAAACAAATTGGCGTGAAATTTGGGGTTGAAATTTAGGGCCGAGTACGTGGTACTTGTCAGTAGACATTTCCAATGGCGTGAAATCTGGGGTTGGCCATAGTCATGTTGCCGTCAGTACTATAAATCCAAGGAGGAAGAAGAGGACCAATACCAATACCAATTGGATGGCATGATTAATTCAAGTCTTCCTATAGGACGAACAAGTCTTCCTATGGGACAAACACGGCTATCGAATGGTCTGAACTCTTTGCCTTGTATTTTTCCACACTAACCACTCTATAATGTTGGGCACTGGAAATCAACTCCAACTCCAATAGGTATTTCAAAATATGTGTTTTAGTACCATTAGTTAAGACATAAGGCCTCGTTTGATTCGCGAACTGAAAATGATGGGATTAACAGTCCTGGGTTTAATAGTCCTTGGACTTTTTGTACTCGATTAACTTAATCCCTAATTACACCCAATCTCATGTTTGATTCGTGTGGGATTAATTATGGGATAAGGAATATTATTTTTTTTTAAATTGAAAAACATTTTTCGGAAAAAGAAAGTTCTGAAAAAGAAACATTTTCAAAAAAATAGTTAAGTCCACCCATGCTTGTTCTTTCTTTTTCTACACGGTTAGAAAATAGTTAAGTCCACCCCGTTGAGGCAACCACGAACCAACCTGTGGCTTTCCCTTTTAAGCCACCCACAATCACTCTACGCTTAGAAGTTAGATTCACAGCATCCATCCATTCAACGTTAGTCACGACAAGCCTTGACACGCCTGCACTGGCTCGACAAACGCCTACAAGTGCGCTCGTGCCTTGCTCAGCGTACCCGTGTCGAAAACAAAACTTTTCAAATACATTTTCTGGAGTTGCACAAATCTGAAGTCAAGCTAAAAGTGCTATGTGTAGAAATGACTTCACCGATGAACTGGTAGAAATTGTATATGTTAAGCGTTCAAATTTCAAAATGTATGCACTGCAGCCACACAAAGCTATGAAATTTGGAACATTATCATCTGTCCCGCTGCTGGGAAGGTTCGCGCAGACGTGTCTAACCATTCTATTGGAAATCGATATGAAAGTGTAAGAGAGAATAGTCTAAGTCATTGCCTTCTGAGAGGACTTCTTATTTAGCAAATTTAAGGGAAATTTATATGAGATATAAATTGCATTCTTCACAAATAAAAACGTAAAAGAGAGGAACATTAAATAGGACACTATATATAAGAAGGAGCCAGAGCAATTATTCAGCATCACTTGAAACGAAATTCTTAAAGCCACGATATATTTTATGGCCAATCACACCGCAATTACCTACGATCAGAGAAACAAAAATGATTAGAATTGTTGAGATAGTTCAATGCACTTAGAGCATCTACAATGGCCTAACACCTTTTGTTATCCATTTAAGAAATTGCTAAGAGGACAATATATAAGTCAAAAATGACATAACTAAAATTGGATACCCAAAACTTGTCACATATTTTTTCAAACCCCAAAAAAACTAAAAACAATGAATAATATGTAAAACAGTTTTATTCAAATTAGTATTCAAATTAATAAAACTTGTTTAAAATTAGTTCTTCAAAATCTGATTTTGAAAAAAATTGTTTTCATATTCGAAGAATTTTTTTTAAGTTTCAAAAAAAGTTAGTTTTAAAATAATTATTTGAAAAAACTATTTTTTAAAAAAAAAGTTCTTGAAAAAAACTTTTTAAAATATAGTTTTTGAAAAATAATTAACAGTTTTTTAAAATAAATTTTTCAAAACATTATTTAAAAAGAAAGAGAGAAAGAGAAAATGAAAGAGAGAGAAGGCTTTGTAAAATGATGGGTAGACTTGATTGAGAAAATGTAAGGTCCACTAAATTTTGTTATTGGCAAAATGTTGCTAGTTTTGGTCATTTTATGGCCAAAATTTGGTTAGTTGCTAAGAGATTGTTAAGTTGGGTTAGTCAAATGTGAGCACTTTTTTGAGTAAATATCGCTAACCTTTTAACAACTTTTTGGTTTTAATTATACCACAGTCGATGCTCTTAAATAAATAATTACTTTAAAACAAAGGTAAGAAGCTGCATAGCTAAAAAAATCAGTTCCAAAAATAAAATAAAATAAATAGGACAAACACAAATCACATACCCAGATCAGTAGCTGTAGGCATTATCAAAGAACTTTCCCACCTTAAAATTGAAATCTAGATTTCAGCATGTTGAATAGAAATTTGGCAAAAGAGGTTGGTTGCTCTTCATGTTAAACTAACGAGAGCTGCTACAAGTACAGCACTTGCTGCACAGCAGCCGTGCACAGACCATTTTTGCATCCGTCTCGGGTCTCGCAAAGATGATCGGAGCCAGGCTAAATTTTAAAGCAAAGTTTGATGATTCATAAACACCCTTCCCGGTATCGGATTGAGGTGATTTTTTACAGGGACTCTAAACGAAGTATTTTGAACAAAATGAGCGGCTCCGATCATCTTTGCGAGACCCGAGACGGGTGCAAAAATGGTCTGTGCACGGTTGCTGTGCAGCAAGTGCTGTACCTGTAGCTTTTTGGTAAACTAATTGATTGCTTCAAGCCGTAAATATACTTATTAAGAAATGCAATAATTTTGTTTTCTGTAAGCAATGCAGGCATTTTGTAAGATTGCTGGCCTAGTAAAAAGTTTCAATGGCTTAGAAAGAAATTAATGCAGGCATCTTGACGAGTTAACTAAAAAACGTGAACGGTTCATATACCTACTCATTCTCACACTTCATCTGATTTGCCTTCCATCTCGAAGAAGAGTCTTCTTGCACACATGCAACTGAGTAAGAACCTCATTCATTGCCGGTCGATCTCCAGGAAGTTCTTTGGAGCACACAATCCCAACATTAAGTATTGAAATCAAGATCTCCCGAATCTTGTGACTTCCAGCAAAATTTTGACTTTGACCGTTGTTGATGCTCGAGCTTGCCTCCCCTTGTTCTGTTTGTTGAAGCAGTGTTGGATCAACAATGCTTTCTACTTGTTCAGCCAGAGCTGTCTTGGCAAAATTGTGAAGAGTCATACCATCAATAAACATGCTATGAGTAGGTCTCTTGGCTGTGAACATCTCTAGTACAAGGATTCCGTAGCTATACACATCACCCGATGTTGACACTTCATTTCCCATGCCATACTCTACAACAAAAGTGAAAAAAAAAATGCAATTAGATTTCAAAGAACTCTGGATATAAGAATACGGTCTTGATTTTTGAAAGTACAAGAAAGCAAAAAATTGCTAAAGGACTACATTTACCTGGAGCCGCATAACCAACAGACCCCCTTATGCCAATGGAACTTGATTGATTTATAGAAGGAGTAGAAGTAGCATCTCGTAAGAATCTTGCTAGCCCAAAATCAGCAACATGTCCTACCATTTCTTCATCCAGAAGAACGTTGTTTGGCTTCAAATCACAGTGGACTATTGGTTCTAAGCTATAATGGTGGAGATAATCCAATGCAGAAGCGACATCAATTGCGATGTTTAACCTCTGAAGAAGATTTAAACTTCTTGATTCATTACGCACCCCATGTTCATCCTCATTCCGATGCAACCATTCCTCTAGGCTTCCATTGACCATGAATTCATATACCAGAGCTTTGAAATCATTGCCTTGATGGTCAATACTTGAACATGCCGTGAGGACTTTTACAAGATTTCTGTGTTTGATGTTCTTCAAGGCTTTACACTCCGCTATGAAACTCTTGGAAGCTATAGCAAAGTCTAGATTTAGTACCTTAATTGCAACAACTTTACCTCCATGATCAATAATTCCTCTATACACTGAACCAAAACCGCCGACGCCAATCAAATTGGCTGGCGAGAACCCATCAGTGGCTTTAAGTAGACTTTGGTAGGACAATTTCAGAAACGGGTTCCCTAATATTCTAAAAGAAGACACATGTGTTCTCTTTCTAAATGAATAGCGATAGTGGAAACATAACATCAGACTTACTCCTAGAACTGCACAAGGTATCAAGATGATTAGAATCATGTTAAGAGAAGATCTTTTCTTTCTATACCCTTTGGAATTGCAACGTTGCAGCTCCAATTCAGGTATACCTCCACAGAGCTTAATATTTCCCTTGACAGAAATCGCAGTCGCATTCCCATATACGCCTCTTTCTGGTAGCGCACCTTCAAAATCATTGAATGACAGATTCAATTTGTGCAAGAAGCGAAAGTCCTCAAAATAGTCGGGGATTTGTCCGGAGAAATTGTTGTGAGAAATATCTATTTCCTCCATTCCTCTCAAGTTACCTAAAGACGGATGAAGGATTCCCGAGAATTTGTTACCCTCCATGTATAGTACTCTCAGTTTTATGCAGCTACCAAGACTGCTTGAAATTTCACCAGATAACATGTTCCCTGAAACATATAGTTCCTCAAGATTTTTTAAATTTCCAATTTCCATTGGAAGAGAACCAGTCAAATTATTTTGAGATATGTTCAAAAACAGTAATGATGAGAGACTCATAACTTCTCTGGGTATGGTACCAATAAGATAGTTTTGATCAAGTTTTAGTTCCACCAACATTTGACAATTTCCCAGACTTGAAGGGATATTTCCACGAAGATTGTTTCGAGACAATCCAAGAGTTCTTAACTGAGTTAAATTTTTGACAGACGATGGGATGTCCCCGTAGAATTTGTTACTATAGAGACCCAAAAACACTAGGTTTTGAAGCTTTCCAATATCAGAAGGAATTTGACCTGTCAAATGGTTGATGGATAGACCAAGTTCTTGCAAATTGACAAGATTCCCTAGCCCAGTTGGTATGCACCCAACTATTTTATTGTCTTCTATTTGCAAATATAGAAGATCAGTTGAGAAATTGCTGACCGTATTGGGCAATGTTCCTCCAAAATTGTTTGAGAGCAGAAGTAGATGGCTCAATTTTGTAGCATTGGTTAAAGAGTTGAGAAAACTCAAGTCATCAGCTTCCCCATATCCAAGATGATTTTGACCTAAGATTAACCCAACAAGATTATTCAACTTTTCCAAATGAGGCACTTTTCCTGTAAAGTTGTTACCTGCGAAACCAATGTAATTTAGTTTGGTGGCATTAGATATGGATATTGGAATAGATCCACTAAATAAGTTCGAACCAACTTCAATGAGTTCAAGATTAGGAAGAATACTTCCAAGTTCAGAGGGAAGCATCCCTTCAAGTTGGTTTGACACCGCACCAAACATTGTGAGAGAAGAGACATTAAAGATTGAGGAAGGAATGGTACCAACCAATCTGTTGACTCCGAAGTTAAGAATTTGTAGCTTTTTCAATTTTCCCAGATCACAAGGAATACTCCCACCAATTCTATTTGTTCCGGCATTGAATTGAATCAGAGACGATAGATTACCAAAAGCAGAAGGAATTCCTCCAACTAGGTGGTTATCCTGAATAATCAGTATCTGTAGCTTAGACAGGGAACCAAGCTCCACGGGGATTTTCCCCGATAATCTATTTCTGAGAAGGATAAGGCTAATGAGGTTAGAGCAACCAGATATGTTGGTGGGAATTTCACCGGTAAATGAATTGTTATCCACAGCTAGCAGTTGTAGCCTTTTCAAACGGCCAAGTTGTGGAGGGATTTCGTGGCTGAAGCTGTTGTTTAGCAGCTCAAGTTCCCTAAGAAAGCTCAAGTTTCCAATGTGAGGTGAAACGGGCCCTGCCAATTCTTGATCATTCAGGTTAAGCACAGTGACTCTCGTGGGGTGGCGGCGGCTACATATTACGCCAACCCATTGGCAGAAGTGGATGGATTCGTTCCATGAGTTGAGAGTTCCAAAAGGATCCCCCGTGATTTGGGCCTTGAAGGAGAGTAGGGCTAGTCGGTCGGTCTCGTTCCCGCGATTCACAGAGTCGGCTATTGAAGTCAAAAGCAAGAAAGTAAGGAATAATGACAATGAAAATAGCAGAGCCATCTGGAGATTGGAGAAGGCCAATGAGGTTCTTGATTTCTGAGGCAAGCCGATTAATTTGGTGCTGTATTTATTTGGTTAGAATTTTTATTGACTGGCTGATGCCTATTTAAGAGAGCTGTAATTCCCTCCAAAACTCCACAACTTTGTAAAAGCGTACCAACCATTTGTTGACCGTACCAACCATTTGTTGACCGCAGTGGCAGACGTATGATTTGTGTCTATTATGAGCTTGAATCAGGTGTATTTTCATATGCATAATAAATATTATATATGTATATATTGCTACTTGCAAGGTCCGAATAAAAGACGATATTGTGTGCATGTGCGTAGCCACGGTTTAATTTTATACACGCAACCTGAAGAATGATTGATAACTAAAACTTTTAGGGATGTTTAAGAAAAAAAATTTCACTCAAAGGACTTGTAGGAGTCAATCCCATAAAATTAGAGAGAATATTTTTTTTCACTCAAATGACTTGTAGGAGTCAATCCCACAGAATTAGAATTAGATAGGGTTTCTAACGTACCCTGGACCAATTCCAGCTATCATTCAAAATAATAGTATTATTCAAAATCTTACTTTTGCCGATAAAAAAAAGGGGGGGCAGAAAAGGAGGGAGACTTGTTAACCAAAAGAAAAGCTTATAGATAAGGGGTATACAATTTTATAGAATATGAAATCAAGTCGGTCTAAAATTGAGGGGAGTAGTAGTATTGCATCCAAAATCCTATGTATTGGACATAAATGAGATTATGTTATTCACGGACCTCCGTGCAAACATACTTTAACGGCCCAACAATGAACAATGGACACATAAGCCAAACTGGCTCTCTCTCTCTCTCTCTCTCCCTCTCTCTCAACTGTCTCTCTCACCCCCAAACCCAGTTTGCCCTTGGTCCGGTTTGGTGGACTCCTATTGATGATTTTTTATTTTTTTTTATGATCTTGTAGAGCCCATTTCAGATCCCAAAAAAATTATGCAAACATCAAGCTATTCTTAAATAACTTTTTATGTTCTTAAAAAATGTTAGCTCCATCCGATATTCGTAAAGGCTTTTTTAGCATTCGTATGGGCCGTACAAATTTTATATGGGAAAATGACGGTTAAGGACTTGTTTTGATAATTTATACCCGCCAAGGACATTTTCAGCATTAACAAATGTTCTTAGTTTGTCCTTAGCGGGTATTAATTATCAAAACACGTCATGGGCTGTCATTTTCCCATTTTATAAACCCCTACGAATTTTTAAACAATCTTTACAGATATCGGATTGAGCTAATTTTTTTCAAGAACCCACAAAATATTTGAAGAGTAACTTGCGGTATGAATTATTTTTTGGAAACTTAAAATGGGCGCCACAAAATCATTTTAAAAAAAAAAAGTCATCAATAGGAGTGAAGGGCCCCGTTTGAAACCTTCTGAAAATTTGATTTTTTATTTTTGTGAAGTCCATTATGGGGTCTACCCTACGAATTTTAAAACAACCTAACAATTCTGAAACAACTCTCATCGATATCGGATTGAGCTAATTTTTTTCAAGAACCCATAAAAAATATTTTAAGATTAACTTGTAGTTTGAATCATCTTCGTAGGACTCATAATGGGCCCTGCAAAAATAAAAATAAATAAATTTTCTGAAGGTTTCAAACAAGGCCCTTCACTCCTATTGATGGTTTTTTTTATGATCTTGCGGCGCCCATTTCGGGTCTCCAAAAAATAATTCATACCGCAAGCTATTCTTAAATAGTTTTTTATGGGTTCTTGAAAAAAATTAGCTCAATTCAATATCAGTAAGGATTGTTTCAGAATTCGTAGGGGGTTGTAAAATCCGTACGGCCCATACGAATGTTTAAAAAGCCCTTACGAATATCGGATTGAGCTAATTTTTTTGTAAGAACTCAAAAAATCTATTTAAGAATAGCTTGCCATTTGCATAATTTTTTTGGGATCCGAAATAGGCCCCACAAGATCATAAAAAAAAATTCATCAATAGGAGTCTACCAAACCGGACCAAGGGCAAACTGGGTTTGGGGGTGAGAGAGACAGTTGAGAGAGGGAGAGAGAGAGCCAGTTTGGCTTACAACAATGCTACTTGCACATACTTTTGTGCACATATCATGCACATACATTTTTGTGAGGCTCATATCGGGGTCCAAACCGTTCATCTTTTTTAAAATATTTTTTGACGGGTTCCTGTGAAAAATCAGCTCCAACGGATATCGGTAAGAGCTTTCTCAGAAATCGTAACGCTTATGTGTCCATTGTTCATTGGTGGGCCCTTCAAGTATGTTTGCACGGAGGGTATGTGTTTAACATAATCTCTTTTATGTTTTGTGCACTTTCTAAGGCTCTCTCAATGTGTTTTTTTTTTTTTTTTCTCTCTATTCTACTAATTTTATTTTTTAAATCCTTGTATTCAATGAATTTTTCTTCGCTGTTCACAAAAGATATCTAATGTTCTGTGGTCCTAGAGATATTAATTTCATTCTAAACATCAAAGTTTTAAACTAACGGTGGTCTTCAATGAAGAAAAACATGGGGTTGCACAGAGTCATGCATGTTGCCAAGGAGGAGGAAGAGGACCAATACCAATTGGATGCCATAAGTCCAGTCTTCCCACAATAGGATGACAAACGTGGTTAAATTATTGAGAGCTGTTGATATGCAATCGAATGGTCTGAACTCTGCCTTTTTGTTTCCACACTTCCCACTGTAAAGCAAGAGCTAGAGTAAGGCATAATGACCACAATAAAGCGCACTTTTGGTGTCTCGGGTCCAATAAAGAAAATCAGAGCCACTCATTTTGTTTAGGATTCTCGCAAAAATCAACTTCATCCAATATCGTTAAAGGCGTTTACGAAATGTCCATATTGGCTTCTTTTTTTTTATTGAAAAAAAATTGGGTTTCATTCATAATTTTGAACTTGTTAGATTCTTCTCATCATGACGAAACAATAATCCACAAAAAATCGACGAAATACTAACAAAAGCGCAAAAAAATTGAATAAAAACAAAAAAATAAATCATTTGACTTATTTAGGCCAAATAACCCCTAAGCCTTGCATGTGGGTCCTAATCATTTAACTCAGTCCTCTCATGATGGTAAAAATTACAATACACACCACCACATACAAATTTTGTGGCTCACTTTATGAGTTTTTGTGGTTTATTTTACGAAAGTGTGTATGGTACACTCTTATGAATTTTGTGGTTACTTTTATGAATTTTTGTGGCCCAATATATGAGATTTTATGTTTGTTTATATATGAATTTTTGTGGTGTCGTATATGAATTTGTGTGGTGTTGGAAATGAATTATTTTAGCGTTCTATACGAATTTTTGGTCAAAAAGACGGCGCAAAAGTAAAAAATGGCGGCTCAAATATATGAGATTTTATCACTACAAGAAATTTAAGATCTCCCAACGGTTTTTTTCGCAACGGTTGAAAAAACCGTTGGTATAGATGGTGTATAGTAACGGTTTCCAAAACATTACTAGAATTTGGACTATAGC
Organism: Rhododendron mucronatum var. ripense; assembly: GCA_019656295.1. Classification (NCBI taxonomy): domain Eukaryota; kingdom Viridiplantae; phylum Streptophyta; class Magnoliopsida; order Ericales; family Ericaceae; genus Rhododendron; species Rhododendron mucronatum. The sequence goes on from BPLT01000274.1 coordinate 208,641, forward strand.
GACGGTTTTCATATGACCGTTAGTAGATTACAACACTATAGCGATGGTTTTCATTAACCATTACTAAAAACTGGACTATAGCAACGGTTTTCGTTAACCGTTACTATAATCTGGGCTATAGCGACGGTTTTCATTAACCGTTAGTAGAATTTTACACCGCCAAAACCAATTTTCTTTCATGCGATTGGTTTTCCAAACCCGGACTAACGATCGAGACAGTTGATTTTATTTTTCATGTTGATTAAATCGTTCTCGTTCAAATTTGGCTCGATCGGATATGGAAAATTTCTTTATCAATACACATTTCATTAATAAAATGAGTTTTTCTGTCCGATAAGTGTGTACTGATACCTAATTAAATTCATTCTTGGTACTAATGATGTACTCCTTAATATGTAAAAGATAGACGATTCTGATAAAAAAAAGACTTAGTTGTTTGATATTTTTTTTGTCTATACTGAATTTTTATGCTTTTAACTATATTTTTGTTTTATTTTTTAAACTCATCTCATTAAAACGACTGACCAAAAAAAAATTAATGTGAATCTAACAAAAATTTAGAAAAGGAAAAATTAATATTGGAAAAAAAAAAGGAAAACAGAGAGTTTTTTTTTTGGTACATGGTGCATGTCCATTTATTTGAGAACGCGTGAATAATGGAACTATTTTTCTCACACGAGATATCATTTTTTGTAAATGAATTCACTCAGACCCCCTGAGGTATCTGACAATGACAGAAAGTACCCCTCAGTTTTCAAAAATGACAGAAACCTCCCTTATTTTACAGTTTTGGTTTCATTCCGTTAGTTCCGTTAGTTAAATGGACGGAAAATGTACGGAAATGTACGGAAAATGAAATCTTCAATTTTATTTAGTTCTACACCTATCTTAGGGCTCTCATTAAAAGTCCTAGAGTTAAAAATTAATTATGATCATTTAGGATAAAATAATTAAAAAAATAAAATCTTCGCACCGATTCAAACGGATTAAAAATTGGAGCACTTAAGTACCTGCTCTTCATTTGGTTCTATGGTTTTCTTAAAGCTCTCATTGAAAATCCTAAAGCGAAAAATTAATTATGACCCTTTAGGATAAAATAATTAGAAAAATAAGATTTTTGCACAAATTCAAACGGATTGAAAATTTGAGCACTTAAGTATCTCCTCTTATTTTAGTTTTACGGCTATGTTAGGGCTCTCATTGAAAATCTGAAAATCAAAAATTAATCATTGCACTTTAAGATAAAATAAAAATAAATAAATAAGATCTTTGCGCCGATTCAAATAGATTGAAAATTGGAGCACTTAAGTATTTGCTCTTCATTGAAAGCTCTAAAATCAAGTGAAAAGCAAAATTTTTAAATGCTCCAAATTTTAATCCCGTTTGAATCGGTGCGAAGATTTTATTTGTTTAATCATTTTATCCTAAATGATCATAATTAATTTTTAACTCTAGAACTTTTAATGAGAGCCCTAAGATAGGTATAGAACTAAATAAAATTGAAGATTTCATTTTCCGTACATTTCCGTACATTTTCCGTCCATTTAACTAACGGAACTAACGGAATGAAACCCAAACTATAAAATAAGGGAGGTTTTCTGTCATTTTTGAAAACTGAGGTGTACTTTTTGTTATTGTCAGATACCTCAGGGGGTCTGAGTGAAATTTGCCCTTTTACAAAATAACACTCCTATCAAAATTATTATCCTACTCTGCATCAATCTAAACAATTATAATTAAATATAGTGTATGACTACATGCATACATGCATTAATACCAATTTTGAAAGGTAATTATTGAACCTAGCAATAAATTCTATATAATATTAATTTTATTCTTCGTACGAAGTTTGTACTCCTTATTATGTAAAAAATAGATGGTTCCGATCGGAAAAAAAAATGATATTAGAAAGTGTTTGTATAGTATAAATCAGATTTAAACAAAAAGGGATTAAAAAAGGCTTAATTGCAAGAGCACCCCATAAACTATCACTTTTTGGCAACTTCACCCCCTTAAGTTTAAATTCGAGCAACTTCACCTCCCTAACTACCAAATTTGAGCAACTTCACCCCCTCCCCCATTATCCGTTCAATTCTGTTAAGAATTTGGATGAAAAATTGCAAAATTGAATGGAAAAGTAATTCAACGAACAAAAATGCCCTTATTCACCCTTCATAAAAACTCTCTCTCTCTCTCTCTCTCTCTCTCTCTCTCTCTCTCTCTCTCCACAATATAAAACTCTCTCTCTCTACACCACCAGGTAAAACACTCACTCACCCTCTCTCTCCCTCTCTCTCTCTCTCTCTCTCTCTTTTCTCCTCCCTCTTCCCTACACAATCTTTCTCTCCTCCACACCTCTACACCACCAGAAATTTAGGGCTTGTTAAATTCAAAAATAATAGAACCCAATTTTTAAGCCCTAAACCTCAATAATCAACAAAACACCCAAGATTTTAGCCCTAAATCTCTATTTTAAGCCCTTAATCTCATAAATTTAGGGCTTATTAAATTTGAAAACAACATAACCCAATTTTTTAGCCCTAAACCTCAATAAACAACAAAATACCCAATTTTTTAGCCCTCAATCTCGGAAATTTATGGCATATTAAATTTGAAAACAATATAACCCAATTTTTAAGCCCTAAACCTCAATATACAACAAAACAACCAATTTTTTAGCCCAAAAACAACTTAACAGAGAACTTACGGATGGAGGAAGCAGGTCGTCATCATTCTCTGGGGAAGCACGTTGTCGTTGTCTAGAGGAGAAATAGGTCGTGTCGGAGAAGCAAGTAGCAAATCGTCGTCGACTAGCTTGGGTGGGTTTCCATCATCAGGAACTGAAAGATAGTAGGAAGAGGAAGAGGAAGAAGAGACAGGCATAAAAGGGGGAGAGAAGAGATGTATCGAACATCAGAGAGAGAGAGAGAGAGAGAGAGAGAGAGAGAAGAAGAAGAAGAAGAAGAAGAAGAAGAAGATATAGGGTTGGGTTTATCACAGGTTTTTTAAAATAAAAGGTATCACGGGTTTTTTAAAATAGAAGGGGTACATGGGTAATTTTATTCGTCTTTGTCCTTTTTTTTAACGGAAAATGGGGGAGGGGATGAAGTTGTTCGAATTTGGTAGTTAGCGGGGTGAAGTTGTTCGAATTTAAACTTAAGGGGGTGAAGTTGCTAAAAATTGATAGTTTAGGAGGTGATCTTGCAATTAAGCCCAAAAAAATCAGGTTAGTATAGTATAAATATTAAAAGGTGTATAAATTTGAACAAGTAATGGACTAGCACAATTGGTTCACGCACGCACGCGGGCACACGAGGTCGGCGGTTACCGTTACTAAAAAAAAATTTGTACCAACGCTCATCAAAACCATTGCCATACAGCAACGGATATATTGCAACGGTTTGGTCGACGGTTGGAGAACCGTTGGTATAGCCTAAATGGGTCTTTACCAACGATTTTTTGGTTTTTTGGCGACACTTTCGACCGTTGCTATTAAACGATTTTCTTGTAGTGTGTGATATTATTTATGAGATTTTATGGTGTTATTTACAAAATTTTGTGGTGGTGTCTATGATTTTTGTGGTTCAAACATACGAATTTTTTGATAATCAATAATGAGATTTTGTGGTGATATATGAGTTTTTGTGGCTCAAAATATGAATTGCATACTTTATGCTATTTTTTAGGGGTGTTTATTGTAGTCATTCTCACTGATTATATATGCCTAGTTCACAAAAATTTTCTTTTCATTTTTTTCATCTTGACCATGGAAAAAGAGCCTAAATTAGGACAAATAGCTGTCTTTTTGGTTTAAAGTGTCGTCTTATACAAAAAATCGACATCAGCCCACATATTTATACTTTTTTTATTTCTCTCGTCAAGACAAATGGTTAATCCCAAAACTTACGACAAAAAACCCAATGAAAAGTTACAAAAAGCAAAAAAAAGATACCGAAAAGGATGTAACGACTTACCAAAAGGAGTTCACCGAAATTAATCACCTGTGATAAAATGAGCAGCCAACGGAAACCTTTTTTCTCCAATCAAACGTCCATGGTTACATTGATTTTGGAATTTTGGTGCACGATTTAGAGGAGTTTTCAAATAGATTTGGCTTCCAACCCCCAATTTTTAGGCCCGTAGAGGGCCTCAAAATATACAATGTATAATTTTAAATAGTACGGAGTTTCAATGGCCTTCAATTAGTAACATATTCTTGATGGTGTGATAGTTTAGGCTCTTTGGATGCTCGAGGGGCTAGGTTCCAATCTGCACCCCTTTACTCTTCCTCAATTTTATATATGCAACATTTCATGCAAAAATTGGTACGTAGAGATAGATGGACCCATATTAGGACTTTCGCTTTGGGTCCCAAATAAATTTGAGCCGGCACTGGTCCCTTTGCATCCTTAGTTACCGTTCTTCACCCCATGAGTTCTCAACAAGCCAATACTTAGTCCTTTGGGTACCAGTCCAATAGCAAACAACAATCACCTATAATGTGGTGATATCAGATAAAGAGCCCAACTAACCTATAGTGTGTTTGGTTTTATTTAATGGTAATGATACAATTGCTACTTTCTTCTTTGGCCATAGTCCTTAACAAGTATTACAACTCCTTTCTTCCTCCAATCCGTGGTAGACATTTCAGTGGTAGACATGGCTCTTGTAGTCTTGTTTGAACTTTTCGTAAATTTGCTACGGTCTGCACATTGATTGGCTCCTAGCTAGCTAAGTCTTATTTCAGGCCTTTGTTTTTTGTTTTTTTTTTTTGGAGATTCGATATCTTCCACGTTGGCTGTGTTGGGAAACCGAATCCCCAAGACCCAGTAATGACGCGTACAGATTAGACAACAAAAATAAAAACCCTACAAGGTGGAATTAGGGTTTTACCACAACTCCCTGCGACACAAACGCTGGTTGAACTTGTTATAGCACGCCTTGCTATAAACCACGAATACTGCTCGATCGTACCTTACGATCTTCTATCGTATTCCTTGCACGTCTAGAACACGAACTGAGTGTGGAATCTTTCGCGATTTGTTTGCTCTCTCTAAGTCTGCCTCTATTTCGTGAATAATATAAAAACGTTTTTTTGACCTAGAGAGCATAACGTATATATATAGGGCTACGATAGGGACCTAAAGAGTAATAAGTCTGGGCTCCCAGTGTAAATAAGAAAACTTAATCCCACCAGGATTCTACTTCTTATTTCACTAATTATAATTCACCCCATTACAGAATTATAATTGCACTCCCGTCCTTATCTCAATTATATTACGACCTACATGATATTAAATACTTATTAATCTCCCCACGTTAAGATTACAGATACCCATTAATTAAAGTAAATTACTAACAATCTCCCACTTAATCAAAATCTTAACTTGAGACTATCCGCTTAACTTATTTGATATGTCGAATACAAATATCCACCTGCAGGGTTTAGCATAATCGAAACTTATAAGCTTACTCAAGGGGTATCATCAATCCCTATCGAGACGTGAATTCCATTAATAATTAATAGTTGTCATATACATAATGTTGCAACCCAATCCATCGAGACTATTGACCGTATAAAGATCTCACTCTTTAATGAATCAAAGTCAACAACATTAAATATACACCTCTAATAATTATTTTTGGATTAAGAGCATAAGCATTCATAATAACCATGAGATTCCAATTGTCTTATAAAGTTAGTATAAACACAATTACCTCAATGCGGTCCCTGTTCAATACACACAAAGTGTACTAGTACAATGAATTAGAACTAGACCGTTCCCTGTAGTCAAGATAGACCTACTAAACATTGTACTACAGTCCCACCGATGGTGTGTCCAGTTCCATCTAAAACTGCGAACCATATCTTATATTTCACAAGAACTGATGCTCTGATCTTCTGTGTGTAAGCCGAACTCTACACACCAAATCATCTACTTTGTAAAATAAAAGGCACACATGCACAACATACAATAATATTATGCAAACATTGCCCATAAAAGATTCTCATAAAAAATGGATAAAACTGATTAATAAATAGCAATCAAATATTAATCTATTACACAAAAGTATAACTTTTAGTATAATTTTCTAACAAACTCTCACTAAGACTCAAAACCATACTGCCATGCATCTCACTCCCATTCCCTCTACGTGACTATCAAAAGTCTTAGCTGGTAAGCTCTTCATAAAAGGATCAGCCAGGTTGTTTGCCGATGCAATCTTGGTCACAGCAACATCACCTCTCTGTACGATCTCTCGAATCAGATGATACTTACGCTCAATGTGTTTGCCCTTCTTGTGAGTCCTTGGCTCCTTCGAATTAGCAACTGCACCGCTATTGTCACAATAGAGTGTAATGGCTGATTGCACTGAAGGGACCACTTCCAGATCCAACAAAAAGTTTCTAAGCCAAAAAGCCTCCCTGAAGCTGTCACATACTCTGCTTCCATGGTAGAATTAGCAATGCAAGATTGTTTGATCCTCCTCCAACTTATGACTCCACCTCCCAAGGTAAACACATATCCAGAGGTAGATTTTCTGGAATCCCTATCTGACATAAAGTCTGAGTCTATATACCCGTGAGGTACCAGACTATCTGACTGGAACACCAACATATGATCTCTAGTTCTTTTTAGATACTTGAGTATATGTTTCACTGCAATCCAATGTTCTTGCCCTGGATTAGACTGAAATCTGCTAACCATGCCCACGGCAAAACAAATATCAGGTCTAGTACACAACATAGCATACATAAGGCTTCCTACTGCCGAGGCATAAGGAACTGCCTTCATTTTCTCAATCTCCTCAGGTGTTTTAGGACACTGATGCTTGGATAGGTTTATTCCATGTCTAAAAGGGAGGAACCCTTTCTTGGAATCTTGCATGCTAAAACGGGCAAGAATTGCATCGATAAAAGTAGCTTGTGATAAACCCAACATCCTATTCTTGCGATCTCGTATAAGTTTAATCCCTAGGATGTGACCGGCTTCTCCCAAGTCCTTCATTTCGAATTGGCCTGATAACCACAGTTTCACTGAAGATAACACTCCCACATCGTTTCCAATGAGCAGGATATCATCGACATATAGAACTAGAAACTCCACAACTTTTCCGTTGCGCTTCTTGTACACACATAACTCATCCGGACATTGATCAAAACCAAAAGACTTGATTGCTTGATCAAAACGGATGTTCCAAGATCTAGATGCCTGCTTAAGCCCATAAATGGACTTTTTGAGCTTGCACAACATGTGCTCATGACCTTTTGCTATGAATCCATCTGGTTGCACCATATAGATACACTCATCCAGATTTCCATTAAGGAACGCAGTCTTGACATCCATTTGCCAAATCTCGTAATCGAGATGAGCCGCAATGGATAAGAGAATCTGGATGGACTTAAGCATGGCTACTGGTGAAAAAGTTTCCTCATAGTCAATCCCTTCTTTCTGAGTATACCCTTTCACAACAAGCCTAGCTTTGAAGGTATGCACCTTCCCATCCGCCTTTCTCTTCTTCTTGTAGATCCACTTGCATCCAATGGGTTTAATCCCTTCAGGTGGTTCTACAAGATCCCAGACTTGATTAGAGTACATAGACTCCATCTCTGATTTCATAGCCTTTTGCCAAAGTTTCACATCTTTATCTTGAAGTACCTCATTGTAGTTATAGGGTTCGGCATGTTGATCATCAGGGATCATTTCAAAAGACTCTCCCAACAACATATACCGACTGGGTGGAACAATAACCCTCCCACTACAACGAGGTACCAGTGTGTCAACAGGTGCCTCTACAGATATCTCTTGTGGCGTTTCCTCCTGCACTATTGGTGATAAAGAAGTATGTGCCAGTCTCTCTCCTCTCAATTCCTTTAGAACAATTTTACTTCTGGGCTTGCAGTCTATCACATAGTCCTCTTCTAAGAACCGGGCATTAGTGCTAACAATGACCTTCTTATCCGTAGGACTATAAAATAGTCCACCTCTCGTTCCTCTAGGTACCCTACAAACAAGCAAACTTCTGTCCTTGATTCCAATTTATCTGCGTTCTCATTCAGCACATGTGCTAGACTACCCCAAACCCGAACATGCTGCAGACTAGGTTTGCGCCCAGTCCATAGTTCTGTAGGTGTAGATGGTACTGACTTAGATGGTACCAAGTTAAGAATATACGCTGTTGTTTCTAGTGCATGTCCCCAAAACGAATTGGTAAATCTGAATAACTCATCATTGATCTTACCATATCCATAAGAGTCATATTCCTCCCTCTACTACACCATTTTGTTGTGGCATACCTGGAGCTGACAACTGGGATGTAATCACTTCAGCTAACAAGTAGTCTCTAAACACTCCCAAGAGGTATTCACCACCACGATCAGATCGCAATGTCTTGAGACATTTACCCAAACGTTTTTCCGTTTCCGCCCGATACTCCCTGAATTTCTCAAAGCATTCGGACTTACGGCGCATCAAGTAAATGTATCCATACCTCGAGTAATCGTCAATAAAAATGACAAAGTACTCAAAACTACCTCTAGCTTGGACATTCATAGGCCCACACAAATCAGAGTGAACCAATTCCAACGGCTCTTTGACTCTATATCCTTTTGCTGAAAAAGGTTTTTTGGTCATCTTACTTTCCAAACAGGATTCACAGACTGAAAGTTCCTCAACTTCTAATGAACCTAAAGGTCCATCTCTAACAAGTCTAGAAATCCTATTCAGATTAATATGACCAAAACGTAAGTGCCAAAGATACATTTGGTTCAATTTAGAAGGCTCTTTTCTCTTACATGGTAAATTATTAGTGTTATTCAATTCATGCAGTTGCACTGTAGGAAATATAGGATTAATAATGAAGAGATCATCCACCAATAAACCAGAACAGATAAAACGTTTATTTAACGTAATAACTATAAAGTCACTAAAATAAACCAAATATTCATCCTTTATTAACTTAGAAACTGAAACCAAATTTCTTCTAATAGTAGGAACATAAAGACAATCTCTCAAAATTAAAATCCTATTACTATTAAAATTTAAAAACACATTTCCTACTGCAACTGCTGCCACTCTCGTAGCGTTTCCCATATGTAGATAAATCTCCCCATCACTAAGTCTTCTGGTTTCCTGAAACCCCTGCAATGAATTGCTAACATGATTAGTGGCTCCCGTATCTACACACCAGGTACTGGTAGATAACACCGCAAAACATGATTCAACAACCAGTGAAAAAGATTTACCTTGTTTGTTCACTTTTATTGAGAAAAATCGGACATTCCTTCTTCCAGTGTCCTTTCTGCTTGCAGTGAAAACACTTACCCGCAGGCTTTTTCACTCCACCTTGAGGCACATGAACTGCCTCCACAACCTTTTTCTGATATTTGTTTTGCTTCTTCCGGCCTTTCGGCTTAGAAGTAGAAGCCTTCTCTGCCACTAACACTGATGGTGGTTTCTTCACAACCAAAAGACCCTCAGCTACTTGGAGTTCCTTAAGAAGTTCCGCCAAAGATAAATGCATTTTGTTCATAGAATAAGTCAGGCGAAACTGCTTAAAACTCTCAGACTGCAATGAGTTAAGAACGAAATCGATTTGGGTTTTCCCATCAATTTCAGCTCCAAGGATCTCTAGTTCATTAAAAAGAGCTATCATCTTTAGAACATGATCGCTAATTGGGGTCCCTTCAACATGGGTGATGCTCAATTCTTTCATAGCAACTAGCCTTGCTGCCCGATTCTGATCCCCAAACATTTCTTTACGGTTCAGCATCATATCGGAAGCAGTTTCCATAGCTTGATGCTAATGTTGCAATATATTTGACATAGAAGCCAAAATATAACACCGCGCCATCTTATCAGCCTTAACCCAATCTTTATAAGGCTTTGCTTCCTGTTCTGTGGCATTCTCTTCAGGTCTAGGAGGGCAGGCCGTAGATAGCACATATTTGTGGCCCTCAGTAGTTAACACAATATTCAAGTTTCTTTTCTAGTCAACATAGTTTGGTCCAGTAAGTTTATTTTCTTTGAGAATAATTGCAAGTGGATTGAAAGAGCTCATTTTTGAATCTGAGAATCAAATAACATAACAATCAATTATGAAGGGCAATAAAAACTTTGAATTTCATTTTAATATTGGTTCCCTCTATCACATGTTAAAAGAAAAACATTGGCAACCCTACACACCGTAAAAAGCATGCTTCGATGGGAAGTCTCTACTCTTTATTATTTGTGTAGATAGGCACAACCTTTTAATTTTACTATCTATACACTATACCGTGCCAAGCAAAATTAAATAGCTAATATAGATTCGGTCCTATAAATAATAATAGTGACTCAGATGGTGAGTATACTATTATTTACAGCTAAGTGTATACCATTACCTAGCCCCATGACCCATTGTTCAATTGTGAATTACTTCTGATGGTGAAATAATTCACACAACAATTATCATAGACCTATCCTTTAAGGAAGTTTGTACCGATGAGGCCATAATTAATTTTGCCCGATGGGGGGGAAGGTTCTAAAACTATCACATAAAATTAATTATATCATCTACACACTAGTAATGGAGACCGTGGGATTTATAAAAAATAAACTCGTTCTCCCACTTATGCCTTGTTCCCTTCGCGATTCAAAAAGAATTTTTCAAAAAATTCCCCCTAGATTCCCCCTACTTTCCACCTTTTTCTCTCTATCTCTCTCCACTCATTACCCCTACTATTTTTCAAAAACACTTTTCAAATCCCAATCCAAACAAAGCATTAGTTATTTAAAAAAAATTTGTGAGGATTATCAAAATTTTCGAGTTTGCAAAACCGTGATCTAGGTCAAAGCCAATTATCATCATGTTGTCCAATATGGTAAAATTATCACATATGTTATACTCATGGAAACATGCATAAACATAAATAAGGAAACATAATAAGATATGCATCCCAACTATTATGGTCAATATCCTTATTTCCAAAAAACAGCCAAGATTGCAGCCGTGTCTTGCCAACCAAGTCAGAGGTTGATGCAGGCACAGGAGGTCGAAGGGGGTCGAGCTAACAGCAACTTTGGCCACCATACAGAAACTATGATTTTATACATCAATCCTATGCCTCCTTTACAGAGTTCACATAAACTGGATCAGAAATACATACTGCATGACTTGTAATCTTACAATAGTTCTACATATCAAATAATGATACAACTGGAGAAACAAAGATTACACAAAAACCTTAAGCCTCCCACATACCAGAGTTCACAAACTACTTTTAATATTACAACTACAATAAATAATCGTGGCTCCCAAATATAAAAGCAGTAACCACGTATGCAAAAACGTGTGATTCAATCACACAAACATACATGCATGACCATAATAGTGGGATAAGATTTTTTGCAAAACAGACGTTAGTAAAACTGAACCCTGCAAAACCGGTTACCACAGTTTCATACTATGCGATCTACGGACAACATGGCCTGTTTAATCCATACACGCGATTACAGCCGGCTCTGATACCACTGTTGGTAAACCGAATCCCCAAGACCCAGTAATGACGCGTACAGATTAGACAACAAAAATAAAAATCCTACAAGGCGGAATTAGGGTTTTACCACAACTCCTTGCGACACGAACGCTGGTTGAACTTGTTATAATACGTCTTGCTATAAATCACGAATACTGCTCGATCGTACCTTACGATCTTCTATCGTATTCGCTGCACGTCTAGAACACGAACTGAGTGTGGACTCTTTCGCGATCTGTTTGCTCTGTCTAAGTCTGCCTCTATTTCGTGAATAATAGAAAAACGTTTTTTTGACCTAGAGAGCATAACGTATATATATAGGGCTACGATAGGCACCTAAGGAGTAATAAGTCTGGGCTCCCAGTGTAAATAAGAAAACCTAATCCCACCAGGATTCTACTTCTTATTTCACTAATTATAATTCACCCCACTACAGAATTATAATTGCACTCACGTCCTTATCTCAATTATATTACGAGCTCCATGATATTAAATACTTATAAATCTCCCCACGTTAAGATTACAGATACCCGTTGATTAAAGTAAATTACTAACAGGCTGATGCAAAATTCTCCTTGTCAGAACTTCTCTAGTAGACACAGCCATTGCTCGTGCCTCTCATAGGTCGCTGCTTCCTGAAGAATAAGCCTCCCGCCCTTAGCCCGCCGGCCCACGGCCCGCTCTTAGCCCGCCCGGCCCATCGGGCTTTTACCCGGCCCGAGCCCGAGAAACGGGCGGGCTAGCCCGGCCCGTAGTTTGTAATGGGCGGGCTCGGGCCTATGAATTTTTACTTGGCCCGCCCATAGGCCCGGCCCGTGAGCCCGCCCGGCGGCCCGCCCGGCATACCCGTCCAAAAGCCCGCCAACGGGCCCGCCCATTAGCTCAAAATCCCAAAAAATCCTTTCTTTTTTCCCTTGGTTTGGTTTTGCCCAAGGAAATTTAAGCCCGCCCGGCTTTTGGCCCGCCGGCCCGCCAATTGGGCTAGCCCGTGGGCCGGGCTTGGGTTTCAATTTACGGTAGGTGGCCCAGCCCGCCAAAAAGAAAAAGCCCGGTCGGCCCGGCCCGTGGGCGGGCTTGGACTTTGACTTGGCGGGCTGGCCCGGCCCGATGATGACCCTTACTGAAGAAAGTGAAATGCAGTTCGAGAAGCCAATGTTCCAATAATGAATAGCGAAGCATGGCTGATGCAATGGTAATGGTTTTTGGAATCCATTGGTTTTGGTAAGAGCTAAGACTGATAAATAATGAGTGGGTTGGCACTCTGATTTCTGCTTTGGGCCTGGGCTTTATATCGAGCTTGAAACTTTTGTCAGAACTCTTTTATTAGTGAACTGATCTGAATTGGACTCAACAGAGTAATACTGCTTGATAGAATTTTACATTGTGTATAAGTTCTTTTTTTTTTTTTTTTTATCGACGTGTATAACTTCTTGAATCCATGATGATTAACCATATCAAACTAAAGAATAACAACCTATAGGATACTAGGACATAACAACAACAATTACTAAATGATTATTCAAGAATCATCTACAAATTGGACCCACTTGCATTATTACCTCAAAATGTGTCTTTATCGTGTCCCCATCGTGTCTCACATAACCTGATCCCCAATGTGCTAGAATTTGAAAATCTGCAAAAGAAAAAAATAAAAATAATAAATAAATCTCGCAAACATGCCCAAAGATGAGTACTATATAATTGTAAGTATACTATAATAATCAGCTATAAAAAAATGTATTGTCCTGAAAATTTGGTTTGTTAAATACGGAGTAGTAATTTTGAAATAAAAAAATGTACTGTCCTGAAAATTTGGTTTGTTAAATACGGAGTAGTAATTTTTGAAAATTCGGCGCTGTCGCATCATGGCAGTCTGCATTAAATAATTTACAAAGGTATTGTAAAACTGAATAAATACACTTTTGGAATACTCCTAGCTTGATTGGGGTTATTGTGTCTTCTTAGAATGGGGGCTGCTGCTGCACTACATCGTGTAGTGTGGTCGATCCGGCCGTCAATCTCTACACGAACGGTTTGGATTTAATCCAAGCTCCTACAAATTTTGACTGACTTTTATTCAGGTAAAAATCCAAACCGTTCATTACCAAGATGAACGGCCTAATAGGCTGCAGTGGGTGCACTACAGCACCCCAGATCCCTGCTTCTCAATTGGTTCTCGGCGGTGATTGGGACACAAATTCAACTAATACAGAAGTGAAGGCGCCCACCGAAAAGAAGTTTACAATGCTGTCATAGATAAAAGAGTTTCCTGTTTCTGTGGCACCAAGACCCACGGTTTACATAAACAAATTAGCTTTCCAGTTTTTTTGCAGCTGCGAGATTATAAGAATTTCATTTATTTTTTAAAGGTTTGTGTTACAAAATCCCAAGAACTTAAATACCTAAACCCATATTTGGGATTTTGAGAATTTTATTTATTTTGTTGCTTTTCATCTGTAGAAGTTGAGAATCTGTTATCTCAAATTTTTGACAAACATTCTAAACTGATTTTGAAAAACTAAAATCCCAAATTTGCCAAAAAAAATAAAAAAAATCCCCGCAAACATTTGCAAAGAAATATATAATTCAAAGTATACTATAATAATTATCTATACAAAACATATTGTCCTGAAAATTCGGTTTGTTGAATACTTTTTGAAAACTAATTGAAACATTTCAAATAAAAGAGTGAGTTTAGTATAGAAAAAATTACAAATACTACAACCAATAGTTTAACAACTACTGACCCAGCTAGTCTACTCGAAAATTCAAGGCACCACCCACCGTCTCCTCTGTCTCGCGCGGCGCCTATGGCCTCACGGAATTTGGAGGAGTTCAGCTCCGTATACATCTGGCGTTTAATACCAAAACAACATAGCACCACGTCGATACCTGCTTCCCCCCCCCCCCCCCCCCCCATCCCCCCCCCCTCCCCCCCCCCCCCCCCCCCCCCCCCCCGGGGGCGGCCCCACCTCCCTTTTTCCGAACTACCCCGGTTCAGCTCCGTATTCATCTGGCGTAAAATACCAAAACAACATAGCACCACGTCGAGACCTGCTTTCCCCCCGGCGGCCCCACCTCCCTTTTCCCGAACCACACCCCCCCCCCCCCCCCCCCTCCCTTTTCTTTCTTTCTTTCTTTCTTTTTCGTTCTTTCTTTCTTTCTTTACCGTTTGATTCTTATGTTTTTTTTCCTGTTTTTTCCAGTTTAGTTTTTTTTTTTCATTTTATTTCCTTTTCTTTCTTTCCGGTTTGAATTTTTTTTCTCTTTAATAATGGGTTCAAGTCTAATTCTAGGCTTTGTACAGTAATTGTAAGGAAAAAAAGTGTTTCAATTGATCATGTTTATCCGACTGTTTTATTTTCATTTTTTTGTCCTTTATAGATTAAAAAATATAATTACGAAAATAAGTATTCCAAATTTCAATCCGTTTGAATGGGTGAGAAGATTTTATTTTTTTGATCATTTAATTCTAAAGGGTCATAATTAAATTTTGACTATAGAACTCTCGTTGATTAGCCCTAAGAAAGTCGTAGAATCAAAAATCTCTTAAAACTAACTAACGAGAGCCCTAGAGTCAAAATTTAACTATGACCGATTAGAATTAAATGATCTAAAAAATAAAATCCCAAAATCATGTATACCATAACGTGTATATACAGGGCTACGATAGGGACCTAAGGAGTAATAAGTCTGGGCTCCCAGTGTAAATAAGAAAACCTAATCCCACCAGGATTCTATTTCTTATTTCACTAATTATAATTCACCCCACTACAGAATTATAATTGCACTCCCGTCCTTATCTCAATTATATTACGAGCTCCATGATATTAAATACTTATTAATCTCCCCACGTTAAGATTACAGATACCCGTTGATTAAAATAAATTACTAACAATCTCTCACTTAATCAACATCTTAATTTTAGACTATCCGCTTAACTTATTCGATATGTCAGATACAAATATCCACCTGCAAGGTTTAACATAATCGAAACTTATAAGGTTACTCAAGGGGTATCATCAATCTCTACTGGGACGTGGATTCCATCAATAATTAATAGTTGTTATATACATAATGTGTTGACCCAACTCACTGAGACTATTGACCGTATAAAGATCTCACTCTTTAATGAATCAAAATCAACAATATTAAATATACACCTCTAATGATTATTTTTGGATTAAGAGCATAAGCATTCATAATAATCATGAGGTTCCAATTGTCTTATAAAGTTAGTATAAAGACAATTACCTCAATGCGGTCCCATTTCAATACACACAAAGTGTACTAACACAATGAATTAGAACTAGACCGTTCCCTGTAGTCAAGACAGACCTACTAAACATTGTATTACAGTCCTACCGATGGTTTGTCCAGTTCCATCTAAGACTGCGAACCATATCTTATATTTCACAAGAACTGATGATCTGATCTTCTGTGTGTAAACCGAACTCTACACACCAGAACATCTACTTTGTAAAATAAAAGACACACATGTACAATATACAATAATATTATGCAAACATTGCCCATAAAAAATTCTCATCAAAAATGGATAAAACTGATTAATAAATAGCAATCAAATATTAATCCATTACACAAAAGCATAACTTTTAGTATAATTTTCTAACAAAACCCACTAAGACTCAAAACCATGTTGCCACGCATCTCACTTCCATTCCCTTTACATGACTATCAAAAGTCTTAGCTTGTAAGCTATTCATAAAAGGATCTGCTAGGTTGTTTACCGATGCGATCTTGGACACAGTTACATCACCTCGCTAAACGATCTCTCGTAACAAGTGATACTTACGCTCGACGTGTTTTCCTTCTTATGAGTCAATGGCTCCTTAGAGTTAGCAATTCCACCACTATTGTCACAATAGATGTGAAAGCTAATTACACTAAAGGAATCACTTTTAGATCCATCAAGAAGTTTTTAAGTCAAAACGGCCTCTTTGGCTGCTTAAGAAGCTACCACATACTCGGCTTCCATGGTGGAATCAATCAATGCACGATTGCTTAATACTCCTCAACTTATGGCTCTACCTCCTAGGTAAACACATATCTCGAGGTATACTTCTGGAATCCTTATCTGACACAAAGTCTTAGTCTATGTACCCATAAGGTATCAGATTACTTGACTGGTACACCAACATATAATCTCTAGTTCTTTTCAGAAACTTGAAAATATGTTTCACAATAGTCCAACGCTCCTACCCTGAATTAGACTGAAATCTACTAACCATGCCAACAGCAAAGTAAATATCAGGTCTAGTACATAGCATAGCATACATGAGGCTTCCTACTGCCAAGGCATAAGGAACTGCCTTCATCTTCTCCATTTCCTCAGGTATCTTAAAACACTGATCCTTAGATAGGTTGATTCCATGTCTAAAAAGAGAGGAACCCTTTTTGGAATCCTGCATGCTAAAATGAGCAAGGATCTCATCAATATAAATAACTTATGATAAGCCTAACATTCTATACTTGCGATCTCACATAATCTTAATCCCAAGGATGTGACCGGCTTCTCTCAAGTCTTTCACATCGAACTGGCTAGATAGTTACACCTACATCGAAGACAACATTCTCACATCGTTTTCGATTAGCAGAATATCATTTACGTATAGTACCAAGAATACCACCACTTTTCCGTTGCGCTTCTTGTACACACATGATTCATCTGGACATTGATCAAAATAAAAAAAAAACGTGATTGCTTGATCAAAACAGATGCTTTAAGATCTAGATACTTGCTTGAGTCCATGAATAGACTCCTTAAGCTTGCATAACGTACACTCTTGACCCTTTGCTATGAATCCATCTGATTCCATTATGTGGATGCGTTCATCCAAATTTTTTATTCAGGAATGCAGATTTCACAACCTTTTGTCAAAAATCTGCATCTTTATCTTCTAATTCCTCATTGTAGTTGCAGGGTTCAGCATGTTGTTCTTCAGGGTTCTTATCATAAGATTCTCCCAAGAACGTATACCGATTGAGTAGGACAACAACCCTCCCACTACGATGAGGTACCAGTGTGTCAACAACTCTTTCTTGCAGTGTAACCTCCGGTTCTATTGGTGTTGAAAAAGTTTTTATCGGTCCATCTCCTCTCAATTTCTTTAGAACAATCTTGCTTTTGGACTTGGTCTATTTCATAGTCCTTCACTAAGTATCGAGCATTGGTGCTAACAATGACCTTCTGATTCTTAGTACTATAAAATAATCCACATTTCGTTCCTCTAGGGCACCCCACAAACAGACAAACTTATGTCCTTGATTCCAATTTATCTGCGTTCCCATTTAGCAATTGTGCTGGACTATCCCAAACCCGAACATGTTGCAGACTAGGTTTGCACCCAGTCCATAGTTCTATGGGTGTAGATGGTACTGACTTAGATGGTACCAAGTTAAGAATGTACATTACTGTTTCTAGTGCATGTCCCCAAAACAAAATTGGTAAATTTGAATAACTCATCATTGATCTCACCATATCTATAAGAGTCGTATTCCTTCTTTCTGCTAAACCATTTTGACGTGGATACTTGGTGCTGAAAACTGGGATGTAATCCCTTCAGCTAACAAGTACTCCCTAAACTCTCCCAAGAGGTATTCGCCACCACGATCAGATCGCAGTGTCTTACGACATTTACCTAGATGCTTCACCGTTTTCGCTCTATACTCCTTGAATTTCTCAAAGCATTCGGACTTATGGTGCATCAAATAAATGTAAACATTGAGTAATTATCAATCAAAGTGATGAAATACTCAAAACCACCTCTTGCTTGGACATTCAAGGGTCTACACAAATCAGAATGAACCAATTTCAATGGCTCTTTGGTTCTATAACCTTTTACTGATCTAAAAAGTCTTTTGGTCATCTTACTGTCTAAATAGGATTCACAGACTAGAAGTTCCTCAACTTCCAATGAACCTAAAGGTCCATCCTTACTAGTCTAAAAAACCTATTCAGACCAATATGACCAAAGCATAAGTGCCAAAGATACATTTGGTTCAATTTAGAAGGCTCATTTCTCTTACATGGCATATAATTAGTGTTATTCAATTTATGCAGTTGAACTGTAGGAAATATATGATTAATAAAGTAGAGATTATCCACCAATGAACCAGAATAGATAAAATGTTTATTTAACTTAATAGCCACAAAGTTACTAAAATAAACCAAATATCCATCTTTAATCAACTTAGAAACTGAAACCCAAGTTTCTTCTAAGTATGAGAACATAAAGACAATCTCTCAAAATTAAACTCCTATTATTACTAAAATTTAAAATACATTTCCTACTGCAACTGCTGCAACTCTCGTAGCATTTCCCATGTGTAGATAAATCTCCCCATCACTAAGTCTTCTGGTTTCCTGGAACCCCTGCAATGAATTGCAAACATGATTAGTGGCTCCCGTATCTACACACCAGGTGCTGGTAGATAACACCGCTAAACATGATTCAACAACTAGTGAAAAAGATTTACCTTGCTTGTTCACTTTATCGAGAAAAATTGGACATTCCTTCTTCCAGTGTCCTTTCTGCTTGCAGTGAAAACACTTACCCGTAGGTTTTTTCACTCCACCTTGAGGCACATGAACTGCCGCTACAACCTTTTTTTAAGATTTTTTCTGCTTCTTCTGTCTTTTCGGCTTATAAGTAGAAGCCTTCTCTGCCACTAACACTGATGGTGGTTTCTTCACAACCAAAAGACCCTCAGCTGCTTGGAGTTCCTTAAGAAGTTTCGCCAAAGATAAATACATTTTGTTCATATAATAGTTCAGGCGAAATTACTTAAAACTCTTAGACTGCAATGAGTTAAGAACGAAATCGATCTGGGTTTCCCCATCAATTTCAACTCCAAGAATCTCTAGTTCATTAAGAAGAGCTATCATCTTCAGAACATGATCCTTAATCGGGGTCCTTTAAACATGGGTGATACTCACCAATTTTTTATGAAATTTTACTTTCTGTTATGTGGCATTCTTATCAGGTCTAGGAGGGCATACCTCAGACAACACAAAAATTGTGCCCTTCAGCAGTTAACACAATATCCAAGTTCCTTTTTCAGTCAATATAATTCGATCCAGTAAATTTATTTTCTTTGAGAATAATGACAAGTGGATTGAAAAAAAAAATTTTGAATCTGAAAATCACATAACAACAATTATGAAGGGCAATAAAACTTTGAATTTCATTTTAATATTGGTTCCCTCTACCACATGTTAAAAGAAAAATATTGGCAACCCTACACACCGCAAAAAGCATGTCTCGATGGGAAGTATCTACTCTTTATCATTTGTGTAGATAGGCACAACCTTTTAATTTTACTATCTAGACACTATACCGTGCCAAACAAAATTAAATAGCCAATATAGATTCGGTCCTATAAATAATAATAGTGACTCAGATGGTGAGAATACTATTATTTACAGCTAAGTGTATACCATTACCTAGTCCCATGACCCATTGTTCCGTTATGAATTACCTCAGATGGTGAAGTAATTCACACAACAATTATCATAGACCTATCATTTGAAGAAGTTTGTAGCGATGAGGCCATAATTAATTTTGCCCAATGGGGGGAAGGTTCTAAAACCATCACATAAAATTAATTACATCATCTACATACTAGTAATGGAGACCGTAGAATTTATAATAAATATATAAACTCCCTCTCCCACTTAGTTATTTAAAAAAAATTTGTGAGGGTTATCAAAATTTTTGAGTTTGCAAAACCGCGATCTAAATCAAAGCCAATTATCACCATGTTGTCCCAATATGGTAAACTATCACATATGCAAACATTATGAAAACACAAATAGTAAGGAAGCACAAGATAAAGAATCCAGCTATTATGGTCAAAAATGCAATCATTGAGCAACAAGGAATCCTTCCAAACTTGAAATTCTTTAGCAATAAGGAGTCCTTCCAAACTTGAAATCCTTAAGCAATCTTTCCAAACTTGAAATCCTTCAACTATACTTGTGTAGAAGGTTTAGATACTTTGAATCAATCAAGGAAACCAAAATCCAACCGTGCTTAAGCAAGAAAATTCGGATTTGACATATTCCCGCGTAAACTGCACAACTTTCAGTATTTTGGCCATATCTTCCTCATCAGACCTCCAATTGAAGTGATTCAAATTGGGTTGGATTCAAAATTCAATTATCTACAACTTTTGTGAAAAACAGATTTTCTAATTCCAATGTTTACTGGGTCGAAACAGCCCTACAATCAGACCCAACGAATCTGGAAAAAATCTATTACAAGCCAAACAACTTGTATCTTTTGTATCTACCATCTTCGATCTCCGAATAACCGTCGAATGCTATTACAATCGAAGAAATATACAAACATTGATCTTATGCCTCCATTGGAGTTCACATGCTACGTTAATTATTACAACCACAAAAAATAATCGTGGCACCCAATAAATAACACATGCTATGTTAATTATTACAACCACGCAAAATAATCGTGGTACCCAATAAATAATAATAACCACGAAATAAATTATCGTGGGATCCAATCACATAAAATCAGCAAAAATCATATGACCATAATAGCTGAGTAAGAACGCTGCAAAACAGGGTTAGCACAGTTCTACGTTCTACCCTCTATAACCGACGGACAACATGGCCTGTTTAATCCATACGAGTGATTACAGCCTGCTCTGATACCACTGTTGGGAAAACTGAATCCCCAAGACCCAGTAATGACGCGTACAGATTAGACAACAAAAATAAAAAACCCTACAAGGCGGAATTAGGGTTTTACCACAACTCTCTGCGACACGAACGTTGGTTGAACTTGTTATAGCACGCCTTGCTATAAACCACGAATACTGCTCGACCGTACGTTACGATCTTCTACCGTATTTTCCACACGTCTAGAACATGAACCGAGTGTGGACTCTTTCGTGATCTGTTTGCTCTCTCTAAGCCTGCCTCTATTTACTGAATAATAGAAAAACATCTCACTGACCTAGAGAGCATAACGTGTATATACAGGGCTACGATAGGGACCTAAGAAGTAATAAGTCTAGGCTCCCAGTGTAAATAAGAAAATCTAATCCCACCAGGATTCTATTTCTTATTTCACTAATTATAATTCACTCCACTACAGAATTATAATTGCACTCCCGTCCTTATCTCAATTATATTACGAGCTCCATGATATTAAATACTTATAAATCTCTCCACGTTAAGATTACAGATACCCGTTAATTAAAATAAATTACTAACAACTCAAGCATAAAACTAAGGGTCCTTCTATTCTCCGCCCAGGAGGCGGACGAGCGGCGTGAGATTCAGGGCAAAATGGACGGTACTTTTTACAGTGTGTCAGGATAAAAGATGAGAAGACTTCAACTAAAAAAAGTAAATGATCAAAATAGCCCTCCAATTTTCCAATTTTACCCTGCATGGACCTCCCATGGACGGACGATGGAGAATAGCAATATTTATTTTTTTATAATAAATCCACATGTCACATGTTTGTTTCTTCTAGTATCATACTTGAGTGTTCTACTTTGTCAGATGTACGAGTACTTTCTATTTTTTTTAAAATACCTATTTTGCCCTTAACAACCCATCTCTAGCTTTTGCTCTCACAAATTCACGGGCACGGCTACTTCCCGTTGGGAAAAAAATTCACGGCTATTTTTTCCTTTTAATAACTCTGGTGGCCGAACAAACTTAGGCGCATCTCAATTAATTTGGAATCTCGATCCTACCGTTCACTTGTGTGGAGCTCAAATAAAATTGGAGCAACTGTTTTGTATGAATTGGTCATAAAAGAGTTGATAGCACATTTAAGATTTCAAATAGGAGGAGACTTTACGAGGAAGAAAATCTTTGTATGAATTGACCCTAAAAGAGTTGATAGCACCTTTAAGATTTCGAATATGAGACTTTACGAAGAAGCAAACCTTAATAACGTGATGTTATTTTGGTATTTTTCATTTTTTGTTTAGTTTTTCATTGTAATTTTTGGAGTTAATCGTTGGTCTCGACGAAACAAATCAAAAAAGTATAAAATATATGGACTGATGTTGAAAAAAGTTCATATAAGATGATACTGTAGACAAAAAAGACATTTGTTTGATAC
Organism: Rhododendron mucronatum var. ripense; assembly: GCA_019656295.1. Taxonomy (NCBI): domain Eukaryota; kingdom Viridiplantae; phylum Streptophyta; class Magnoliopsida; order Ericales; family Ericaceae; genus Rhododendron; species Rhododendron mucronatum. The sequence continues at coordinate 231,285 of BPLT01000274.1, forward strand.
TTTCTTCAATTGCGTTGAAGACTCACCAAAAAAAACTTCAGCATGCGTAGTTTTGCATCAAACTTTTATGACTTATTAGTTCGCCTTGACTCTTAACGAGAGGAATCGAAAAAGTAAAAAAAATATCAAATCTTATAATTTTTTAGAAAAACGAAAAATAACTCCAAAGGATAGTTTGTCTTTTTTAAAAAAAACTATGAGTTTTGATCAATATTTTTTTATTTTTTCGATTCCTCTCATTGACACCAATTAATAAATCATAAAAAATTGACGCAAAATCAAAAATTCAAAAAAAAAAAGAATAAACGCAAAAAATAGGCTGCTGATTTTGCTACTCCCTTTTTGTTAATGGCACTCCTTTGCAAGTATATTTTTTCACAAAAATACACTTGCATTGGAGTGGCGTTAACAAAAAAGGGAATGGCAAAATCATTTCCCAAAAAATAAGTCAAAAAGACAGTTTTTGACTTTTTTTAAAAAACTATGAGTTTCGATCAAAAAGATATGTATATGAAAGGTTGTATTTGAATTGTTGTATATATAAATAGTACTCACTTCGTCCTCTTTTTAATGTCCAGTATTTCATTTGGGTTGTTTCTTAATAAGGGTTCATTTTGTAAAATTAGTAGATAAAAGTGGGAACATTTTCCATTTTGCCCCTAAAAGTAGATTCCATTTTGAAAAGTTAATAAGTAAAAGTGTAATGATGATATCTCCATAGAGAATAAATTCACTACTACAATAATAGATATGCGTCACACTAAGGAGATTCACAAAGATCACGGTTTCAGTGAAAGCGTGATAAAAAGTAGTACTTAAATTTTTTTATCTCAGTTTAAGTCCAAAACTGAGATAAAAAATGGGTTTTAATGCAAATAAAAGACCTCGCTCTTGCGGCGAGATAAAAGAAAAACAATCTCACCCTTGCGGAGTGATAAAAGATTTTAGGGAGGAAAAAAATGAGATAAAAGATCTCGCTCTTGTGGCGAGATAAAAGAGAAAAGACCTCACCTTTGTGGCGTGATAAAAAAGAGAAAAGACCTCACCCTTGTGGCGTGATAAAAAAGAGAAAAGATCTCACCCTTGTGCTGTGATAAAAGATTTTAGGGAAGAAAAGAATGAGATAAAAGATCTCGCTCTTGTGGCGAGATAAAAGAGAAATAACCTCACCCAGGGGCGGATTCAATTAAGGCACAGGCGGATCACGTGACCCACCTGATATTATTGGCAATTTTTTTTTGTGAACTGAAGAAGTTAAGTAATATATATAAAATTACCGGGAATATATAGTTTGGGCATCTTGTTCCAGTGGTAAGGGATGGCCCTCACCTCGCGGTCGCGAGTTCGAAATCCCGCACTGGTCTTGATTGTTTTTTCTTTCTTTTTGATGCTGAACTGTTGGAATTGAAATTAAAAAATTGTTCAAAGCGTGTGACCACGAGAGTCAAACCCCACCCAGCAAATGTTGAGTCTTCGTCCGTTACTAGTGTCTTTATTATGTAATGGCGACAGCATATTTACATTTTTCATATTATTATTAATGGATTTCTTGCTCTTTCACAAAAAAAATTCAAAGTTTTGTTCTCTATAAAGAATGCTTGAACATTTGCTGTTCTCGCTATATTTTTTTGAATGCATGTTCTTGTTATATTAGATTGAAAATTTTTATCAACTTTATGCTTGAGAGGTAACCCATCTGTATTAGATTTCTAGACCCGTCACTGACCTCACCCTTATGGCGTGATAAAAACCTTTGGGAATTGAGAAAGGCGAGGTCTTGTTGTCAACTGTTCGTTTTAGCTGATATACCTACTCGACGACACACTTATGGAGCACAGTCCGTGCGATGCTGTTTTGAGCTTATTCAGGAGGATTAAAAAAAATTTTAAACAATGTTTATATATGAATTTTTATATATTTTAATATTATGCTAATTGCATTCCAAAATATTCAACAAATTTTAAGAGAAAATTTTTTTTCTCACTTTAGGAAGTAAGTATAAATATTTTTGTTTTCCTAATCTAATAGAAGTTCTTGGCTAGCTTAGTGGTAAGGGTTTGGGAAATCAACTAAGAGTGCATGGGTTCGAAACTTAGCAATGACAAGAAAAGATGGTTTAGTAGATACAAAGAAAAGATCACACTCAATGGTTTTCTATCTCAGTTTATGGTGGTGTGATTATTTTGAACTTTCTATCACGGTTATAGACAGTGATCTAAAGTGACATACAATCACACCAAGAAAAGAGAAATGATCACACACAAGAGAAACAATCACGGCTTATAACCGTGATAAAAGAGAAACGATCACACCTTTTGGCCGTGATTGTTTCTCTCTTTCAATCACGGTTTATAACCGTGATAAAAGAAAGTGACTTACAATCACACTCAAATCCATTACGGTAGCAAGAGTGTGATTAAAAACTTACAATCACGGTCAATGGCTGTGATCTTTATGGTTTATTGTAATAGGTAAAGTGAAGGTACAAGTTGATGTAAAAGATGTAATAATAAGTTTTTTTAATAAATTAAAATAACGAAACAGGACATTTAAAAAGGGACCAAGAGAGTACTTATTTGGGAACAATCGACGTGCTTTTGTTGCAGAAGTCACCAACATGCTAAACTTTTGTTATTCAAAGGGAGGGGAGGGCTATTTTCATCATTTTGTTACTAGACCTGCCACATGCTCTGAGAAAACGTACACAATTTGAAAGCTAAGGGACCCACTAATAATCAGCCCTGTGGGCGGATGGTAGATTTTCTGTTAAACTAATTTTATACGTGTATTTTCGGGATATATACAAGTGTGTATGTTTATAAATTAGCACACTTTTATAATTATGCTAATTTATACATAAATTTTTTTTTTAAAAATTTTTTTGAATGGGGGCACGTGCCCCGTATACACTCATCCCTATGTGCAGTGTGAACCTACGGCACAATTATTAGTTACTAAAAATATAAAGCGGCATCGATACGCCGATTTCTTCCGCTGCCAATCTCTCTCTCGCGTGCACACACACACTCTCCCCTCCTCCTCACTACCGATCATACTTCGACTACCAAGCGCCATTCTTCTGTCAGTCCAAATTAGTAGATTGGACGGAAATTCTGCATACTGAACAGAGACGGCGAGGGTGGATGGTCGGTTTGGTTATGGACGGTTTTCCTAAAATGTCACCATTACCCGTGAACGACAGACCCCATCATGCAAACTTCTAAATGGAGTACTTAATAAGTTCCCATCATATTTGTGAAGAGAATAAATTTTTTTGACCGCCGGTATAAACATTGTTTCCTCCAAATTAATTGCATTGCGTTACGTCGACATGTTTTATTAATTGGGACCACTGTTTTGATAAGTGTCACAATGCAATTGATTTGAAGAAAACAAATGTTTACACCGACGGTGTAAAGAATTTATTCTCGTTTGGAAACCATGCCTTTACTCCTGCATGTGGAATTGATCAATTTTCTTGATCCATTGTTTTTCTTCTTATCTTTCCACCCTTTTCCCCTTATTTTCCCACGGAGTAAATAGCAATTTAGTGCACCTATGCCCTTTTAAAGCATGACTGTTGGGATTTTAACAACCCCTTTCACTATCAAGTCACGAGAAAATAAAGTAAGCAAACAAGAATATCAAGATATACGTAGTTCCATTAAGTACGAAGCAAAGTGTACTCTTCGAGCGAAGAGCAAGACACTACGCCAAATTAAGCTTTTTCCGGCATTTCATAAATGCCGGTAATGATGAAATTAATGCCGGTAATAGTATTCCCGGCATTTGTTGACGAAAATAAATAATGCCGCTCAAACAAATGTCGGTAATACAAAAACGGCATTTGTAGAAATGCCGGAAATAAAACCGGCGTTTGTTACTAGTTTTCCCGGCATTTGTAAAGTGCCGGAAAAAAAAAATGCCGAATATACATTCATTACCGGCAGGTGGTGTTAATGCCGGAAAAGGTGATATTACCGGCATTTTTCAAAATGCCGTTTTTATATACTACTTTTTCCGGCATTTTTCAAATGCCCTTTTTATATGCTACTTTTTCCGGCATTTTTGAAATGCCCTTTTTATATACCTTTTCTGGCATTTTATAAGTGCCATATTTTTTGTAGCTTTTACCGGCATTTTCCAAATGCCAATTTTATATCTTGGTTTTTTCTTTTCATTGCTTTTACCGGCATTTGTAAAACGCCGCTAAAAGTTTTTTTTTTTTTTTTTTGCAGCTTTCATTTTGAATACTTGATTTTTTCATTAACAAATTACCCTAATCTAGTTCCATTTTTGATAACACATTTCCTGCATACAAAATTGTAACTAACCAAAACAATTTGAAGTTCCACAAGCAAAACCAAAGTGCAAGTTCCATATATAAACAAAAAATAGCAATGCAAAGCATAGAATGCCAATATAAAAATCAAACCCAAAGAGTCAAAATATATGTTCTAATTGCATGTGTATCTCCAAAAACAAAAGATCTTACTAACCTAAGCAACACAAAGACCCAAAATATGCTTTTGGTTGCGAACTCCGAAACAAAAAGAACAAAAACAATTTTCATTATCAAGAAGAACTTCCGTCATTCCTATTGCATGTCTTCCATATCCGTCTACGTCCTATCAACCTGCAAATACAAAAAACAATTACACGTTTATACATAGGTGGATTTTGACAACTATGTTGTAGACACAAAACAAGTTTTCATGAAAACTGATCCAAAAGACTTACTATCTACAAGTCACATAGATAACAATCTAAAGACTAATGACTACCCATTTCAATTCAGCCGGAACAAAGTTGGAACTATACCTAGAATCTTATCAAGAAATCTTCAGGTATTCGATACGATCTTACATGGGCAAGAGCAGTAGTCAAATCTAATTTGGATCCATGTCAAGTCTACCCGCCTTATTTAACATTCCAACTAAATACCAAATATCCAATTCAAGCAGCTGCATCTAATCTAACAACAGAAGGCTTCTATACTACATTATGTCATACATGTTGTATGTGATTAATCGAAGATTCGGCAATTGGTACACCTAACATATTTATGTATACAAGTTGCAGAAGTGTAAACAGCTATAAGCTATACTCAAAGACACATAAATTTCATTGTGCTATCTACCATTACCCAATACAAGGAAACGTCCTGCCATTTCCAACAAGAATACTTTTCCTAACACAAAGGTGACTATTGGTTTAAGTGAGTTGTCAAAAACTCAGCCTACTAACCTCCACGTTGTGGATTTGAGCCTGAGAACAACCACATGGTGCAGTTAATGAAAAAGGTCAATCTAAACACAGTCTTCGCTCTACAACATTCACTAATGGGTACTAACCGGGTGTATTCTAACTTCTCCACAAGTAAAAGCTTCAGTTCAGAAGCCTTTAATTCCACAGACCAATTTGAGTGGATGCAAATGTTATCAATAGTTTTGTTAAGCTTATGTCCAATACATGTTTTCATCAAGTCTTCCCCCTACAAAAAATGAAACAAACGGATTTCTACTTTCTTCCATGAAACGAAAGCAAAAAAGAAAAGAAGGAACTAAATGAGCTTCACAATGCAATGACAATATCCTGAGGTATGATGCATGGACACGGATACAAATACGGATACGGACACGGAAATTCTAACTCGTACATGGAAAGATTCCTTGGAAGGATACAGATTAAAGACTGATCATGTTAAAATGGTCAGAGGAAGCAATATTGATCATACTCTCTCTCTCTCTCTCTCTCAACTTATCTCCTTCCTATGTCGAGCAGAAGGATTCTTCTTTCCCATGGGCGCCATTTACATTTGTTTCCTTCCAAATGTGAAATATACACCCATTATTATTATATACAAAAAGCTGCGGAAAAAATAGAGTATACCAGCCTCACTCCCTCTCTCTCTCAAAGGTTCAAGCCAATGCACTCTAGTGAATGGTTTGACCCAACACAGCCCCTCTGCACTCTCTCTCGAGCATACATGGGAATTCATGACACACCACCCCCATCAAACCCAACTGAAGATTCATTTACTCATTTCAACACATTCCACAAAAATACATCATTCCCAAACTACACCAGTAACGGTGTTTAAGCTATGAATGAAATTACGATAGTCATTGCCATTAAGTTTAATGCCTTGATTTTGTGCTTCATAACATGGATAGAGTATGCTGGAAATTTGGACAGAGTATGCCAAGAACTGCAGCAAAAATGCGGGTTTCACTACCAAAGTCATTCCAACAGCTTTCATACTTTGGTTCTGCTTTATGCATAATAGAAACAGAAATGAACTCATAGAAGAAAGAAACTGAACTGAACTTATAAAAATGCTGGTTTCACTACAAAAAATGCTAGCTCCAACAGATTTGAACCAAAGTGCATCTTTGTGTCAATAACCTGAAAATGCAGATTTCAATAAGTGCTAAACCTACACTAAAAACAGATTTGAATAACCTGCATTGAAATTGGATAGAAGGAAAAAAAATTCAAACAAAAACAACTAAGCACATATCAATTCCCAACCTAGTAATCTCATAAACCAATAACAAAGGAATGCAACTCCAACTACCCATGGCACTACAACTGGACTTAAATCTAGACTAAAAACAGCACTAAATATGCATTACCAAGCCTAACAATCACATAACTTATCCTTGGCAACAACACTGATCAATCAACATAAGAGGCAGGTGTATTTTCAATCAATAAAACGGTCAACTCTATTCTCATTGCCTCAAAAAGTACCATGAAAAAACGCAATTTACCTGTCCATTGTGGTCCATTAGTGACGGTGTGTGATCGCCATCTCCATTTCCAGCTCCATTTGGTGATGGAGGCAAAGGGTGTCCTGCACTTTTCATATAAGCTGCTACGGTTGCATATTGGTTCTTCAATTGAGTGATTTCATCACTTACGTCTCTTAGCACCTCTTGTCGCAACTCTGCACGCAACTCTGCACCCAACTCAGCACGCAACTCTGCACGCAACTGATCCTTGATACGTTGCTCCTGAGATCGGGTATATCTAGTCCCAAACACTTGACTCGGACAAGGACCCAGGCCATAGGTACGCACACGTCCATTCCTATCTGGTTTTAGTACGCTAGTGAATAACTCCTCTCGTAAAGCAGGTGACTCTGAGGACTCAGGAATCTGAGAGGCTCCCTCATTAAGACGACGCTGAAATAAATGAAACCTATCTATGGTAAGTAAAAGAACAAAAGCAAAGATTTTATTATGTAAATAGATATAAAAGAAGCATACCATTAAAATGAACCTAAGAAGATGCAAAAATGAACCAAGTAAATATACATACTATGGCCAAAGCTGATGCTTCATCAACGGGCTGTCCATCTTTCTTCGTATGAGTCTTAATGAATACCTGTATACGATCGGGCTCTACTACTACTCCATCCTTAATCTGTGTCAACTTTATTAGCGTACAAGAAGCTAAAGTATTCAATAACACATTTGATATATAAATGTATGGAATTAAATTTAGTTCTGCATGTTAGTCAGTTAATTACCTCATCCCTTACACGACAATGGCCCTTCCTCCCACTTGTGTGTCCCATTTTTTGTTCGTGTCTGCTTTTACGGTTGGTTTTACTTCGTGTCTATAACAAACAAAATTCAGTATTACTTATCCATGATTATGTGTTCATATTCATTAGAAAGAGGAAGAAGAATTGACATGCATCACCTTGGCTGTTTTAGTGCCCCAAAATTGAACAAGAACTTTCCATTGATCAGGATCGACCCTATTCGGACAATTTGCCAAACGGTCTTCATCATTATCATATAGGTTATAAATAGTTCTTTTAAGCTCATCTTTCCAATCCTTCCATTTCTTTCCAACGGACATCAGACAATTATGTTTATAATCATTTGGTGCGGTTGTGTTTTCCTGCATATAAGTATATCAACAACATTAGCTCAACTGATCAAAATTCAGCCTAAGAAGATAGATTATAAAACAGTAGCAGCAGCAGCTTTAGCCCATAATATGAATTTTTTACTATAATAAATACCTTAACCTCTGCCCATATGCGTTCCTTGTATAGATATAGCTCTGGAGCCCTCCAATCAGTAAAAGTTAAGGGTGCTAAAGTTGCGTTTCTTGCTAAGATGCCAAGTTGACTTTGTAAGGGACCTGCCGTGTTACCTATTGGTTGATTGTCTTTATTCAATTTAACTTCTAACTTCGCTCCTGTACCCCACCAAACATATGGACGAGCAAAGCCTCTCCCCTTGGCTCTCTGTTGTTGCGAGTTGAGATCTAGTAAAGAATAATATGGAATAATGAACATAAACATGTAAATGCAAGTAACTGCATAATTTAATTTTCTTGGCAAATAAAAGGTTGAACCATATATATTTTTTCTTTTGTACATTAAATATTTGAATGTACCTGCTCCAACTGAAGTTCTTGACCCTTCATTGCTTTGTTCCAGCGACTGCAAGTTTGGAGTAGTGCGACTGCTCATAGATTGTTGATGTGATTCGAGCTCCACGGCTCTCACATTTACGTGACCTGCCACTTCAATGATTTACCAATAGAAGGAATTATAGAGAGATAAGGCTCCATATTTTAAGCAAAAACACCTAAGGAGAAGAAAATTACTGGTATTTGACACCAAATAATGAAAGCATCTAATTGCCTGAATGAATTCCTCCATGATGACAGCAAGATGGCAGCAAAACATCTCCAAATATCAGCAACAACAGTACAAAATACCAGCATACTCCAACTATAGCAGCAACAGCAATTGAAACCCTCCAATAACACCAACCCACCCACCGAAATCAAGTACAAGAACAAATGATATAGTGCAAGACTTGTATCAGCATGCATTAAAATCAAGAGAAACTATATGGCACTTCCATTAGATCATTTAGGAGTTAATGTAGGTGGTTGTAAGGACACAAAATTCCGCAATAATAAATCTATTAACTGTCAAAGTAATAGGACAATTAGTGAGTTTATTTGAAATTGAAATGAGCTAATAAAACAATTATATACCTTCATCAGATGGTGACTGGAACTCATGATAGTTTGGTGGTAGTTGATTTCCATGCTGGTCTTGACTAATGGTGGGCAAAGGCTGCAATATAGTACTCATAGGTGCAGCCCGACATAGCTCTCGCTTTGCTTGCACTTGCGGCTGCGTCTGCAATTGTACTGACTGATTTTCTTGTTGGTCTTGACTAACGGTAGGCGAAGGCTGCAATGTAGCACTCATGGGTGCAGCCTGACATAGCACCCGCTTTGCTTGCACCCGCAGTTGCGGCTGCTCCTGCAACTGTACTTGCTGATTTCCATGTTGGTCTTGATTCATGGTAGACAAAGGCTGCAATATAGCACTCATTGGTCCAGCTGATAGTTGTACACGCTTTTTTGTAGTAGCCACCTACATTAAAATTACAAAAATTTGATGAATGCAACAAAGTGAAAATTGCTTAATTGGACATAATGTAACAAGGATGAACATTAACCAAAAAAATAAACTCTTATTTAATATTCCACACAGACATTCATCACCTTACTCAATCGACCCCCAGAACATTCTTCATCTTCCAATGAACATTCATCATCTTCGAAGGAAGAACTATTCCCATCCTCACCGTCAGCCGGTTGCCAATCCTTGTCATCATTAAAAGCACGATCCATCCTGTGTTTTCTCTTTCCAGCAGTTGCACTTTTCTTTAAAAATGGATTTGCCAATTGCTTACACCCCAAAGCTTCAATCTTTGCACAGTTCTCTTCAATTAACTTTTTTCGTTTTTTCCAAGTAGTTTCTCGTCTCAAGGGCCAATTCCCCAGGCTTAAAAACTAATTTTCCATCCTTAGCCATCTTTTGCAACAATTATTACAATATATTAAGACACTATCAGCAATTCAGAAAGAAATATAGATATGCATGTGACATTAGGAGCACAACACAACATAATCAAAAATTAAATAACTCAGTAGCGTAAAAACTAAAGCATAAAAAAGTAGAAGCAAAAACAAGTACTGGATACAAAAAATTACATGACATATGGTCTCACTTTCTAAGAGTGAAAAAACAAGGAAAACATGGCATCATACCAACAAAAAAAAAAAACTAATCATCCTTGTTATGATCTCCATCTTCATCATTTTCCTCAAAATCATCGTCGTCGTCGTCATCATCATCATCAGTACAATTCTCCGCCTCATCACTATAATCAACCTCCTCCTCCTCACTATAATCAACCTCCTCCTCATCACTATCTTCTGCACCAACATTATCATAATCGTCACCATCTATATCGTCATCAACTGTTTCTCCATCCACATCTGTTCTAACCCAGTTAACATCATTATCAAGAGTATATGTAGCATCATCTAACTGTTGACCACTATAAGGCTCAGCTTGGGGACAAGTTATTTCATCTTCTATAGATTGTTTTGCATTCATGTCGTATGAGTCTCTAGGAGTCATCTTAACAACGACATGCCAATCTTCGTCTATGGGGTCTTGAACATACCAAACCTGTCGCGCCTGAGATGCAAGGATGAATGGTTCATCTGATGTGCGATTGTGTCTATACAAAAGGTGCCTGAAATTTACAAGTGTGAACTTGAACACATCTTGCTTCATTCCTACGTTGTTATCCACCCAATCGCATTTGAATAGCACAAACTTAAAGTCATTAGAATATCTCAATTCAATGATATCCCTTAAAACTCCATAAAAAATGACCTCTCCTGTAACTGGGCGTTTATCTCTTGAGCTTGCATAACTTTGTGTATATGCAGTCAATGATACTCCACTGTTTTGAGTTTTCCTCCTCTCCTCACGCTCCTTGGTGTGAAATCGAAACCCGTTTATAATGTACCCAGTATACCTTCTAGCCCATTTGTCTGGTGCTGAAGCTAACACACTCAGTTCGTTGGATATGTTCGCATTTTTTGTTCGCAGCAAGTCTTGAACCTATATTTTCCCAGCATATATGGTTAGAGAAACTTAGTTACTAATATGGTGATTAGAGATATTTGGAACAATACTACAAATGTTGACAAGACTTACGTGATCTCTAAACCAATTAGAAAATTGTTCATTGTGCTTCCTCATAAGATCACGCTCACTTAACCGGCGACTATCATTTCTAAGAACTTGAATGTGTTTCCTGCAATTAAAACAACTAGTCATTACATACGCAGTACGGTACTATTGTTGAAATGTAGTAACAAGTATAATCGATTTCTTACTCCCGAAATGGGGCTACGACATCATAATTGGCTAAGACATATCTATGTGCCTGCACCCAAGCAATGCTATCAAGCTCAAACAATTTTCCTTTCCCTAGACCACGACCTCCATGCTCACCATCGTAGTTTCGTATTGGTCGACTTAACTTTGTCTCAACATCATGCAAGTACCGTGAGCAAAATGTCAAGCATTGTTCTGTCAAATAACCTTCTGCAATGGATCCCTCTGGATGGCTCATATTACGCACGTACTTCTTGAGTGTAAGCAAATACCTACGGTTAACATAAAATTTTAATTAGTGTTGGAAGTTTATATCTATATTTTTGTTCATAAATATGTCAACTAGTAGTCTAGTAGTATATACATACCTCTCAACGGGGTACATCCATCGATAATATACTGGTCCAGCAACACTTGCTTGTTCCGCTAAATGAATTGGTAAATGCTCCATTATATCAAAAAATGAAGGTGGAAAAATCTTTTCAAGACGGCAAAGAGTCAATGTAATTTGCTTTTTAAGATCCTCAAAGTCATTTGGATCCATTACTTTGGAGCATAGCCGTCTATAAAAAGTGCTCAACTCAATTAAGGCTTCACAAACATGTCTAGGCAATGCCCTCCTCGCAGCCAATGGCAATAGTTGTTGCATTAGAATATGACAATCATGGCTCTTCAACCCTGAAATAGTTGTGTCTTTGAGGTTTACACGGCGTGAAATATTGGAGGAGTAGCCGTCAGGGACTTTAACATTTTTCAACACTTTGCAAAATATATGTTTCTGTTCTTTACTCATTGTGAAAGAAGCAGGAGGTAGAAAGACTTTCCCACCAGGCCGTTGTTGAGGATGGAGTGCCGTGCGTATACGCATGACCTTTAGGTCTTGTCGAGCCTTTAGATTGTCCTTTGTTTTTCCCAAAATATTGAGTAGTGTCCCAAGTATATTTTCCAAGACATTCTTCTCGGTATGCATCACGTCAATATTGTGGCGAATCAAAATATCCACCCAATACTCTAAGTCAAAAAATATACTTCTCTTTTTCCAATTATGTTCTACTCCTTGCTCCATAGTGTTGGCACTTATTCCATCATCAGCATGTACTCGTCTCTTTTTAGGTGCAGTTCTCCCCCTTTCTTCACCCTTCCCAAAATTATTTTGAATGAATTGAACTTGTTTAAAAATATCAGCACCTGATAAATGAAGTGGCCTTGGTCTAGTTTCAATAGTTCCATCAAAAGATATGGCATCTTTCCGAAAGTTATGTCCTTGATCCAAGAAGCGTCTATGGCCCATATAGCAATACTTCCTAAAATTCTTCAACCATAGAGATTGGGTTTCCACATTGCAAGAAGGACACGCTAGTGCTCCTTTTGTGCTCCAACCAGATAGAATCGCTAATGCTGGAAAATCATTTATAGTTCCCATCAATATTGTCGCTCGCATACGAAACATTTGTTGGGTTGATGCATCAAAAGTAAGCACACCTTCAGTCCATAACTCTTTTAACTCCTCCATCAAAGGCTGCAAGTAGACATCAATATCATTTCCAGGACCATGAGGACCATCAATGAGCAAAGCCAGAATGAAAAATGGTTGTTTCATGCACAACCATGGGGGCAAGTTATATGGCATCAACACGACTGGCCACGTGCTATGAGTAATGCTCATTGTTCTAAACGGGTTAAAACCATCAGCTGCTAATCCCAATCTCACATTTCGAATGTCTTTCGCAAATTCAGGGTGTTTTTGGTCAAATGTTTTCCAAGCAGGTGTATCAGCAGGATGCCTCCATTTACCATCATTGGTCCGTCCCTCCGCATGCCATCTCATATGTTTTGATGTTTCCTCTGACATGAAAAGCTTTTGAAGTGCTGGCTTTAAAGGAAAATGCCTTACTTGTTTCGCAGGAATTTGTGTTAGTTTGGATGTTCCATCATCTGAAAAGACAGTAGATTCTTTATATCGTGATGTTCCACATTTTTCGCAGTTGTGCAGCCCCTTTTTATCTTTCCAAAACAACATACAATCCTTGGGACACGCATCAATTTTTTCGTAACTAAAGCCTAAGGCCTCATTAAACTTCTTTGCTTCAGCAAATGATTTAGGCAGGGTTTCACGAACTGGAAACGCTTTTCTCAATAGCTCAACTAGCATATCATATGAGCTATCAGTCCAACCACCAAGCACTTTTATGTGCAACAAATGAGTTGTAAAAGAGAGAGCTGTGAATGTCTTACAATTGGGGTACAACTCACGTTGTGCATCTTCAAGCAGCTTAAAAAATTTCTTAGTCTCCTTATCAGGCCCTAACCCAATACTTTCAAGTCCTTCATTGTCTCTAATCCCACCATCTTGCCTTGGAACTCCAAATGCATCATGCACCATACCAATCATATCATCTTGAAAATAAGAGCTTTGATTTACATCCGATTCATTTCTACTAGATGAAGATAAAGACTCTCCGTGAATTGTCCATCTCGTATAGTTAGTATTGAATCCATTTACAATTAGATGTTCTTTCACGCCACTTCTTGTCCCAAATATAACGTTCACACATTTCTTGCAAGGACAATATATCTTTGAATCTGGATGCTTTTTATCATAAGCAAATTCTAGAAACATTTCTACCCCTTGTATATAGGTAGGGTCTAGCCTATTCCTTATATCAATCCAGCTCTTATCCATAGGAGTTAGCTTAAAAAAACCTGAAATTAATATCGTGTCATAGTATTAGTTATAACTCGCAATAAGAATAAAACATGGATGAGAGAGATAAGAATACATTTTGGAGCTGCATAGAAAACATACTAGTCTTATAAAAATCACATAGTAATCTCACATCTAACCCCCTATCCCTATATGGGTGTCGTTTTCTCGGAGGAACATATGAGAAGAATACCTAAAAAGAATACGACACTTCAAAGCCCAAAAAGAATACATGTGTTGGTAGAAGAATAATTGTAGTTAGTAGATAGTCCGGGGGGCGGGCCACCCTCAATGGCATGCATGACACATGATTGTATAATACAGGAGCTACTTCACAATCCAATGAAAAACCTGCTGGCATGCCCATGACAGTAAAGAGAAAGCCAACGCAATCAAAACTTACTCACAGTCAATAACAACAACATTCTTAGGAGTCATGTGGATCATTATTCAGATTCGCAAGCAAATGGTCCATCACACAGTCTGATAAACATGCAAAAATAAAGCATGCAAGGGCTAAATCTATGGTTCCAGAAACTTCCGGTAAACAGACATGCTGACCACTCAAAAGGTCTCATGTTTGGGGCAAGGTCTGCTTTTCCTCACTCAAAAAAATTGCGCTACGTAGAACCAAAATCTTAATACATAGGTTGTTATTTATTAAGTTGTATGGTTATATCAAAAGCATTGTTGCACTTGCGCGGTTTGCTACCGTGGTGGTACTTGTAATTTGTAACCTCAACTCTTTGCGTGGGATCTTCCGATCTTGTTAATCACAGTTCTCAATCTAAATTTTCAACGCATTTGATGTTTATGTTCTGCCAACGATTTATTAAAGTCAATTTTTGCTACATTTTGGATGATCGGATGTATCCCTTGAGACAAGCATGTTTTTTTTTTGTTGGTAATTAACCATTTAATTGGAAACCAGGAGGAAAGATCCTCAAGAGGTACAAAGAATCAAAGCCATGAGCCTATACAGAGATATACCACAACTGAAAACTAGAGCCTATACAAAAGAAAACAACTAGAGGGAAATGTGTCAATTCTGACTGAGCTAGGAGGATAAAGCTGTAGGCTTCACATTCCTGCTTTGGGAAGCTTTCAACCTAACATCGAATCTGACTTTTCCTATAACAGCTAAAGGAGGCTTTTGAATGCCTTGAAAAATTCTATGATTCCTCTCTTGCCATACAATAATAAACTGAAAAGGACAAAGGCAATAAGCTGAAGCCTTCCAGCATAAGACAGAGTTCTAGTGGCCCAATGATCAATCTTAGCAAAAATCGTAGTAATAAGAGGAGCACAATCAGATGCAGAGAGTTTGGTAGAGAGAAGAGGGACCCCAAGGTACCTCACAGGAAGAGAACCAAGCTGCAAACCCATAAGGTTACTAGGTAATATAGTAATGATACGTAGTAATCCCTACAATCATATTCTTTATTCTTATCTAATAAGGACCGAGAAGCCGAACTTTAATTTAGGTTGTTTTCGTAGAAGTTAACAATTAGAAATCTTAGCTATATGAGTGAAAGTTGTAGGGGGTTTGGGAGGTAAGTGAGCCATCAATGATAGTGATAGAGATGATCTCCCAAACCTAGAGGGGTTTGGTGGTTTCATGATCTTTTTTCCCCAGTAGTTTGTTTTTTCAAATGTGAAGGTCAGCAGTGTTGAGGTTTGCTCTCAGAGTCGCTCAAGCAAGTAACTCCATAACTAAAGCAACCAAAAACCATCCATTCGCCTAAGAGGAGGAAAAAAACGTTCAAGATATAACTCGTGATCAGTTCCCTGTGCAATTGGATGCCATACACAAAAGAATAAATGAAAAGTATAAGCACCGAGCAACAGAGATACCTACATTAAGTAAGTTTATATGTTAAAAAACCAAACGCAGCAGCTATAAACCCTAGCCGAACCTCAAAGATCAAACCCTTACTCAATCTCAAGCTTGAGTGAAGACTCAGCTCCATGGTCAAGACCCAGATTCAAGGATTCTCTGTAACTTCCAAATTTACCATTCTGCCGCTAATGAAGCATTTACAAAGATGCGCGCTGCACATTTTATATAATGCTTACAATATGGTCTATCGTCGCTTTTAGTCAACTATATGCTTAAATGTGGGTTAGCCTGCCTTTTAAACGAAATGGATCTTCCACTCAAATTAAGTAACCTTAATCTCCCTAAAGAATTGTTCTCATATTTTTCTTCGGTATTATTTACTTTCACTGAGTTTTTTGCTCAGCATTTTGTTAAAAAAGTTAGGAGCAATCCTTCCGTTCAACAAAAGGAGTCAGAAAAATCTCTAAAAAATAAGTTGAATTTCAAAAAAAAAATAGTCACAGAGGACAACAATAAAAGGAAAAAAGACAAATGTTTCAAAAAAATTCTGTCTTTGTTGAACTTTAAACGTCTTCGGTCGCAAATTTTCCTTTTCAGACTACCCTCGCTCGAGACGTATAACCAACCCAAGCTAACGAAATGACGAGGGAAAATACCAAAACAGCTTCTTAAGAAGAACACGGCCTGAAAACATGACTCAAGGGGCCGGTGGACAATGGCCCATAGAATAACGGGCAGCTAGCACACAGAATTGAATCAGTTCAACAATGCAATTTCATTTCCAAAAAGAAATCAATCCCACAGCAAATACCTCTACACAATACATCAATTTTGGAAGTATGAGCGTGCAATTCTGAAACCCTAAACAGAGAAACGGGATTCCAGGTTCAAAGGTGAACATATGAAAAAATTATGTAAACTCAAAACTCAAAATAGAGAGAGGGGATGCAAAGTTCAAACCCAGACGCAGATCAAACCCAAAATGCAAATTTGTTCAATCAAGAAGAAATAGTGTACCTGCGATGGTGAGAACCGTGAGATATCATGCACAGAGATCGATCGACCACCAGGTTCTTGTTTGCAGAGAGATTGCTCACCGGGTTCCGGAGGTTCCGTTCGGGGGCTTACGTTTTGGGGGTTTTGAGTTTGGGGGAATTTTGTTTCCACTGGTTTCAGGAGTGGATAAAGTGAGGACCGAGAGATGGAATAGAAAAAAATAAGAGGGAAAAAGGAAAAAGTAAGGAGGGAAAAAGTACGATGGAGTGCTTCACAGTACACTAGACGACGTCGTTTTAAGAGGGGAGAATAAATTGCGCGCGTTGTCGTAATTTTACCGCCCATAAGGAAACTAAAAACGGCATTTTCTACAATAATGCCGTTTTTGATCAATTTTTACCGGCATTACATAACTAATGCCGTTTAAAGATAATATTTTTCGGCATTACCATTAATGCCGGGAATAACTAGTATTAGTGGCATTTTAACACATGCCGGTAAGAAAAATGCCGTTAATGCCACATTTTCTTGTAGTGAGAGATCGAGGATTCACTATAACCAAGGAGCAAGATTACAACGGAGCTGGCTATACCCATCACTCCACAAATTGAAGCACACACTTGAATCCGAAACAAAGAGATACCAAGAGCAATTGAGTACTCACAACTCACAAGGGGGAAAGTCTACATTACACACATCTTAAAAGTGTGTATCATATGCACCTATTTTATGATTCTTTCATAACATTTTAGCGAGTTTCCTAACTTTTATTCTAGTTTTCATAACCTTTCAGCAATACGATTCGTAACATTTTCATTATGATTCACAGCATTTTGGTGCATTTCGTAATTTTTACACTAAAAAATCATAAATTTTTAGCAATACAATTCATAACATTTAGAATTCATAACTTTTTAACAATACAATTCGTAACATTTTCTTTATGAATCATACTCCCTCGGTTCCATATTGATGGTCCAGTTCGGTCTCCAATACGAAATTTAAATTGTTAATATCTTTCAATCTACAATGTCTTTAAAGATTTTAAAAACTTTGTATAATAGAACTAATTGAGATCTATCATATAAGATCTATATTGCACATAAAAATCATTGTAGATTGAAAAATATTAACAATTTAAAATTTTGCATTGAAGACCAAACCGGACCTTCAATTTGGAACGGAGGGAGTAACATTTTAGGGTGTATATAATTGTAACGACCCTGATTTTTAGTAAATAAAATTTTCGTTAAATATTTGTTTTTAAACTTTTTAAACTTTGGATAGTAATCATTTTTTTTTAAAAGTAGTAAATCTAGACTTGTTATGCATGCAAGCCTATAAATAATAGCCTTGAACCTAATTACTTTTCAAAGATAATTTTCCTAGATTCTTTGTTGGTCTTCATGCATACAAACCTAAAATTAATAGCCTTGAACCTAATTGCTTTTTTCAAAGTTACTTTCCTAGATTCCTTATAGGTGTTCATGCATGTAAACCGAGAATTAATAGCCTTAAACCTAACTACTTTTCCCAAACTTACTTTCCTAGATTCTTCATATATATGTATGTGTGTGTGTATATATATATATATATAGTTAGGTTCCGGTGAGGGATCCCTCATTTTTTTAAAATGAGGGACTCCCATTTTTGATTGAATTTCGATGATCCGAACCGCTCAAAGTGATCAGAACGTGATTTTAAGGGTCCACGCTAGAAATAAGCAAAAAAAATGACCGGGAAGGGCTTCATCCGAGCAGTTTTCATTGAACGGTTAAAAAAAATTGCTCGGATGAAACTCTTCCCGGTCATTTTTTTTGCTGATTTCTCATGGGTACCCTTAAAATCACGTTCTGCACACATTGAGCAGCTCGGATTTTCAAATTTTGATCGGAAAATGAAAGTTCCTCATTTTAAAAAAATGAAGGATCCCTCACTTGAAAATTTCTATATATATATATATATATATATATATATATATATATATATATATATATATATATATATATATATATACAGACACATGAGAGAGAGAGACAGAGAGAAATGTGTGTATGTGCATGCGCCTACTTTATCCTATAAAGCTATGCTTCCTTACATTTTTTTAACATTTAAGCCTAATAACCACATGACAACCCATTCCTAGACTATAATTATCTAGAATTTGCTTAAAAAGCTTAAAATCCTACTTGCCTTATATAGCCTTAAGCCTAAAATGAAAAAGACAAGTCTTGGCATGCTTGGAAGGCTTGATTGGATGAGACCATGAAACAAATCCATGAGAGAAATTGAGAGAGAGGGCCAGCCATTGTAGAGAGAGAGGGAGCCAATGGTTTGCTATAAATAGGACCCCTCACTTACCATTCAACTCACATCTTTCAACCATTCAACTTCTCTCAAGAAATCCTTGCATTGTTCTTTGTTCTTACTTTGTTCTTGGTGTTTTTGAGTTTTTTCTTGAAGTTCTTCAAGAAATTCAACCAAGACCGCCACCAAACCACCACTCGACCACCCTCTCAATGCAAAAAAGTTTAGTAATTTAGTCAAAAACTAGTTTTGAGAGAAACATTTTTCTTTCGAAGCTACCGGAGCTTTCCGTAGGAAGTTACTCCGTTCGATCGCCAACTTACTTTTCCGTAGCCGCCCTACCGCCAAGAAGAAAGGTAGAATACTTTTAACCACTCTCTCTAAGTATAAAGTTCGTATACGTAGATTTCTCCGTACTCTAGAAGACTATATTCACGTTTTGGTGTTTAAAAATACATGACAAGTAGCAACTTGTTTTACTAAAACTTCGAAAGAAAGTATGATCTTGTTGAATAACTCGACTTTATTTTTCGGAAAAATATATGTTGTTTTGAACTTTCCAAAAAGAAAGAAAGAACGGAAATTTGAAGGATAAGAATTTAACACTTGATTAAAAGTATTCGTATTTTGATCTTAAGGGTTATGAGAATGCATATGTGATTATTTGCATTACTTGTGGTTATGTGATAAAGCATAAGTGGTCTCCACTCCAAAGGCGTCCGTACAAGTGGTGTTATGCTTTAAGGTGTGGTTTCAGCTAAATGAGTAATATAGAATTGGATGATCTTACTAGTTTAGTTTCAAAATTACAATAAATGATTTATGTATACGTACATGAAAAGTCCTACCGCGGAGTCTATGCATGCAACATGACTCAAAAATCAAGAAAGTAGAAACATGACACCTAGGGTGTGTTAAAGACAAGATAAGTTTTGAAACCACAATGGGGCCGAACTTGGCAGCGGATTGTGTGGTGTGTGTGTGTGAAAACGTTTTCAAAAAATTCAATGAGAACCCGGACCGGTGGAATCATTGTGGGATACTCGGGAACCCAGACCAGAGGAACCGAGGGACGAATTGTGGTTTGGTTATCCGCAGAGAGGAGCCAAACGCAATTGTTTTAATGATTTTCGAAAACACAAATGGGAACCCGGACCGGCAGAACCATTGTGGAATACTCGGGAATCCGAACCGGCGGAACCGAGGGTTTGAATTGTGGATTGGTTATTCGTGGAGAGGAGCCAATGCCAAATTCAATGTTTTTGTGTGCCAATGGGAACCCGGTGCGGCGGAACCATTATGGGGATACTCAGGAGACCGGAACGGCGGATCCGATATTAGGTGTGTAAAAAAATAATTTTTTGGAAAAAGAAAAAGATGACACGGTCTATGATGAGTCGCGTAGGAGAAACCCAAATATCACAGACACCAACGTTAGACTAAGGAATGTGGACGTGTTATTGTTAACTATTTTGATAGATATGCATGTACTATGTAGTGATGATCTATTATTTTTAAGTTAAGGGTTAGTGGGTATATATTATTCTATTGAGCTTTTGTAGCTCACGGTGTTCCCTTTGGTGACCCTGACATATTATATTGGTGGCGACACTGGTATAATATACACGGTCTATGATGAGTCGCGCAGGAGAAACCCAAATATCACAGACACCAACGTTAGACTAAGGAATGTGGACGTGTTATTGTTAACTATTTTGATATATATGCATGTACTATGTAGTGATGATCTATTGTTTGTAAGTTAAGGGTTAGTGGGTATATATTATTTTATTGAGCTTTTGTAGCTCACGGTGTTACTTTTGGTGATCCTGACATATTATATTGGTGGCGACACTGGTATAATATGTCAGATCTTATAGATGAACATGGTGAACTCTACACCTTGGAAGCATTCGGAGCCAAGGAGCTGGCTCAGATGGAGGAACAGGCAGAGCAGTAGATAGGAACCCTAGTTTCCCCTCATTTTGGTTGAATAAAAGTACTCTTATGAGAGTTATGATGTAATAATGAGCCAGACTCTATTTTAGTTTTCAATAAAATTGTCTATTTAACGTACCCAAAAATTATGGACGTTACAATAATACACACCTAAATAAGGGGTGTGTATTGTAGTCTTTCCTCTCACTCACAAGGAGTATTATTCTTAGCTTCATTACTAAATTACAAGTTGGAGTTCTAGGTAGACAATAATACAAGTAACTGTGTATTGCTATCTTGACGTGTGACCTAGAAGAGTCAATAGCAGCATGGACTGTAGTTGATTCATATACAGTGGTAGGGACACGATCAGTGGAGCAGAGGCAAACTTTAACAGTGGTAGAAAAAGGACCTTGTGATGTTGAAGAGGACATATCAAGGAGTAGTTCAAATCCTCTGTTTTATCATGCTTGCTAGAAAGCAGATATCATATGAGAGGTTACCGAAATCTTTTCTTTGATTTAGAATGGTATGATGCAAAAATGGCGTTATATATATGCCTTCAATTCTAACAAGCGACGTTGCTTGCTTCAACCCCGGAGAAAGAAGAAAAACAGAAGTATTGCACAAACGAAGAAATAGTGGGAGAACATCACACTTCAGGAAAAAAAATGTTTACTATAGCAACCCTGATAGAATTATTTGGATTTGTTAGATCTTAGAAACACATTACAAAAAATTGCTTAGGTGCATTGCTCGTGTGCATTTACTAGTTATATATGAATTCTTCAACAAGCTGTAAAACATCTATTCAGTAATTGCAGGGTAGTTCAATTTTCTTTTTTCTTATATTTGAACTTTGTGCGACATTACTGAAATTCCTAAGAAGGTTTGAAGATGTGCTGAATGAAGGACACGAAACCTATACAGCACTGGTAATCCGCATGGGAGTCGTGTTTGTATCGTGCCCGTAATCAATATTAATACTTCTCAAATAGCCGTGCTGATTACATTTCAAAAATGTATGCACAATTGAAGTAACTTTTTTAATTTTTTATTAACAAATATTTTTCAAATAGTCTAGCTATGTCAGAAACTGAACCTTTGGCGCACACTCTTCTTGAGCTTGTGTCCCTTCGTACATGGTTTTGGAGTAAAATTGTTCCAAATAAATGGAAGCATAGATTTCATTGCTTCTTTTTACAGAGGAAAATACTAATAGCAGACTAGCAGTGCTCTGCAAATAATACCATCCTTGTGATAGATAAAGATTTTATATCCTCAATTACTTATCATCTCATAGGTGAAACAACTAATTACTTGTATGCAATCTTTTTTGCATACAAGATTCGAGTCATCCACTACTCATGCCTCTCATAGATCGCCGCTTCCTCAAGAGAGTGAAGTACAGCTCGAGAAGCCAATGTTCCAATAATGAATACCACCGCAAGGTTGACGCAATGGTAATGGTTTTTGGAATCCATCGGTTTTGGTAAGAGCTAGTACTGATAAGCTATGAGTGGGTTGGTTCTCTGATTTCTGCATTGCGCCTAAGTGTAAACACCCCAATCTGAGTCTCCGAATAATCTTTAAGTTCCCCGATGATAAAATAAGGAAATATATACATTCAAAGCTTGGATTGTTGCTCCTTTTTCACTCCTTCTCTAAACCTCAAGAAAATCCCTTCCCAAACATGCAGGGTGGCCCTCGGTTCAACTGCAAAGAGAAAAATGCGTTTGCTTGGTCAAAAATAACTTTTTTCATGATACACCGATGGTAAAATGGGCACACATTTCAATGTATAAAATGTTTTTGAATGAAACCAATTAGGTTAGAAAGAGGACTCGACAAGCTTTCCAACGCTTTGAACCACGCCCAAATTCGAGTTCGAAAGTGTCTGGAGTGCCCCCGCGAAGTTTGGTGTGCTGAGCTGTCTTGAAAAATGCACGGCATTTCAAAATGCAGCACGACATTTTAGAAATGTAGCACGGCATTTCAGAAAATTCCAAAAAAATCACTCCACCGCACGGGATTTCAATACACCGCCCGACATTTTGAAATTTGAAACACCGTCAGGAGGACCATTTGACAGATTTCCTTGTGTGTCAGCAGACTATTTAGAGCACGTATTTCGCCTTTGGGTGCACTCCAATCATATTTTTACCTATAAATACACCTCTCCTCTTAAAGTAAAAAGGACCCCTCTTGATTCTCTCTCTACAACCTCTTACACCCATTACAATGTACATTTTTTTCTCTCTCTACATCAACCCACAAACTGGGCTATTGAGAAATCAATCTCAAATTGATTTGTAAAGACCCATCCCAAATACAAATTTATTTTATTTAATGTGGCTGCGTGTAATTATATTTAGTAATTAAGGCATGGATTTTTTTTTTACATAGACGTGCATATACGTGTGTATGTGTGTTTGGTTGATTGGGCTTGAGTTGTGTGCTATGGTCCGAGTGCGTGGGACCCATATGTGGAGTTTTTTTTTTTTACTATAAACTTCTAGAGTTAACTATTAGTAATTGTTAGATTTATGGGTGTTAGTGTAATGACTCAAAGCATTATAGAAGATGGAGCAATAGCTTGATTCTTGGAGGGCCATAGTGCAATTTTGCACTTAAAATGGGAGGACAGCCGAGAACTCTCCAAATTTCTCTGCTTTTTTTTTTCCCTTTCGGTCCTCTCTCTCTCTCCCATTCTCTCAACTCCATACAAAACCTTTTTGTTCAACCCCAAAATCGGAGACCAAGATTCGAGAATCTCGCAAAAAGGCAAGAGGAAAAGTTAATCTACGGACAAAGGGCTACGCACTGATCTTAACAAAATCTCAATCAGCCAACTTTGGAGTTCCTAGCTTTTTCGAAATTTGGCTCTTTTGAGGTAGGATGCACGACTGACCCTCTTGATATGTTTACTTTTAGTATAAATGTTTTGAATTTGTCATAGAACATGAATATTCCGTAGATTATGTGAAAAATTGTGTTAGAATTTTAAGATCTCACATAAAGAGTATGGGTTCTTGTTGATACTTGTTAAATTCTTGAAATTCATGGGGTGGTACTTGTACCCGTCTACCCTTGGTTTGTGCGGGTGGTACTCGTACCCGATTACCCCGGTTCATGGGGTGGTACTTATGCCCGGCTACCCTTGGTTAGATATTAGAGTTAGCGAATGGCTATGAATTTGAGTTGAACCGAGAAATGTTGGGCTAGGTTGGTTAGTTGGGGAAAGTATGAGGTCATTAATATGGTAAATCTATGGACACTTGAGAGAATTGTGTGTGGACTTTTAATTTATGCTTGTTTCATGGCATTTATGTTAAACTTGAATATATTATTTGGATTAGTCTTGTTTCCTACGGGCTCCGGCTCATGTTGTTTAACCATTTCAGGTGACAGAGAGATGCCGAGAACTTAGTGAAGTATAGCTATGTGGAGTTCCTTTTGTGTTGTTGTTTGTTTTGCGTAGGTAATGAAACATGTTAGACCATTAGGCCAGATTTGTAATTATGTCTTTTGTAGTATGATTGTGGAAGCGATCGAAACCTTATTTTACTATTTTGGAACTATAAAACTATGAGTTATGTAATTATATTTTTGAACCCCGCCTTATGGCTTGTAGAACTTATTTTTATGGAAAGAATATGTTGTTCGTGAGACTTATGGGAATAAAGCAAGATAGTTTGGTTCTATGGAGTATAAGATTGGTGAGATATCCTTCATAGTATAGGAAACTTTTCGAGCTTTTGTGAAAAATATATTCATTACGATAATCCTTATTTTTTTTTAGAAGATAAATTGCTTCAAGGTTTAAAAGAAAGAAAAGTCTTTTGTTTTGGTCAACCCTTCCAATGTTTGACGAAAACTTGACTTTTCAACGCGACATTTATGTATCTATGGCACGTGTTAACAAGGGAGGAACTGTTCATAGGCTATCATGGGCTGTAGCCCATGTCACTACCATGAAAACCCAAAAAAAAAAAAAAAAAAAACCTCTATATGGAAAATTGAAGGGAAAATGATGGCCAAGTCATACTAAGAACATTTGTTAATGAACAAAATGTCCTTGGTGGGTATTAATTATCAAAACACGTCATTGGCCGTCATTTTTCCAAAATTGAATTTACGTAATTTTAATTAGCCCAACCCACCATCCAAATGATTTCAGCTAGCAATACCTCTAATCGCGAGGCTTCCGTAAGTATTTTCTTATTATGCAGAGCACAGGTTTGTTATTTGTACTAATTTGCTTAAATTGGCTTAAAATGTTGGTTCTCACAATCTTACTCTTTTAACTTTAAATTCTAATGGGACAAAAAAATGGAACATTTTTTGAGATTTGTTGATGTCAAAGAGTTTTTACAGGAGCTTTTTTTTTATTGTGCATATTAAAGACATCACTGCATTAAATCTTAATAAATAGATATCTGATGTTCTCACTCGTTACAATCTGGACATTCGCAATATGCGAGGTCAAGGGTAGGATAGTACTACCAATATGCGCGATACAAGAATTGGATTACAAGCCTTATTTCTTAGAAATTGACAGTATGCATATTATATACATTATTTTGCCCACCAATTTTTTTTTATTAGCCCAGGGAAGGATCAAGTTCTGGTTCCGCCCTTGCATGTTAAGGTTGAATTTTTTTCCGCGGCGATGCATAATGGTATCAGAGCTATAGGTTTGAATACCTAGGAACTGTGGGAAGAGATTTCGGCTCATTTGGGCGCCTCCTTTCATTAAGTAAGATGTGGTATGTGTTTTTTGTTAACTTGTGTTTTTGGGCTGCATGCTTGGAGTCTTAGGTTTGAATACCTTAGGACCGTGGGTAGAGGCTTTATTTCTATTGAAGCGTTGATTGCTACATACAAATATCTTTGTGATTGTGTGTTTATGTGCAAGTCAATAATATGAGTAAAATTATGTGCTTATGTGCTGTGAGAACCCAAAAAAAAAACATTTATAACAATATGCATCAGGTGGGGAGCTTAATGAAATTTTGAAAAGAATAATTGCATGGGCTATTTTGCATAATTAGAAAGTATGAGGATTGCTTTGAGATGTTAAAATTGTTGTGAATATAACATCCTGTTTCACTACAAGAACAGCAAGAGGTGCCTTCACCTCAGTTTCTCCCTACGTACATATCTCTCTCCCTCTGACATGTCTCTCTCTTACTCTCTCTTGATCCCTACGTTTTTCTCTCTCCCTTTCCCTCTCTCGGAGTTCTTTCTTCTGCATTAAAAAAAAAAAACCCTAGTTTGGCTTGAAGAACTTGAAGTAATCTTTTCGAGTTTGATATATAATCTGAAAATTTCTCTTCTTGTGGTAAGAAATCTTCCTTAAACTATGAGTATTGATGAATATGTGCATATAGATTCAACCTGTAGACACCCCAATCTGGGCTTCCAGATTAGTTTACTTACGGTTTTTGATTCCCCGATGATGAAATGGATCAAGAACACCCCGGGAATGATAGCGTGTTTGAGTTTTGAGTGTTTGCAAAACCCTTGAACCTAACCTAGCCCAAGCCACTTCAAAAACCAAAAACCTTGCTGGTCCGCGCCAGGGCGCAACTATCCCGCGCCGGGGCGCACCATCGCGCGAGGGTTTAACTCCATCGCGCGACAGTGCGCCAGGGCGCACCATCACGCGACAGACTCACTCCGTCGCACGACGGTCCAACCTACCACCAATCTTTCTTGAGATGGGCAGTTGGCCACCAATCCAACCTCAGCCCAGCCTCGTGGACTGGCTGAACCCCTCTCCTGGCACCAACCAGATTCACCTCCTCCTCCCTATAAATACCCCCATTGCTCATCCATGTAAAGGGTTCCAAAAAAATGTTCAAAGGGTTACACCTTGGGTTATAATATCACAAGCTACCTTGTTTCCTTGCTTCTATCACCCACACAACCTCAAGAACATAGCTTGTTCTTCCACCTCAACCTTTTCAAACACCTCAATCAAACCTCAAAGCTCGAATTCGTTTCAAACTCAACCAAAGGTATAACATACCTACTGTCTTTCTGTCCTGATCCCTGAGGGGGGCTGGCAGGGCCAAGGCTGATAATCAATACCAGTTATGGTCCTAAAGCTGGCAAGGTTTCAAAACCGTCATGGTAGGAATCAGCGCGCGATGGTCCCACTCTCTCGCGTGACACTTCGGTGCTACACGCGACGGACCACGTGGGGATTGGTGTCCTATTGTTTTGTGCTTTATTTTGTATATAGATCACTCTGCAAGCATGATAAAAACCAGTTTATTGTTTTCCTTAGTATAAACTGTTAGCTTTATAGTTGATTTGTATTTCTGCTGTTTTGGAGTACCCCTGGGATTATTCTGGACCTGTCCCAGAACCCAGAAATGTGTAAAACAAGCACTGGTCTGGTCTGCGCCAGGGCGCAACCGTCCTGTGCCAGGGCGCACCATCGCGCGACAAAGTGACTCCATCGCGCGATAGTGCGCTCTGACCAGTGAGTGGCTTTGCATGGGTCGCTCGGCCTTAGGCCATTATTTTGTCCCCACACTGTTTATGGGGTGTTTTGTCAATTTGTAGGGATTTTCAGTCTTTAAACTGTATATTATGCTGCTATATAAATGGTGTGATTTGTCCTGGGTGTGGACTGGTCCTTCCAGAGCCCAGAAGGTTTGAGAATAAGAGCTGTGGGTTTGAGCTCACCGGCGTGCGCTTGTCTTGGAGTTGTGCGCGTAGGAGTGAACAGCATGCAGTGACTTGTTCAGTGCATACTGGTTTCTTCCTGCGCACATCCAAAACAGGGGCCTCCTAGTTTGTTTAAAACTCCCACAGCAGTCTGTTCTCATCCTATACTAACTGCTCATCTATGCTATCTATCACATCCTGCAAACGTGTTACAGTTTTAATACCCGATTAACTGTTCCCCCGCCTTAATTGGCTAAAAATTGATTAATCAAACAGAATCGCAAACAAACATCTTTTCGCAAATGCCGAAGTAGAGACCGATCTCCGGATTGGGCGAGAGGGGTGCCATAAAACCCTTCCCCTCTCGTAACCTAGCTCCCGAACCCAGATATGGTTATGACGGACTGGTTCCTTAACTTTTTCAAATCAAACAGCGCAGCAAGTGCTTCGAAATACGGTTCCTTGGGTGTCGGACCTTCAAACCCAAGTGGCGATTCTATATTTTAGCGAGCGCTTGTCGTCCAGCTAAAAGCGCTCCCGCGAACCGGCAGCATTTTCTCTTCTCAGGAGGGGAACGGAATCCCTTCCCGAGGAAAGAAAATCGGGCAAATCGCATTGCCCACACAACCTACATGGAAGAGATTTAAGTCTTTTTGAGTCTTAAAGCTTGTTAAGTTGGTGTTGTTTTGGCGTTGAAATCATTGAAAAATATGAAGTACATGATTTTTAATGAATATTCAAGCACGGACTGCTCTGCTAAAAAAACTGTGTTTCTTGCACAAAATTTTTTACTTTGAGAGTGAATTTCATTTGGTTCTCTTACTGGTAAAATTTCGAGAAAAATCAAGGATGAACTTTGATGTGTTCTTATGAGTTATACCAAATCCCAGGTCATTTGGGTGTATACTTTAATCTTGGTGGATTTTACAAGGTGCGACATTGCTGGAAATAGTTTGACCGCAGCATGTGGTTTGAGTTTGTGGAATTGATTCAGTGACCTAAAGAGGTCGTATTGTTCTAATTTTTGGAGTAGTTGTTGTTCTATATGTCTAATTTGATCCTAAAATTTGTGGTTCTTAACTCTGTACGGATTAGTTTTAAAAAAAAAAAAAAATACAACTTTGAGTCATGTATTTGGGAGGGACATGCATTTCATGCATTCATATGTTGCTTTGTGCAAGTAAACTTGATTTTCTTTTCGTAAAGGTGATTTGGTGATATCAATTGTGTACTAGGTTTTAACGAGGTTCCAAGCTCACCCGAGATACATAGGCCATGCGCGACTTGTCGGTGAATTTTTTGTTTAGAAGTTAGAGGTGGGGTTTTCTTGACACTTGGTTCATATTTTATTACATGTGCAAGTCTTATGCTTATTTAATGCTTCTTTTATGAGCTTGAAAGTAAAGTTTTATTGATGGAAACTTTTTACCATGTTACCATGGATGGATTCCGATATAATTTTATAGCCAAGGTTGATGTGGCCAATGGTTGGTAATACCTGACACAGTAGTTGTGTCATGGTGGTGTTGTGACACGAAATTGTGGTTTAGCTCTTAATAAACAGTGATTGACGGCCTTGACCACCAACTAGATAATCATGTTGGGGTAGGTACAGAGTTACAGTACTGCGGAACAAGTGGTCGGGAGTTGACCAAATCGGTGGCTATTTAGATTATATCGACTGTTTTGATTAATGCAGATGGTGGATTTGAACTGATGTAAACTGTTTGGTTTATGGAATGTCATTTGGATATAACTCTACTGATAAAGTATTTTTTGTTAACATGTGATAGTAATATGTTGCTTGTGTCTGTGAGCACGTTGATTTTAGCCCACCCCCACAAAGGTTTTGGTTTTCAGGCCTTGAAGGTATAAGATAGAAGGGATGGTCCACTGTGTACAGTTTAGCTTGGTGTGCGTTGCAAGTTGCTTCGTCCCAACATAACCTTTTGAAATAGGTTGAAAACCCCGAGCGTAGGGTTAGGTCGTTGTCAGCATTATATCCGGAAGTCCGGTATCGTTCCCACAGAGAAAATCTCTATAGCTTGCTAGGATTGTAGTTTGTAAGGGTTTGTGGCGTTCAAGACGGCCAACTGTCGGTTTTGCTTTGGAAAGTGTTAAACACTTATGAAAAGACTAGAAATTGAGTTTTGACTTAATTAAACAAGCGGCAAGACTTTGGAATTATTAACGCCCGTGACTTAGGCCGTCTAACCAATCTCAACAAAAACACGGTTAAATCGCGCGGCTTAGGCTATCAACCGGAAGATTTAGCTATGAAACCATAAAAAGACGTGACATGAAGTATGGAAAACAAGTGAATTCTTTTGATTCTTTTGGCAAACACAAGGCGAGACATAGCTCACGGAACCATATGAGCGAGCATATGATCACCGGAGGTTAACATCGACAAGTTTTGTTACATAAAGGCGAACCCTACTTATTTTCCATACTAAACGCCAAGTTTTGAGTTGAGAAAAGCAAGATGAATACAAGTCACTGGTGTTAGTCACCCCATAGCCGAGCCTAATTGACTACTCACACATAACAAAAAGACTAGAAAGCTTGGTAAAATTGGAAAACATATTTAATCGATAAAACTGAAAATAAACTTGATTTATATAACGATCCAAGGATTACAAACAATTTTAATACTCGAGAAATTATCGGAACGAGAATACCTTAACACGTTCTTGAGAAATTACAAGAAGGAAAACTTGAAAAGCTATGGAGGAATTGGGAAATTAAAAGACTTAAAGTAGTTTGTATCTAGGTAATGAATGAAAGAGAGAGAGTGATATTTATACAATCCATCCTCTCTCTCATAACAAATATCCCAAAACTTGCCAAAAGTGGCAAGTATTCCATAAATGGAAAGTCCAAAAAGCAGAGAATTATCTGCACAAAACCACCTGTATCGATACGGCAGACAACTCGTATCGATACCAGTGCTCTACGGACTAATTCCCAAACGCTCTGTTTCAATGTTGTATCAATACGCCATTTTACCCGTATCGATACCGCCTGCTTATCCCCTGCATCTCAGGCCGTGGCCTTGGCTTGGCAACCGACAGCCTCTCAGCTCACCCGACACCACACGCCTTCGCTCTTGGGTCGCCTTGGCACAAGTTCCACCAGGCGTGGATACTTGCACTCACTTGGGGATTGGCTTGCCATCATAATACGTCGTTTTAACAACATTTTTACTTGAAATACTAAACAAACCACCTCACGCGCAACATTGAATAGAAATGACAAATAGAACATAAAAACGCTACTAACTAAAGGACTTAAGACGCCACGATTGGACAATCTTGGGTGTTTATCACAAGTGTGTGGGTCTTGCCTTTCTTTTTTTTCAGTTTTTATGAAACATATTGCACGGTCAGGTGTGGTTGTGGCTTGTAAGGTGTTTTGGATCACAAAAGAGATTGTACAAATGATAGTTTTCCTATTATATAAAGTCGTGAGTTGCTTTATTCGTCTTATGTTCACTAGTTTGATTTGTGAAGTTGGGAGTATTATAAAGCAGGTGAAGTTTGTTCTTTGTCACACTTCGTTTTGGGTGTTCCTAGATGCGGGGTGTGACATCTGCTAAAGACAATGACATGTGTATGTTAACTATGCATTGAATGAAATTTCATGTTTGGATGCTATGTATTTACATGCTAAGTGACATGTTTAGTAGGTTTATTGTCATAGCTATTGAACTAATCATTTTCTTTGGTTCACTTGGTTCTTGTCTTAGCTTAGTGTCTTAATCTGCTTAATTCTGTTGGTTAAGGCCTTTTGCGTCTCGTATCTTGTCTTGATTTTGGCTCTTTGAATTGGACATCACACTGCTATTTCTTGGATTACCTTGAGCTATTCAGATCCTTTCTTTTAATTGTCTTATGCTGTATCTGCTATTACTGTTTATGGCCATTCTATTGGCTTATGGTTCTTGATCACTAACTCCAGTTCTGCTGCTGATCGACACAGCTACATTTAATATAAATTTCGTTGGTCAATTTTGGTTTCTCTGTAGCTGTGGTTGGTGTCAAAAATATAATGTTGTTTCGCTCCCATTGCAATTTCGCTCGAGTTGTGGTATTGCTGCTGCTTATAATTGGAGTCAAATTTGATGGTGTCTTGTTTATTGATTTTAATTTGTTGGTACTATTCTATTCAGATCTTGCTGCTACTGTTGCATTCCTTGGTGTTAAAAATATAATGTTGTTTCTCTGCTTCTGAGGTAAATTGTGTGTCCTATGTCATATGCAACTTGGAGGAGTCTTGGCCATTTCTAGTACTCACCTAGTTTTGGCCTTTATATCTTTTGCTTGCTTTGGCTCTATCTCATTGTGTTATCTCTCCTTGGCTTAAACTTTCCGTTTACCTTGTACTCATCTCCTATATTGAAGCATTTCTTTGCTGGAAGACAAAAAAAGGTCTTTAATTCCTTGACTTGTGAAGCCGTAGGAAGGCCATGGTTAATCATTAATATTCTGATCCATTGGATTTCTATTGAATTTTTAACAGCTAGTACCTTGAATTCATCGTTTAACTTCCTTTGGAATTGAGTTGTTCATTCTAGTGGCTTATTGTAATTTGCTTTTGAGTTCTCGATCAGTCTTGTTAAGCTATTGAGCTTGGATATTTGATTTGAAGTGCGTTTGGCCGGCGCGATTTCAAATTCAATATCTAGCTTAGCTCTAACCTCTGTTATCTCCTTGGTTTGATTGTGTGATTCTAATGGCCCAACCTCACCTTTGAATCTCCATTGATTTGAAGTTTACACATCATTTGAGTGTCATACAATTGATTACGTCAAACCATGGGTTAGAATTGTGGCATGTGTTTTGTGACTTATGTGCTATGAGCTTGTATGTTAGATTTTTGAGGTTCTTGGGATCACTTGCGATAATAGTTATCAATCAAGCACTGGGCCGGTTTCATGTGAAGGCTTTTGTAGATCATAGATTAGTTGGATGGATTGGGGAGACAACAGTTTTGGGCTAGACTTAGCACGAGAGAATATTGACAAGATTGCTTTGGTGTGACAACAACTAATTATTGTTCAAGATCGCCAAAGAACCACACAGATTGAAGGAGATAAACTTGACGATTGAGGCCTGAGACCATTTTTCTTTGAAGTTACATTACAAAGGGTTTAAAGACATTTGGCTGGATTGGAAGTTACTACTGCGTTTTTATTAGTCCATTTTCGATACTTGAGAAGGTAAAATTCGTCTTGCATTATTATCACATTTTGAAACTTCACGATGTTTCATGTACTATGTTTTGATATTTTGAACTGAGTCTTTCATAAGTATTTGATTAGGCCGAACTCAATTTTCATCATAACATTTGTTACAAAGAGCAACTCGTGAATATTCTGGATACTAAAGAGCAAGTCTTGCCAAGAAGCAAAGTTCATTTGCTCAAGTCTTGTGGCGTCGTCGCAAAGTCAAAGAAGCGATGTGAGAGTTAGAATCTGAATTCCATTTGACCTATCTAACCTTGTTTTCTTCTTGAGGGGTGTGGTGAATTTCGGGGACGAAATTCCTTAAGACGGGGAGATTGTAAAGACCCGTCCCAAATACAAATTTATTTTATTTAATGTGGCTGCGTGTAATTATATTTAGTAATTAAGGCATGGCTTTTTTTTTTTTACATAGACGTGCATATACATGTGTATGTGTGTTTGGTTGATTGGGCTTGAGTTGTGTGCTATGGACCGAGTGCATGGGACCCATATGTGATGGAGTTTTTTTTTTTAATATAAACTTCTAGAGTTAACTATTATTAATTGTTAGCTTTATGGGTGTTAGTGTAATGACTCAAAGCATTATAGAAGATGAAGCAATAGCTTGATTCTTGGAGGGCCAAAGTGCAATTTTGCACTTAAAATGGGAGGACAGCCGAGAACTCTCCAAATTTCTCTGCCTTTTTTTTTTTTTTTCCCTTTCCGTCCTCTCTCTCTCCCATTCTCTCAACTCCATACAAATCTTTTTTGTTCAACCCCAAAATCGGAGACCAAGATTCGAGAATCTCGCAAAAAGGCAAGAGGAAAAGTTAATCTACGGACAAAGGGCTACGCATTGATCTTAACAAAATCTCAATCGGCCAACTTTGGAGTTCCTAGCTTTTTCGAAATTTGGCTCTTTTGAGGTAGGATACACGACTAACCCTCATGATATGTTTATTTTTAGTATAAATGTTATGAATTTGTTGTAGAACATGAATATTCCGTAGATTATGTGAAAATTTGTGTCAGAATTTTAAGATCTCACATAAAGAGTATGGGTTCTTTTTGATAATTGTTAAATTCTTGAATTTATGTGTTATTGAAGTGTAGAGCTATTTAGTGTTGGGAATATACGAAGTTATTTGAGACTTTGTATCCATGCTACGTGTTTAACATGTAGAGAAAAAGGAAAATACTTACTTGAGCAATTAAGTTTAATTTGAGATGCAAAAATTATGACTCTTGCACCTTGTGATTTATTTTTATGACTTGTGAAGGTTATTTGTGTTAATGAAAGAGTTTATGCGTGTTCGAAGTTTATTGGACACTTAGTGATTGGATACTCGGTAGGGAATTATGTGGACGATGTTTGGATATCAATTATCCTATTTGGTGAGATAGCTAGATTGAGATGATTGTACTTGAATTATTTGGTCTAGATCTAGGTGGTGCCCCTAGGAAAAGCAAACTGGGCTTGGCGAGCTGCTCGGTGAAAGACCGAAAATTGTTGGGGTGGTACACCATACCCGATTACCCCGGTGCAAGGGTGGTACTTATACCCGATTACCCCAGTTCATGGGGTGGTACTTGTACCCGTCTACCCTTAGTTTGTGAGGGTGGTGCTCGTACCCGATTACCCCGGTTCATGGGGTGGTACTTGTGCCCGGCTACCCTCGGTTAGATATTAGAGTTAGCGTATGGCTATGAATTTGAGTTGAATCGAGAAATGTTGGGCTAGGTTGATTAGTTGGGAAAAGTATGAGATCATTAATATGGTAAATTTATGGACATCTTTCATTTCCAATCTTTCTTGCAATACACTTGATATGGGGAGCACATCTTGGTTCTAGTCCGGGGAACTCTTTTGAGACCCAAACCGGCCTTTGCACTTGTACATAACCGTAAAACCATCCCAACTAGGACAGGAACCCGTGGTTAGGACTTACGTGATATATCCTGTTTATGTGCATCTCTATTCTGTACATGCATATCATTCATGTATCATTGCATTCTGTAGGCTAGAGGATAGGGCTCCCTTAGGATTCGGTCAGTCTAGGAGACTCTAAATCCATGGAATTTGAGATAGCTCCGGTATTCGCCGTGCCCGAACGGCCCATCTAGTCTAGATCTAGCCTTAGGATGTGCTAGTATCTAGGTTTCGGCAACCTCATTGCTTTGTCTCGGATGGTCAAGAAAAAGAGATTGGTTCTGATTCCGAAGCATTCGGAATTTAACTTGCTTTACACGACTTACCTGTGGCTGCTGAAACACTTGATACAATCATATCCTAAGTGAGATTTGGAGCTGAGGTAGGTTTGTAGGAAAGTTAAGATGGTGACAACAACGATGACATGTGAGCATAGAACCTTCCAAGGTTAAGACGTGGACCCATCTGTTAGAACTATGTGTTATATCCTGCTTACTTGATGCATTTTTGTGCTCACGTGCCATATCATATCATCGTATTGCAATGCACACGGTTTGTCCACTAGGCACTCATCTACTTGTCTTCCGGGACCTGCACTCACTCCCGCCTCGTCCTCCGCTCTTCTCTCCTTCCCCCCGTGGTCCAAAATGATTGCCAAGACTCGATGATGAGTCATGCATTTGATTACATGCACGTTGTCTAAATCAGTTAATCCTTGAAACGATAAAGCCTTGGGGATATCAAAATTTGTTAAGTCGTCAATATATTTTTCAATCAAGAATTCAATGGAGATTAAGGAAACAATTAAGCTACAATGCCGTGATGCTCACACCATCCAAGTTACAGTGCCAAGTCACTTACACCGCTCAGGTTGATGGCGCCATGTCGCTTACGCTGTTTCGGTTACGGTATCACGTCATTTAAGCCAAACGGTTTCTAAAATCAAAATCGAAACTTTGAATGAAAAATGTTAGGGACTTAATTTGTT
Organism: Rhododendron mucronatum var. ripense; assembly: GCA_019656295.1. Lineage (NCBI taxonomy): Eukaryota > Viridiplantae > Streptophyta > Magnoliopsida > Ericales > Ericaceae > Rhododendron > Rhododendron mucronatum. The sequence goes on from BPLT01000274.1 coordinate 267,144, forward strand.
TTGCCATCTCCCGAGTCTTGTCATCCCTGATCAAAGGATACACTGTTAAAAGAAACGCTGAGGATCGAGGCAATATTTAGGGATCGCGCTATCGGTCTAGGAGACCTTAAATCCATGGAGCTTGTGATACCTCCGGCATTTGCCATGCCCATACAGCTCCCCTGGTTCAGCCTTGCCTTAAGAAACATTGGTATTTGAATTTTGGCAGTCATATTGCTCTGTCTCGAATGATTAAGATAAAGAGATTAGCTCTGATCCGAAACGAATGGGATTTAAACTACCTAACATGACCTACCCGAATTATCGGAAGTCATCTATGCCACGTCTTAAGTGAGATTTGAACCACGATAGGTCCTTAGGACGGTCTAGGAGACCTTAAATCTATGGAGTTTGTGATACCTCCGGCGTTTGCCATACCCATAAGAACACTAGTATCTGGGTTACAACAATCTTTTTGCTTTGTCTTGGGTGGTCATGATAAAGGCGTTGGGTCTATCCTTGTTGAGTAGATGATTTACCTAGGATTGTTGGAAACCATCTGTGCAGTGTCTTAAGTGAGATCAGGCTGGGCTAGACCTTAGGACAACATCAAGATCAACGACACGTACATGGCATGTTCTTTCTTTTTCAGAAATGCGTCTAGGACTTGTCTAAAATTCACTTTTTCCTTTACTGTCAGTATTGAGCCACCCATCCTATATAAAACCACACCACCTTCTCCAAGCACCTTAATGGCAGGGCAAACGGAACTGAATGAGTTGAAAAAGACTGTGGAGGAAATGTGTCAGAAAATGGACAAGATGCTAACTCTGGTCCAAGGGCTGGTAAACCTTCTCACATCCGAAATCCCAAACACAAATCTGGGACTAAATAATGATGTTGGGAACTTAGGGGCCAACGGGGCTGACAAGCTTTGCTCAAAAGTGAAGCTCTCAGAAATGTTCAAGGATCTGGCTGAAATTCATGATGCTAGGGCTCACTCGAAGGAAGATACTAGAACCCTATTCGAAACCAGTGCCGACATGCATATTGTCTTGGCAGAAATACATGAGATCAATCCCAAAGGCAAAAGGCTATATAGTTGCAAGGCAAGTAAAGCTTCCATTAGAGGCACCACGGGCACCACCGTGAACCCTCAACTCAATCGCAGAACTCAACCAAGGGCCTTCTCTCATTTCTCTGAACCTCAATCCATGGTTTATGAAAAGCTCCTCAAAACTGGTCTCATCAAGCCGCTCCCCAAACTCCTTTACCTCAAAAGCTTTTAGCAAATCATAACCCAAATGCCTTCTGCACCTTCCATCAAATATCCGGTCATGTTTCCGATGAATGCAATCATCTCTGCCACAAGATTCAAGACCTCATCGATGATAGAATCATACCTTCGCCATAGCCAGGCATCAAGCATCAGCGCAATACTTGTATCAACTCCTCCTTTTTCAGCAGAGAAGGGTAAACCATCAAGAGCCATACAATGGTCCGACCTTCCATGAGTTTGGGAGTTTTTAAGCTTCGAGTTCTTGTCCTCTAAATGACCATCTTTGTGTTTGAGTCAATTTGTACCTCGAGTCTTTCATGCTTTCATTGTTGCGTCTGTTTGTTCTCAATTTTAAGTCTGTAAGAGTCAAAAAAAAAAAAGCTGTCAGTTTCGTGGGCCTGAACTATGTTGTGACCTGATTCCTTTTTACAGGATACGTAGGCAACCTCATCCTGAGGACCGGTCAAGAGCATTCGAGTCAATCCCAAGGTTCGGTCACGGTCTTTTGAGTCAACGCCTAGTGGTTTCGAAATTGTTTTCCACCATCAGTTGAAAATCATGATAATCACTTCAAAACAGGAGATGATTTTTGATTGAATTCTCACCTCAGGCAAGAAGAAGAATTTCAAGGGACCACTTCCCGATGCCATATCCGTTTTGAAATGCAATGTCATGACTCTGAAAAGGCTCGCTAGGTCAAAACTTCAAAATCTGACCTAGGCAAAAGTTAGAGCATGCAAACAAAAGCCTCTCAATGGAGCATCTAGGATTCAGTTGTTAGGTTGCGCAATCCAAAATGAAGAAAGGCCATCATTTCTTTCGTCCTACACATAAAAATATATCATTTGATAGCCTCTTTGAGCCACAATCAAATTCTTTGAAATGAACCTCAGCTAGCCAGCTATCCCTCGCATTGGGGTAAAATGAAAAATAAAAGTGCCAAAACAAACATTGAAATTCAAAGTATCTAAAGGATTAAATCGCCAAACGCAATAACAACAGGTGATTGAAAGCATGTGAAAAATCAAGAGAGAGCGCCTACCGAAGCAAAAGGGCACAAAAAGTTCAAAGATAACTGCTAGCTTTGAAAACCCAAAAAAAGTGAAATTTTTGAGCCAATTGTCCTTTCTTTGTTAAGCCCAAACCATGACCCACATTACAACCCAAAATGTCTTTTCAAATTGGAAAGCACAACTTGATAGCAAGAACCCTAAGCATTAAGGGGCATGATCGAGAAAAGTAAAGCAGTGCTCAAAGCAAAAATCCAAACTGGGGCATTTTTGATCCACGGGCCATCATCAGCAACCAAGGGCACGGTTCATGATAAAAACTCTCGTATTTTGACAAAACAAAATCGCAAGATTTGAATGAAAATCAATTGATGGAGTAAAACAATTTTTGAAATTCCAAAAGGAGAATTCCAAGAATCTGGGCATGTCTGCCATTTCAAAGAGTCAAATCCTTTGCCCAATCAGGGGCACCATTCGAAAGTCGCTTCGTCTTTCCCTCCTCATTTGCGTCAAAGTAGTCTTGTCAAAATCCACACCTTTTGCCAGGTCAAAAGGGTCATCTTGGTTTTGTTAATTCTCGACTCGTGGAAGCCATTTCAACGCATGGAAGAATACCACCCTTGAGAGAAGCTCGTTGGACTAAAAACCGCAAGGGCGAGCAAACCCAAGCAAAAATTAGAGCAAAAGCCTGCTAGGTCGAAAACCCACAAGGGCGGCCTAGGCAAAAATTAGGGCAGTTAATCAAAAGGGCTCACTAGACCGAAAACCCAATAGGGCGGTACTAGGCAAAATTTAGAGCGCAAAAGGAGAGTGTTAATACCCGAGAGAAACCATAGCCCGAGCTGTGTACATGATCAATTGATTACAAAAACCATCAGAATTGGGGTTCATCACTCACTGGAGCACAACAGCTCGATGTCATCTACCGAGGCAAGCGTATGCCTAACTTAAAGACTCGGGCACAAACTTCAGCCCAAAGCTCAAGCCTTAACCAAAGGCAAGTTCCAACCCAATACTTAAGCCTCAACCAAAGGCAAAATCCAAGAATTCATACCCCGACCCAAGCAAACTCCAACTCAAATTCAAGCCCTCACCGTAGGCAAATTCCAGTCCAAAATCCAAGCTACCAGTCCACCGGTCAAATATAGTAAAGCAAAAAGAGTACTTAGATGTGTCCTCTATTTTTCAAAAAGAAAAAAAAATAAGGAATGTTGTACACATCGTTGTCGAGTACCAACTCGCATGTTGTCCAAAAGCCAATCAACCAAACTATGGTCTAAATGACCTAATGCTTCTTAGTCTCCCAAGCTATGGTCTAACTGACCTAATGCTTATTAGTCTCCCAAGCGCTTCTTAGTCTCTAAGCTATGGTCCAAAAGACCTAAAGCTTCTCATTCAACCAAGCTAGCTATGGTCTAACCGACCTAATGCTTCTTAGTCTCTCGAGTGACGGTCCAAAAGGCCTAAGCTTCTTATTCAATTAGCAATGGTCAAAAGGACCTAAGCTTCTCATTCAATTGGGTGACGGTTAGAAAGACCTAAGCTGCTCTGTTTATCGGGCGACGGTCAAAAAGACTTAAGCTTCTTCGTTTATCAATCGACGATCAAAAGGATCTAAGCTTCTATTGTTTATTAATCAACAATCAAAAGGATCTAAGCTTCTATCGTTTGTCAAGCGATGCTCAAAAGGATCTAAGCTTCTATCGTTTATCAAGCGTCGGTCAAAAGAACCTAAGCTTTTCATTCAATCGGGCGACGGTTAGAAGGACCTAAGCTGCTCTGTCTATCGAGCAACGGTCAAAAGGATCTAAGCTTCGTTGTCTATCGTCTATCGAGCTACGGTCTATCCGACCTAAAGTCTCTTCGTCTCTCAGGCTACGGTCTAACCAACCTAAAAGCCTCTTAGTCTCTTGAGCTACGGTCTAGCCGACCTAAAGTCTCTTCGTCTCTCAGGCTGCGGTCTAACCGACTTAGAAGCCTTTTAGTTTCTCAAGCTACGATCTAGCTGACCTAAAGTCTCTTCGTCTTTCGGGCTACGGTCTAGCCAACCTAAAGTCTCTTCGTCTCTCAGGCTATGGTCTAACCGACCTTAAAGTCTCTTAGTTTCTCGAGCTACGGTCTAGCCTACCTAAAGTCTCTTCGTCTCTTAGGCTACGGTCTAACCGACCTAGAAACCTTTTAGTCTCTCGAGCTATGGTCTAGCCGACCTAAAGTCTCTTCGTCTCTCAGGCTACGGTCTAATTGACCTAAAAGTCTCTTAGTCTCTCGAGCTACGGTCTAGTCGACCTAAAGTCTCTTCGTCTTTCAGGCTACGGTCTAGCCGACCTAAAGTCTCTTCGTCTCTCAAGCTATGGTCTAACCGACCTAAAAGTTTCTTAGTCTCTCGAGCTACGGTCTAGCCTACCTAAAGTCTCTTCGTCTCTTAGGCTACGGTCTAACCGACCTAGAAACCTTTTAGTCTCTCGAGCTACGGTCTAGTCGACCTAAAGTCTCTTCGTCTCTCAGGCTATGGTCTAACCGACCTAGAAGCCTTTTAGTTTCTCGAGCTATGGTCTAGTCGACCTAAAGTCTCTGCGTCTTTCGGGCTACAGTCTAGCCGACCTAAAGTCTCTTCGTTCTCAAGCTACGGTCTAACCGACCTAAAAGTCTCTTAGTCTCTCGAGCTACGGTCTAGCCGACCTAAAGTGTCCTCATCTCTCAGGCTACGGTCTAACCGACCTAGAAGCCTTTTAGTCTCTCAAGCTACGATCTAACCGACCTAAAGTCTCTTTGTCTCTCAGGCTACGGTCTAACCGACCTAGAAGCCTCTTAGTCTCTCGAGCTGTAGTTCATCCTCCAGGACTACACTCTGTCTAGCACTTCGTCTTCTAGGACTTGCATTCTACCTACACTTCGTCCTATGGGAGTTCACTTTGTCTCGTACTTTGTCCTATTGGACTCCACTTTGTCTCGCACTTTGTCGTCTGGGACTTCACTTCCTCCTTCGGGACTCGCACTTTATCTGCATTTCATCCTCTAGGACTCACTTTTGTCATACTTGCATTGATTTCACATGCCCACATGGCATGACATATCAACTTGCATCATGATACATGTGTTGTCTCAATCGAACGTCAAATTCAAGCGCTTCAAGTTCAAGCCACTTTCAAAAATTCAAGCTCTTCAAAATTTAAATTATTCAATTTCTAGTTTCTTCCAAAATTCAAGTTTTTCAAAATTCAAGCTCCCCCTCAAAATTCAAACTATTCAAATTCAAGTCCCTTTCAAAATTCAAGTTATTCAAACTCAAGTCTCTTTCAAAATTTAAATTCAAGCTTCTTTCAAAATTCAAAGTCTTCAAAATTCAAGCTATTCAAAAGTGTAATCTCTTCCAAAAAAAATCAAGTCACTTCGCCGTCCGAGCATCTCATCCTCTGGGACTCATAGCAATTTCGTCCTCTGGGACTCGTTGCATTATAATCCTTCGAGGACTCGTCTCAATTTAGTCTCAATTTTAGTCCCCTGAGGACTCGTCTCAATTTTAGTCCCCCGAGGACTCGTCTCAATTTTAGTCCCCCGAGGACTCGCCTCAATTTTAGTCTCCTGAGGACTCGTCTCAATTTTAGACCGCCCAAGACTCGTCCCAATTTTAAGTTCTCCGAGGATTCGTCTCAAGTCCTTCAGGGACTTGTCTCGCTTTTGCCCTTCAAATGGCTCGTTTCAAGAAATTTCATGACACTTAATACTACAAGTACTAAATCTTCTCAAGTTTATTTGCTTTTGTAATTTGTCCTCCAGGACTCATTTTACCTGCATTGTCCCGATTGAACTACGTTGGTCTAATCCTTACAATGGGGTACATAGGCAGCTCCATGAGTGCGACCACCTTTATTGCATCCTTACATTTAAATTAAAGACTTTGGAGCGATGGATTGGGATGTCTAATCTTTAACATCACTTATACCAAGCAATGGTACCTAAGTTCCGTTAAAGATGAACTACTGTAGACACCTCCAATCTAGGCCTCCGAATAATTTTTAAGTTCTCTGATGATGAAATAAGGAAATATATACCTTCAAATCTTGGATTGTTGCTCCTTTGTCACTCCTTCTCTAAATCTCAAGAAAACCCCTTCCCAAACATGCAGGGTGGCCGTCGATTCAACTGCAAAGAGAAAAACACGTTTGCTTGGTAAAAAATAACTTTTTCTATGATACATCGATGGTAAAATGGGCACACATTTCAATGTATAAAACATTTTTGAATGAAATCAATTAGGTTAGGAAGAGGACTCGACAAACTTTCCAACGCTTTGAACCACGCCCAAATCCGAGTTTGGGAGTGTCCGGAGCGCCCCCGCGAAATTTGGTGTACTGAGCTTTCTCAAAAAACCACACGGCATTTCAAAACGCAGCACGGCATTTTAGAAACGCAGCACGGCATTTCAAAAAATTCCAAAAAAATCACTCCACCGCACGGGATTTCAATACACCGCCCGTCATTTTGAAATTTGAAACACTGTCAGGAGGAGCATCCGATAGATTCCCTTGTGTGTCAGCAGACTATTTAGAACATGTTTTTCGCCTTTGGGTGCACTCCAAGCATACTTCTTTTTCTCTCTCTAAATCTACCCACAAACTGGGCAATTGAGAAATCAATCTCAAATAGATTTCTCTCTCGCCCTCTTTTTCTCTTTCCCCCTTTCTCTCTCTACACTCATTTGCTGACAAGTCTCTCAAAAGCCAGTCCAAATCAACCTCCACTCCTCCACTTTCAAAGACATCCAAGCCTCAATCAAAAGGTATGAAACGATTTCCTTAAGCTAAACCTCGTTTTGTTTTGAGGGGAGGACTTTCGAGGCCTATTCCTGTCTTTTCTATACTGGGTTTAGATTTCAAATGAACCGTATACTCAATAACACCAAAAATCAGAACATAGACGCGTTACAAAATACCGTGCGAGATGTTTTGAACCTCGCACGGCATTTTGTAATACCGTGCAGTATTTTCATTTTCGTTTCCAGATTGGTCTTAGTTTTACAAGGCTTTCAAGCATGTTCTCATGTGCCAAAGTGAGCTAAAAATCTAATAAAATTATTTTCATACTGAGCTCATAGGGGGGGGGGGGGGGGGGGGGGGGGGGGGGGCCTCTTGGGGCCCATCACAGTCTTCTGTACTGGGTGTGGGTCGCACATAAGCCTTACATTTTCGAAGATCAAAAACAGTTTTTATACTGCACTCGGTGTGTTGTGCGGCGTTTCTATGGCATATCGGTAGCACTGTGCGATGCTCTGGTAACACTGTGCAGCGTTTTATTCCACCGTGTGCGATCATAAAAGTTCCAGAAAACATCAAGCATGCCGCACGGCATCCCAGCCTGCAGCACGGTATTTTACTTTACATTAATATTTCTTATTTCATTTCCAGTCTCCGTTCCATTGTAAACTGGCATACATGTCTTTTTTTTGTCCATATTTGCTGCTTTTGGAAATGGCTTTCGTGCCACCTATTTCATTTTTATCTTGTTCGCAAAAGTTTTAAAGTTTTCAAATGATGTTAAATCCCCCATTAAAAATGCTTAGTAGAGACCGATTTTACCGGGCGAGCAAGGTGCTTTTTCAACAAAACCTTCTCCGCTCGTAACATGGCTCTCGGATCCAAAATCCCAATATTTTCACTAGACCAAAAGCCTTATCATTTTTTTTTCTAAAACAAACTCTCGGTTTCTCGGATCATCCATATCGAAACGCCGGGCGGGGAGCCCACACTAGGCTTTATATCGAGCTTGAAACATTTATCAGAGTGCATACTAGGCTACTAGGTAGCAGTAACTTGTCACGTCAGCTTTTGATTATTTATTTAGAGGGTTGTTAAAGTTAGCAATGTGAAGTCCCACATTACTTTTGATTATTCAAATGCCCAAATTTGATTATTGGTTAGGAGGTTGCTAACTTTGATTATTACAATGTGAGCACTTTTTATAAGCACTCATTGCTAATTTTAGCAATTTTTTGATTTTGATTATTACATTGTGGATACTGGATGCTCATAGTGCCTTAGTAAACTGATCAGAATTGGACTGGACTCAATAGTGAACAGAGTAACTGTAACGGCCCTAAATTTGGCCCTAAATTTTTCAAATAAAAACTCGTATTGTTACCCAAAAATTTTATTAGTTAACTAAATTATAAGTATTTTTATTCAGAAATTATCTCTTTAAAAAAAATAATAATAATAATTAGCCAGTCATATATCTTATTTCTATATTAGTCAAAATCTTAATAACCAATATATATAAATATATACACGTATATATGTTAGTGTACATGGTAATTAATTGCTCCCAAAAATTGTGGGATTATGTTCCCCAATTCTCATCTCTCCTGACTCCCTCTCACCTCTCCCGAATATATATATATATATATATATATATATATATATATATATCTCTCTCTCTTCCCTTGTTTCCTGCGGACCCATCACCCCACTCTCCTCTCCATTATCTCCACATTTGCCCCTTTTTCTTATAAAGTGAACACCCACTTCTTTTCCATTTAATTCGGCAGAGAAAGAGAGAGTGCTGTGCAGTGAAGGAGGAGGAGAAGAAAAGAAGAAAGAGGGAGGAGAAGAAAAGAAAGAAGAGCAAAAGAAGAAGGCACCACCACAAATTTTATTTTCGTTCATTCCACGTACCTGTTTTTATGGCCATTTTCCTCCTAGTTAAATTCGTTTTCAGGCTGTGTTTTATTCATGAAACTTGTTGTTGTTACATTTTCATATTAAATGAAGTATATTAATTAATCTAATATCATTAACGTTAGAGTTTAGTTTCAATCTTTAACTCAAGTCTTATTAATTAATGTGTTAAGTTATACATGTACGTAGTTAATTGGGTTTCTACCTAATGACTATATATATAGGTCTTCTTCAGGTGTTTCTAATGAAAGGAAGGGAAGTAGTTAAAAAACAAAGGGAAAACTATTTTCACTATTTCGGGCAAAGAAAGGCGTTTTTATTCGGTGGAGCTTTGGGCTCACACCACTGGTGCAGAGTGTGTGAGGGCCATACAACTTGAGTGTTGGGCTGATGTATCCTAAGGGAGAATAGTTGTTGTCTGCTGCATCGGTTGTTTGGGTTTCACCCACCGCAGAGGCTATATCTCCTTAAAGAAAGCGAGATACCCGCGCCTCAGCCATTCTGGTATTTTTCTGAATTTATTCAATACATAATCTGCGGAAAATTTCACCAACAATTTTAAGGAGATAGTAAGCATGGAGCAAGCACCAGAAAAGACCAATGACAGCACTGGCGATCTTAACAAGCCCTTCAGGTTCAAGGGAGCCCATTTCAAGAGGTGGAAAGGAAAAGTTCTTTTCTACCTTAGCCTTCTCAAGGTTGCCTACATTCTCACCGAGAAAAATCCGCATTTAAATCAAGAAATAGTGGGGGTCAAGTTTTCTCAGAAAACATTTTGTCCGAACCTTGTTCTTCTACTCCTCTTGTTCAAAGTCAAGTAAATCCGGTAGTTGAACTTAGAAGGAGTAAAAGAGCTAGAGTTGAAAAAGATTTTGGGCTCGACTTTCATGTTTATAATGTGAATGATACTCCTATTTCTTTACAAGAAGCTTTATCATCACTTGATACTATATTTTGGAAAGAGGCTATAAATGATGAGATGGATTCACTAATTTCTAATAAAACATGGAAATTGGTAGATTTACCACCGGGTTGTAAATCTATTGGATGTAAATGGGTCCTTCGAAAAAAGCTTAAACCGGATGGGTCGATTGATTAGTATAAAGCAAGACTAGTTGCAAAGGGTTTTAAACAACAAGCTGATCTTGACTTTTTTGACACATTTTCTCCGGTAACACGTGTGGCATCCATTAGATTGTTAATTGCAGTGGCTGCAATTTGTGATTTGGAAATTCATCAAATGGATGTAAAAACAGCTTTTTTAAATGGGGATCTAGATGAGGAAATTTATGTGGACCAACCCGAGGCCTTTGTGGAGCTAGGACTAGAAAGCAAGGTGTGTAAGTTAACAAAGTCCCTCTATGGCTTAAAGCAGGCTCCTAAGCAATGGCATGAAAAATTTGATTCCTGCATGATTGTGAATGGTTATAAAATTAATGAGAGTGATAAATGCATCTACTATAAATCATGTGAGAGTTCACATGTGATTATCAGTCTTTATGTAGATGATCTTTTGATATTTGGCTCTAATATGCATATTATAAATGAGACAAAAAATATGCTTAATAGCCATTTTGATATGAAAGATCTTGGTGAAGCCAATTTTATTTTGGGTATAAAGATTACTAAAACAAGTGAAGGGAATTCTCTTGACCAGTCGCATTATGTTGAGAAAATTTTAAAGAAGTATAACTATCTTGATTGCAAGCATGTTGTTACTCCTTTTGATGCAAGTGTGCATCTTTTTCCTGTTCAAGATGATAATGAGGTGATAAATCAAAAGGAATATGCTAGCATGATTGGTAGCTTGAGATATGCGACTGATTGTACTAGACCTGACATTGCTTATGCAGTTGGAGTACTTAGCAGGTTTACTAGCAAGCCGAATAGTGATCATTGGCATGCTATAGAAAGAGTAATGAGATACTTATCTGGCACCAGAGCCTATGGCTTATTTTATAAAAAGTATCCTGCTATACTTGAGGGGTATAGTGATGCCAACTGGAATACCTTGTCAGGTGATTCTCTCTCTACTACAGGTTATGTTTTTACTTTGGGAGGTGGTGCTATATGTTGGAAGTCGAAAAAGCAAACAATTATTGCTAATTCGACTATGGAAGCTGAACTAATAGCTTTATCTTCAGCAAGTGAGGAGGCGAATTGGTTACGAGACTTATTGCATGAAATCCCTTGTTGGGAAAAACCAATTCCTCCCGTGTTAATAAGGTGTGATAGCACTGCTGCAATTGGTAGAGTAAATAACCGTTACTACAACGGTAATTCCAGACCCATACGAAGAAAACACAGTATTGTGAGATCCTATTTGAGTAGTGGCATCATAAATGTGGATTATGTTAAATCTTGTGATAATCTTGCAGATCCATTAACTAAGGCCTTGGCAAGAGAAAGGGTTTGGAGTACATCGAGAGGGATGGGGCTGAAGCCCATACAATCATGAATCACATATGAGGATACCCAACCTGGGGACCAGAGATCCTGTAACCGGGTTCAATGGGAAGAACGAATCATATGGTGATCGTTAGAAATGCACTGATGTTATTTATGTCCATCCCTAAGATGTAAGTGCATTTATCCTGTAAGGTTGGAGGGTTGAGTTTTTAAACTCTTAATGAAAGTCTGTAGCTCATATGAGTGGGGTGTTAGTATTAATGGAGCACTCTTGACAGATTTCACCTATGTAAGTGTGGGAGTGGGGCCGCTTCCTATGAGATTAGGGCTAATCTCAAATACGCTTATGAAAACTGGGATCAGCGCAAGGCCGTAAAGTGCTGGCTAGTAAAGCTCATGTCAACACCTGAGTTATTATGTGTGAGCAGCAATTCTTTATTTCCCCTAAGCAGTCTTAGTTCAATGCTGACCAAACTACTGACTCTGGAGTAGAGGTTACTGTTTCACTATTGGAGGTTCAATGCAGAGCACACCTTCATGATGCATAATAATTCCTCTTTGCCCGGTAATATATTTTTACTTTATTTAATACTCAAATGAGTGGGGGATTGTTGTTACATTTTCATATTAAATGAAGTATATTAATTAATCTAATATCATTAACGTTAGAGTTTAGTTTCAATCTTTAACTCAAGTCTTATTAATTAATGTGTTAAGTTATACATGTACGTAGTTAATTGGGTTTCTACCTAATGACTATATATATAGGTCTTCTTCAGGTGTTTCTAATGAAAGGAAGGGAAGTAGTTAAAAAACAAAGGGAAAACTATTTTCACTATTTTGGGCAAAGAAAGGCGTTTTTATTCGGTGGAGCTTTGGGCTCACACCACTGGTGCAGAGTGTGTGAGGGCCATACAACTTGAGTGTTGGGCTGATGTATCCTAGGGGAGAATAGTTGTTGTCTGCTGCATCGGTTGTTTGGGTTTCACCCACCGCAGAGGCTATATCTCCTTAAAGAAAGCGAGATACCCGCGCCTCAGCCATTCTGGTATTTTTCTGAATTTATTCAATACATAATCTGCGGAAAATTTCACCAACACTTGTAGAGGGTGTCAAGAGCTTCGATTTCAACCCAAGAATCACCCAAAATGGTCAAGAATTGATAGAGTTATCGCCATGCAAAGTTTGGTAAAATTCTCGAATTCTGATATCCAGGCAGATTCAGCGACCCTTCTAAATTCCCGTTTTCCTCCTACTTAGAGTAGCATTCGGGCTTAGACTTCTTCACAAAAGTTGTAGAACATTTCAAGAGCTTCGTATTAGATACAAGAATCATCCAAAATGGAAAAGTTTTGGTCAAGTTATTCCAGTCCAAAGTTGCTGATAAAATACCAATCTTTCGCCGCCAAACGAAAACCCACCGGACTCCACCGAATCGCTTTGTCCGGATTAAAGGTAGAATAATCGCTCCCCTAATTTCTCCTAAGTATATTTAGTTTATGTGTTCTGATTTAAACGAGTTATAATGGAAGGAATCCAAACCACAGATTAAAACCTTGAAATCTAAACAATACTCTGTTTTTCCGGAAAACTCACTGTAGCATGCACGAAGGTTGGACTGTTATTGCACCTAGACCCCTATATGTTTTTAGTTTTCGAATTTGGCCCTTCACTATGTTTAGACTTAAATCTGTTTCGCTTTTGTTACATAAAAATGTTTAGAATGATGAATACTAATTGTCATTGCTAAATGTTAATGAAATCACAACATGTTTAAGTAAATATTAGCTAACCTTACTATACGTAGTAAAATGATAATTTTGTGAAAAAGAAAAAAAAAAAGATTTATTTAAAGTATTTGAATTGACTAAGTCTGTAGTGTGCGTGTATTTACAATTATAGTAGTTACTCCAATAAAAACAATAAATGAACATACTTGAGCAACAGAACTTAGTAACTCCAAATGCATCGGCCCAATCCTAATTCTTTATGTGTTTAAATATTTGCACCTATCAATTGTTATATTGTGTCTCATTGAAATGTATCATGTTATGAATTGAGCTGTTATTGATTGTATCATGTCGTACGTGCTAGAATGGACCTAGATTCACTGGGTGGTTACGAGTAGTGATTCACGTAGACGATGTTAAGTAAATGGAAATTGGTAGTGTTAAAAGTGTGATTGTGTGGATTGTGATTTGAGCCATGGGGATGTCAAGGGTAACCAATGGGACCCTGTGTTGAAATGGGTAACCAATGGGGCCCAGTGTTAAGAAATGTTGTGACGTTAATGTATGATACGTCATGGGAAATTTCTCTTGGAAAAGAGAATGGGTCCCATGAGATGATTATAGTTAGCGTGGGGTAGTGGATGTCCGACCCTAATGTATGTTGCGTCATGGGATGACTCGATCCTCTTGTCATGGTCTTAAGTGAGAACGTGCTCTGTACATAACTTAGGTGCGCTCACCTAGGACCCTGCTACAGGATAAGCAAGAGGAAGAGTGGACTCATGAGACGGTTGTAGTTAGTGGATGTGGGAGGACAGGATCTCGTGGAGATGATCCTTAGATTTTATGTAAGATGATGGATAGTAAAGAAAAAGATGATGCGCTATAATTCTGTACCTCTCGTGTATTATCAATTGTTGAATGTTTTGTAGAGTAAGGGGTTGGTAGGATTGGGATTATTCTACTGGGTGAATTATCACTCACGGATACGTTTATATCCTGGTAAATCGTTTGCTTCGGCGATCAATTTGCCAGAGGGTGCAGGGTTCAACGGTGGAGCTGCTTGACTCAGAAGGAATATCAATGGCGAAGACCACGGATGCTTGAGATATGTATCAACATTAGAGTCGTTCTGAAGATGTTTAAATAAAATGTTAGATTTTTTTTTTGTCCTTTTTTTAAATGTAGATTTTGTATAACGATAAATAGGGGCCTAGTAGTTTATAAAATTCAATGTATTTTAGGGTTAATGCTTCCGAAATTCCGTGGAAAAATGGGGCGTTACAGTAACATTGCTTGATAGAATGTACTTAGACTACCATCCATGACTTCGGCAAAAAGTGCAGAAGACAACAACAACAATCCGTTCTCATGTCTAGCAGGGGAATCTCAGGAACCCAATAAAGATGAAGGGCTCAACGAGGCTACTCTGGGAGATTTTTGGGATAGTATGACCCAAAATAATTGCAGAGCAGCTGTCCTCAAAAAAGGAAAAAGGAAAAAGGACACATGGATTAACTAAACTGATCAAGACAACCAGTCAATCATTAGATACTTGACACATGACGAAAATGTTATCAGAAGCTGGCTTTGGATGGATAACACTTAACATTAGCTATAACACATATTTATCTTCTTTTGATTCGCGGACTGAAAATGATGGGATTAACAGTCCTGGGATTAATAGTCCCTGGATTATTTGTCCAGGATTAATTTCATCCCTAATTTCACCCAATCCCATGTTTGATTCGCGTAGGATTAATTATGGGATAAGGAATAGTATTTTTTTTTAAAATTGAAAACCATTTTTCAAAAAAGAAACTTTTGAAAAATAAACATTTTAAAACAAATAATTTTGTGAAACATTTTTATTACAAAACAATTTGGGAAATTTTTTTTTGAGCTAATTTTTGAAAAAAAAAACAAATTTCTTAAAAAAGTTGAAAATCAATTTTCTGAAAGAAAAAAAAAATATTTTTTGAAACTTTTTTTTGAAGAAAGAGGTTTTTTGAAAAAAAATTTCAAACAAAATAGTTTTTGAAATCAGTTTATGAGAAAAGAAAGTTTTAAAAAACATTTTTTCGTATTTTTTAAACAAAAATAATTTCTGAAAACATTTTCGAAAAAATGAAAGTTTTGAAAATAGTTTTTTTCAAAAAGTTTTTGTAAAACATTTTTGAAAAATAAGAAAGTTTTGAAAAAATATATTATATAAAAAAAGTTTTTTTCAAAACAATTTCTGAAATTAAGATTTTTTTTAAAAACATTTTCTGAAATTAATATTTTTTAATTTTTTTAAAAATCATTTTCTGAAATTAATATTAAAGAAAATAATTCTGAAAATACTTTTTGAAATCAATCTCAATACCATCGAAATATTTTTGAAAACAATTCCTTATTTGTTAATCCTACGTAATCCAACCTCCCGCCCTACGATTATTTAGTACCCCCCATATAGGGATAAAATTAATCCTGGGATTAATAATCCCGACAGTCATTTCGGGAACCAAACGTGAGATAACTCAGGATTAGGTACATTTAGTCCTATCCCAGGCAATTAATCCACGAATCAAACGAGGCCGATGAGTTTTGTTAAGGGACAATAAAATATAACAAAAAGTTGATAATGTTTTGATAGAACTTACATACAAAAACATTATGCGCTCATGGGAAACAACATACCCTCATCCTGCATTTTATCACGACTGTGTATAAGTTCTTTCACACAAAAACAATAGTACATTGCTAGCTACTTCCTGTGGCAAATTTACTACGATATGGGACATATTTTGTGTTTGCAAAAGGTATCTGCAGTAATTCTATACCTTGCAATCATTACCCACTTGGATACATCTTCTGAAGTTTCACAAATCTGAGGTCAAGTTAAAATTATTAGTTGTAGAAATGATTCTTCTTAATTTCACTCATGAACTTGTAGAAATTGGATAATTTTTGTGTTATGTGTTCAAATGTGTGCACTGCTCTCACACGGAGCTATTGAATTTGTAGAAATTGGATAATTGGACAGTATCCATAAGAAGCGGCCAAAGCAAATATGCAGCATCACTTGCAACGCAAACTTTTAAGCCACGAGTTATTTTACGGCCAATCACACGACAATTACCTACGATTAAAAAAAATGATTAGAATTGATGGGACAGTTCGATGCACTTAGCTATGTACCTACTTTAACACATAGGTAAGAAGCTACAGAGCTAAAAAATTCAGTTCCAAGAATCAAAAAATAGGGGGAAAAAAAATCACGTGCCCAAACTTAAACTTGTGAAATCTAAGATTCCAGTATGTTGAATAGGAATTTGGAAATTTTGGTTGCATAAAATATTGATTCTATGGTATTTTCAAAATGTTTTGAAGTTATAGAATTTTGGTTTGTGTTTTGCAATTTTTTTTGAAAAATTGTAGGGGTAATAAGTGGAGAGAGATAGAGAGAGAAATGTTAGAAGTATGGGAAATCTAGGGGAAATTTTTTGAAAAATTCTTTTTGAAAATGAAAGAGAACAAGACAAACTCTCCTTAAGTTTGCTGAAGAAATAGGCTTTTACTTTCAAAAGGCTAATTGATTGCTGCAAGCCATAAATTAATAGATCGACTTCCTTCCCTCAAGAATCTTAGGATGACAAAAATATATATAGAACAAAAAACAAACGCAAAAATCAATTAATTGCGGTGTTATGCAAATTTCAGAATGTTTGTGTGTGTGTGTGTGAGCGAATAGGTCAAACTTCACAATGTTAATGTTTGGAGATGGGCTATAAAGGAGGATTGATGCCCTAGTACAGAGTTTAAATAGCTTAGTATAAGAAATGCAGGCATTGTCGAGACAATTGAAAACGTATGTCACGCCCTCGATTTTCAACATAATTATAAAATGATTTTCATAAATAAAACCTCACAATAGTCCATATAATGCCCCGAAAGAGTTTGCCATTTCCATTTCTATAATTATACTTCTAAGTCCAATGCATTTCCAAGTCATACATCATCGGCTCCACGGCCTAGATCAACATAAGTATTGAATATCAAAGAGAGTTAAGAGCTTACAATATTCTTTAATCAAAAGATTTACAAATAGAGTTACGAATACATCTTCTAAAAATAAATTACAAAGATGACTTAGTAAGTCCTCAATGTTAGCTTTCAAAAGTATGTCCACGTCCAAGCACTCCAAACATGAAGCTACTGCCCTGGGTTAGTTCTTGAAAAATAATGTAACACTTGAGCTACATTAGCCCAGTAGAAAGCTCAAATATAACAATGTATGCATATGAAATGTAGGAAAGGTCGCAAGATGAACAATGGCTGCAACGTACATCCAATGGAAAGGGCAACAATAGTAATTAATCCAATTCCAACCTTTTATTTCCAAAACCAATTATGTGTTTCAACGTATAACCTTTGAAAGCACCATATGTCATGACGTGTCTCGTATATGTGTCATGAGCCGAAGCTCCAACTGGGCTAGTTAAAGGATCCCAATGTTCTCTGCCAGGCACTTTACCCGTCGGGATGTCCTGAAGTATCAAATACGAGCATATAGCTCCAACTGGGCCAATTAAAGAACTCCAATGTCCTCTGCCAGACACTTTACCCATAGGGATGTCCTGAAGTATCCTCATCGTGTTCGTAAAGTTTCAAAATCCTTTTATCGTCATGGTCGTTGATGTAAAATTTAATGTACTCGCAAGCGCACGAATCGTCCCGAAGTATAGTAATGCAAGAGCGAGGTCAAACCCACAGGGACTTGGTGATTTTTTGTAAGAAAACTAAATAAACTTAAATCGATTAGCCCTAACCTAGTTGACAAAATTGTGATTAATTTTTAAACTAAAATTGATTAGCAATAATAAGTAAACAATGAACTAAACTAGCTAGCAAGGATGGGCAAATAGAAGTTTCTTGTTAATCAATGGAAAAATACTAAGGTTTCGGAATCCACACCCATTAACTCGTATCATTATATATTCATGATCATTGACTTTACCCAAAATTTCTTCATGATAATCTGAAAGCTAATTCTGATACCATGAAAAATATCATCGTGAAAGTTCATTAAAAAGTCTAATGTATGTTCCTCTCCGCTCGCAAGTATAAAACCAAATCATTAATTGTATCCGCTTTTAACAAATCACAATAAATATCCAGTTCTATAGTTAACGATGAAAAATCAGCTTTCAATGCTAAAGACAATTCCAAATCATGAGAAAAACGTGATTGAACTCATATCCGAAATCTATCCCTAACAATTGATTTGGAGTAAGAACAATTTAATCAAAATCAAACCAAATAATTGGGTAAAATCAAATCTCATGAACATATAAACAATAGTCATTAATGGGGTTTCATCCTCAACCCTAGTTTAAAGGTTTAGCCGCTCATGGAGTACGAACACATATTCATATAATAAAAGAACTCCATAATAAGCTTACAAAAAATGTAAAGAGTTTTCCTAGCCATCTTTCTTCGTCGCTGCTGCTCGAGATATGCCGTGATGGTAAAAGTCTTTGCCTTCAAACCCTCTGATGCTTCGTATTTATAAGGCTGTCCCTTTGGAATATAATTCCTTTTTCCATCAACTTCTCGTCAATTCGGTAATCACCGATTGTGTAGTATTTCTTTTCCTTAAACAATACTTGCCTTAAGAGTTCTAACATTAGATGTGCAAGCCACGTGCTGAGAACAAAATCCTTCCAATCCAATCTTCTTATTTCAATTCCATCATAGAGAAATTCCGTGATCTTGGATTTTGGGTTTTGCTCTTTTGAATCTTCTCATTTACATTGGGTTGAGTCCATTTGAATCAAACTCCATCTCATAAGTCTCGGAACAAACGTTTTTGCATGATAAAGCCCAAAATACCTACAAAACATAAATAGATGATAAGACGACATAAATAATTATAAAGTCAAGACTAACAATGCAAGTATGAGCGCCTTTAAGTACTACATTTTACGCTCATCAAATACCCCCAAACCTGCATTTTGCTAGTCCTTGAGCAAAAGAAATAAAATAAAATAAAATAAACAAAAATTACTGACTAATCCTTTTTCGGAGGAGTCCGATTGCATTTAGCATATGCAACAAGCCTTTAAACCCCTAGGTTGCACTCGTGGACGAGTTATAGTCTCGTGAGGGTTTGCCGTGAATATACCCACAAAATTCTTAAGAAGATGCATGACACTTGATTAGAATCCCAAAGTACTCATTGGTCTCTCAAAGTAACTAGTGTGAGTGTAACGCAAGTTAGAGGCAATATACTTCATCCATCAACAAAGTTAAACCAGTGAACATTCTAATCTGAATTAGCACAAAAACTGTTCCTCCCACATATATCTAGATAGAAAGAAATCACAAGGCATGCGTGCAAGTGAAAAATCACACAAAGATGTTCATTAACCCCGAAAACAATACACGCACTTTCAATGTCTCAATACTCATCAAAATGCTCACATCTCATTATAGCCCCTCCCCTTATTTATATTTTCTTTTTTTTTTTGCTATATATATTTTTTTTGTGGTCGTGCAATGCCTTGGTCCCTAAAGCTTTCTAATTGACCCTTGTAGCGACTTTTAGGCCAGTGACACCCAAACCAGACGGCTTTAGGGCACTAGATGTAGAGAACACCCCAACGGACTTAATCACTCGAGTCAAAAAGGCTACGAATCCAAGCTAACCACACATGACAATCGCGAAACTCTCCACCAGTTGACGCGAACACTCACTGCTTACTGAGGCAAGAGGCCCGGTTACTAAGTGAAAAACCCGAAAAAGCATGCACATATATTCAATTTTTTATTGTTCTTGTTCTTCTTTTCTCTCTTTTTTTTTCTGCGGGGAAAGGACATTAAGCATTCTAATAAGACATCTAACTCATACTGAGGCATCAAAAATATATGTATGGTACTCGAGGTCAAATCCAACTATAAGTGTGACGGTGCTCATACAAAGGCATGTATATGAGTGACTAATCGCAATCCAAACATATATAGGTGATACGAACCAACTAAGTGTCTCTCATCAATGCCTATGTTCACAAGCTTAACTCTATCAATAAAATCATATCAAGACTCAAACTTGGGCAACAATCAAACTAGTACTAATTGAAAACCAATAACCATGTCAGAAATCATAATCAAGTATCCAAAATATTTTTTTTTTGAATTTTTTTTAATAAGATAACAAAAATGATATACTATGGTATCTATGCACAGAACAAATATATAAATAATAGGTGAACCCTCCCCCAAACCTAAATGCGACAATGTCCTCAATGTCAGCAATGGAAGCACTTTAGAAAAATGAAAGTGAGAGAAGGTAGGATACACCTAGTAAACACAATATGGCCAAACTGTGCGACACCAGCAAAATTAATTATGGAAGCAAAAGAAAAAAAAATGCACTAAACAAAAGTAAGTTAAAAAAAATGAATAACTTTTTTGTTTTGTTTTGTTTTTTTTACGAATCTGATTTGTGCATGAATCCAAATAGACCATAGAGTTGCCCACCATTATCATAGAGCAAGAGACGGAATAGAGTTGTGGGTCGTTACTCCAATGAAAAATGTATGCCAAGTGAAATATCATCACCAAGTCACTTCCTTTTATCCGCTCTTTGTAATTAACGATACATGATTTTGCCCAATAAAAATTATGTGACTTGATTAACAATTGCTTACTTAATTGTGAAACCAATTTAGTCGAAAGTGTAATTTTACTCACATGATAGAAAGATTCAGCATACCAAGTATGGGTGAGAGGGTTTCGTATAGGACTGCTTACGTGTAACTATCCGTGAGCTGGAGAGGTGCGATTGGTCGATGACTAGTCAAAGGGAGAGAAGGAAGGTCTCGCGGGGAGGAGGAATGGGAGCAAGAAGTACGGGACGAACAGAGGCAGCGTGTCTCCTTTGCTTTTCCGCGTGGTACTCAACCTTTTCCGGGTTTAGGCAAGTGAGGTCACTGCTTGACCAACCGGGTGTTAATAAAATTAAACTAAAAACGCGTCCCAAGCGTAGGACTCTCGACCAGTGTAGCACAATAATTTCGGAAGTACCGGAGTCGAACCACAGAGACGGACGGACGGTGCTGACTCAAAAGTGTTGAATTCTAGTTTTAATTGGCTCTTAGGTAGCCACCCCTTGTTTGACTGGTTTGATTAACTAATTACTGAAGAAATTGACCTCTAATGAATTAAAAAGGAGAGCGCAGCCGTGGGAACCCAGCGTCTGCAACTAGCCTAACCAATGTTTACTCGGGCCACAATGATTCGAATTACTGATTTTAGAATTGGAAAATATTCCCTAACGAATGCGCACCACCTGTCACTAATTTCCGTGCGCATTCGAAATCTGGCAATGCCTGGGTTCGTTCGTTAGAAAGATTTCGTTTCCTAAAACTGCTCAAAATTGAATTTATTCAGCCCGAGGTAAAACAATGATTGGACTAGCCACGTGATGCTTCCATCCCACGGCCGCACCCTATGCGACTACTCACACATGATTATAACGAACGCAATAACAAAAATAAGAGAAAAACCTAAATCTAAACATATTTAAATAATCGAAATAGCAAGAAGAACGGATACCGCAATTAAACTGAATAAACTATTGATTAATGAAGCAAAAACACCAATCCGATGCTGGAAATCCGGAACAGAACTGAAGAAAACTTGAATCTCGTACTAGAACTAGAAGAACTGCAGCCAAAAAGTTAAGAGCGATGCAAAATAAAACAAAACGTCGTTATGAAAAGCTGCTAAAATCCTAAGTAATAAAAACGTCTCCTAATTCTGAGCTAAAACGGGGTTTTTATACTAATCCCTATTAAAATCCTAACATAAATCGAAATGGGAACCGCCATAGTACAAAACGCCGACGTTCCTGGGCCTTTAAGCTCTCAGTAGCGCTACACCAAAAAGGGTGTAGCGCTACCTAACCCTTTAGCTTTTTGAGATCGCGTTGACCGTTGCTGGCGTTGACCCCTTTAGCTTCAAAGGTAGCGCTACACCAAAAAGGGTGTAGCGCTCGCTAACTCTCTGTCCACTTCGAGCAACAGCTATGCCACGTTTGAGCGCTATACCACTTTTCATGTAGCACTCACAAACCCTCTGTTCATTTCCTCGTGAATTCTACTTCAACACTTAGTCTCCACAGCCCTTCTCGCTCTTAAGCTCCATCACGGCCTTTCCGGATACTTCTCATTAGCGCCAAAACATCTCAATTTCCTGCAAATTAAGCACAAACACAAAATCCAACTACGTGCACGCATTAAATGAAAAATGAGAATTAAATGCACGTCTATCGCGCTAATTTCCCTACTTAGGCGCTAAAATTCATGAATTCCGCGCGCCTATCACATCCCCCAACTTGAGCGTTGCTAGTCCCTAGCAACGAACGAAAAGAAAAATGACAAAACAAAGACTAACAAGACACAAACGGGGATACGAAGGTTATGCATGCTGTACAATAAAGAGGCAGGTGGAAAGATTTTCGCCTCCTCACTCACCTGCAACTCAAAAATATGCATGCTTTGGCAAAACAACGAACAAAATTAGCACCGAAACAAAAGTAGAGATAAAATGCCCCCACGAAGGCAACAATGCTACACTCGCTCACCAGAACACTCAAACATCCCATAAAAAGGGCTCGGCGAACTCGTGGGACCGAAACAAAGGCCACCATGCGCCGATCAAAGATAACGCTCACAAAGAGTAACAATACGATATAAACAATCACGATTCCACAATTCGAGTAACAATAATATTAAACATGCATGAACGAGAGTAGATAAGTGCATGAGATCCACTAAGGACTTGATAAAGCTTATAACGACCGTGGTTCCGAGAAAAAGAGAGAGACATGCAAAATTAAGTGGCGGCCTATAGTAGCGCAAGGTCATCTACCCAGACTGGCTGCCACCTTACCCCTTAGCTACCAATTATGCACCCACTAGTGCCAACCAAACCATGTCCAACAAGAAAATTAAACATCTACAACTAAATTAGTACAAACCCAAATACTAGAAAACTAAACAAAGTCCACCGACACTGAAAAATATGAAATAACACCACCAAATAACACCACCACCTAGCATCAGCATCATGGATATCCCAACTCAATCTGAATCGCTCCCAGCAAAATCATCACTAACCTCCAAGTCTGGAAACTGAGGCGGCTAATAAAGAGCCGAGGATTGCCCAGTTATTATGATGTGCCAGCAGGTGTTGATTCCTCCCAACTTGCCTCAACTCCCTTTTATTCTGCACTTTCTGTTTTTTTTTACTTTTCTTTCTCCCTTTTTTTTACTACGCTTTATAGCTTAAAAGTTGGGTTTCGTTCAAAATATGACACCCATCAACACTTCTTCACTTTCACTTCCGACGACAACGATGCTCCAAATCCAATGCAACAAGAAACCCAAGATGCACAAATCTGGACCCCCCAACTACAATCCAACCCACACACCGGTTTCCTAAGCTAGACTCAGGAACTGACTCGGGCTGATTTAAGATTGGATAAATGGACACATATGTGGTCTAATCATGCAAAAATGCATTGTCTCATCCCCTATGCACGTTACCAACTCTCACAAATGCATGCAAAACATCTAGCTACTCAATTGTGAAACAAACGCCTACTATTTTACGCAAATGCGAGAAAGGTAAAACAAAGACATGGGAATGTTTTTTCAGGATGCAAAATTAACCAAGTGGGGACACCAACTCAACGTTTAACAACAACACTTACATGTTCACGAAGGCGCCAAATATATGCATGAGTCCAAGTTAAACAGGCACAAAAATTTGGCTAATTCTAACATGCTCGCCTAATTTTTGACAATCAAGTATAACAAACGTATCCCTAACAAACAAAACAAAATAAAATAAAAATAAAAATTACCCTTAGCAACGCCACGAGAACGTGTACAAAGTACATCCCTCCCCCCAACTAAAGGCATGCTATGTCCCCAGAGCATAGAGACACAGCACAAGATAAAGACAAGTGAGAAGAAATGGACCTACGGGTGGCAAGCCAACCACCATGACCTCGGCCGATATTCGAGGAATTTCCTGTTACTCGGCCTCCGGGCCAATCACTGTAACTTGCAAAAGACATTAGTACCGCCCGGTTCGTGGTATCCGAGCTCCCAAAACAAAAAATAAAATAAATAACTCCACCAAATCGTCACGCGATCAACGTGTCATACTTTTCTCCCCATCCCTTGCCGGTAGGCAAGAAACAGGTGGCTATACAAAACCATGATGCGAATTTTTTCCTCTTTTCAATTTCGTTTTTTTTTTCTTTTTATAAATGAGATAAACAAAAACAGTTAAACAAGAGACGAGAACTAAATAACTAAGAAATAAAAGACAAGAATACATAGATTGTGCCCAAAACCCAAGTCAATGATGGGTACCCCTATCACTAGGAGCCGGGTCCACTTCTCAATGAAGCGAGTGGTACGCAAAAGCTACCCGTCGGAACTTAAAACAATGGGGCGCCCAGTGGCTCAAGAACTGGATCCCAATCGGCGCCACACACATCCTCTACTGCAAGCACCTCCATCAAACTCTCTAGTTCCGGAGAATCTAAGAATGCCGAATCCTTGGCTATCTCCAAAAGATCCTTATACAAGACTGTATCGATATGCTCCTGAACGAGCACGTTAATCAAGCTCACTTCTTCTACCTCCTCATCATCCTCCTCAAGAGTGTTAACATTATAGACATCCACCTCCATCATCTCCTCGCCAACAGACAACTGGACCCTGCCAGTTTTGCAATTCATGACAGCGTTGGAGGTGGCTAGGAAAGGACGACCTAGAATGATGGGAGTCTTTTCTAAAACCTCAGGATTTTGGCAAGTGTCTAGAACAATGAAATCTGCAGGAAATTGGAACTCACCTACCTGAATCATCACATCCTCCACCACACCCTTGGGTACTCTCACATTCCTGTCCACCAACTGCAGCGTGACAGGAGTGGCTCTCAAATCCCCTAGGCCTAACCTCAAGTATACTGAATAGGGAAGCAAGTTAACACTTGCTCCTAAATCCAGCAAAGCCTTATCAATCTTTTGGCCCGCAATAGCTATGGGGATGGTGGGACAACCAGGGTCCTTACACTTGGTGGGAATTTCAGCCTGGAGAATGGAGCTCACTTGCTCCGTCAGAAGCACATTGTTCTGACTCTTGTGCTTTTTTATGCAAAGGTCTTTCAATACCTTCGCGCACTGGGGAAAGGACTCAATCGCCTCCATCAAAGTGATAGGGAATTGCACCCTCTTAAAAAGGTCGAACATCTTAAGGTTCATATTCTGCTTAGGTTTCACCGCCAACCTCTGGGGAAATGGAGCTACTGGCACAGCTGGCGGCGTTGGAGTCGTGGGGGCTGCAACTGTAGGCACCACCACCTCAGGTGACTCCTCATTATCCTTTACCTCTTTCCTAGGGACATCAACAATATCAGGAGTTGCCCTTGGTGAGTCAACTGGCTCCGGGGGTGGAGCTGGTTTCCGCTTTGGCGGGATGGACTTATCGATCTCATTCCCACTTCTGAGAATGGTGACCGACTTAGCCTCCTCTTGATTCAGGTTATGAGCATTAAGACCTGAAGAATTTTCCCAATATTGGGCACCCGCTGTAATACCCTGGGCCGGGAACCTACCTTTCTCCTGCTGCAGTTGACCGACAACCGCAGTGAGTTGTGACATTTGGGTTGTAAGGGCCCCAATTTGCTGTCTTATTTCCGTCTGAAATGTCATCTGTGACTGCATCAGGGAATTGACAGTATCATCTAACTTATGATCACGCGCGGTCATCTGTGAATAACCTGGGGGAGTACCACGAGTGGATGGGCCTGCCCCCCTACCAGACTGTGGCTGGTAGTGAAATGGAATGACCTGGCCTTGAGGAGGTCTGGACGATTGGGCCTGTTGAAACTGCTGCAGCGGAGGTAGCGCAAAGGATTGCACTTGGCCTCCACCTACGGGTCTGGAGTCTGACCACCCAAAATTGGGGTGATCCTTCCATCCCGGATTATACGTGGTAGAATAAGGATCCCAAGTCCTAACTGCATTAACTTCCTCTTGGTTAAAATGACTTGCCCCCTTGGCGGCAATAAACCCAGGGCAAACGGTCGCGGTGTGCCCTTTACAATCATACCACACGCAAACTTCCTCAATTGACACCTCATTAACTGGACGAGCCTGCCTCACCTCTAGCTCCTCTAATCTCTGAGCCATTTTCTCAACCTGAGCTTGAAGTCGCTGGTCACGAATGGTAACCGGGACAACGTTGGACCCAGAAGGTCCGGATCGCTCAAAATCGGATGGTTCTAAAGCCCTCTGCCTATCAGCTAGGTCATCTAAGAAATCCCAAGCCTGGTCTGCTGTTTTGGACAAAAAATCGTC
This sequence comes from Rhododendron mucronatum var. ripense, assembly GCA_019656295.1. Taxonomy (NCBI): domain Eukaryota; kingdom Viridiplantae; phylum Streptophyta; class Magnoliopsida; order Ericales; family Ericaceae; genus Rhododendron; species Rhododendron mucronatum. The sequence continues at coordinate 293,651 of BPLT01000274.1, forward strand.
CCCTTTGCAAGAATATTCTATGTGCTGGACTGACTCAGCGTTGAGACCAAGATGAAAGAAACCAATTAACTGAATTCTCTCAAAGCCATGGTGTGGCAGCCTTAGGAGCAATTCCTTGAAACGCTCCCAAGCCTTGAGAAATGACTCATCCCTATCCTGCCTAAAGCCTTGGATTTGACGCCTGAAACTCTTAGTCTTAGCCTCAGAAAAGTACTTCCTATAAAAGGCGTCACGCACTTGTGCCCAAGTGGTGAAAGACTGAGACTTTTGCATTCGGAACCACAGAAGCGCGCCATCCCTCAATGTCGCCTCAAACAGCTTGAGGCACGCATTTTCATATTGGGTATTAGACGCAATATTGCGCACCAATCCCTCAAATGTTCGCACATGCTCATACGGATCATCGCACTCCCTCCCGTGGAAACTAGGGAGACTATTAAGGACACCAGGTTTGACTTTAAAGGCATTTCGTGCCTCTTGTGTCTCTTGAGGGAACACAATGGGCCCGAAAGGAGTGGTCCTCTCGGGATGCATGTGCTGCCTCAAGGATGGCTGAATAGCTCCCATCTCGACTGATTCTGATTCTGACTGGAAAAGTGGATTGCTGACACTAACTGACTCAAAAGGTAAATCTATATAAAGACCACTAATGGGAATAGACTCTGACTGGTACTCAGCTGAGTCTGACTCTAAACTAGAGGATGAAGAACTAGAAGACACAGGCTGACTTGACTCCAGTTCTTTTCGAACTAAACGATGTGTCGGGTCGCGATAATAAAGAGGGTCCTGTTTAAAGGACACCTTCTTCTCTCTACCTATGGTGACTCAACTAAAAGACAAAAGACACGAAAACTCACAATCTAGAACACACGTCGCCGTCCCCGGCAACGGTGCCAAAAATGCTTGACCAACCGGGTGTTAATAAAATTAAACTAAAAACGCGTCCCAAGCGTAGGACTCTCGACCAGTGTAGCACAATAATTCCGGAAGTACCGGAGTCGAACCACAGAGACGGACGGACGGTGCTGACTCAAAAGTGTTGAATTCTAGTTTTGATTGGCTCTTAGGTAGCCACCCCTTGTTTGACTGGTTTGATTAACTAATTACTGAAGAAATTGACCTCTAATGAATTAAAAAGGAGAGCGCAGCCGTGGGAACCCAGCGTCTGCAACTAGCCTAACCAATGTTTACTCGGGCCACAATGATTCGAATTACTGATTTTAGAATTGGAAAATATTCCCTAACGAATGCGCACCACCTGTCACCAATTTCCGTGCGCATTCGAAATCTGGCAATGCCTGAGTTCGTTCGTTAGAAAGATTTCGTTTTCTAAAACTGCTCAAAATTGAATTTATTCAGCCCCGAGGTAAAACAATAATTGGACTAGCCACGTGATGCTTCCATCCCACGGCCGCACCCTATGCGACTACTCACACATGATTATAACGAACGCAATAACAAAAATAAGAGAAAAACCTAAATCTAAACATATTTAAATAATCGAAATAGCAAGAAGAACGGATACCGCAATTAAACTGAATAAACTATTGATTAATGAAGCAAAAACACCAATCCGATGCTGGAAATCCGGAACAGAACTGAAGAAAACTTGAATCTCGTACTAGAACTAGAAGAACTGCAGCCAAAAAGTTAAGAGTGATGCAAAATAAAACAAAACGTCGTTATGAAAAGCTGCTAAAATCCTAAGTAATAAAAACGTCTCCTAATTCTGAGCTAAAACGGGGTTTTTATACTAATCCCTATTAAAATCCTAACATAAATCGAAATGGGAACCGCCATAGTACAAAACGCCGCCGTTCCTGGGCCTTTAAGCTCTCGGTAGTGCTACACCAAAAAGGGTGTAGCGCTACCTAACCCTTTAGCTTTTTGAGATCGCGTTGACCGTTGCTGGCGTTGACCCCTTTAACTTCAAAGGTAGCGCTACACCAAAAAGGGTGTAGCGCTCGCTAACTCTCTGTCCACTTCGAGCAACAGCTATGCCACGTTTGAGCGCTATACCACTTTTCATGTAGCGCTCACAAACACTCTGTTCATTTCCTCGTGAATTCTACTTCAACACTTAGTCTCCACAGCCCTTCTCGCTCTTAAGCTCCATCACGGCCTTTCCGGATACTTCTCATTAGCGCCAAAACATCTCAATTTCCTGCAAATTAAGCACAAACACAAAATCCAGCCACGTGCACGCATTAAATGAAAAATGAGAATTAAATGCACGTCTATCGCGCTAATTTCCCTACTTAGGCGCTAAAATTCATGAATTCCGCGCGCCTATCAGTCACCTGTTCCTCTGAGGAAGAATGTTCTCCTCCCTCAAATTCAGTGCTCACTCACCTTTTTCCAGAAAAAGGGTCGTCATCAATCATTGGGAGTGTCAGGGGTATTTATAGGGCACCTGGGCCTGGGTCAGGCCCAAGACAGCACTCCTATTAATTCCCGACACGTGTCCCTCCTGTACCTCCTGGCCTTGAGAAAGCTTGCCGTCCCGCGGATGCTTTTCCGTGGGAGGACTCGTTTTCCTGCGGCGTTACCTCCAACTCCAAGCCACCAAACCACAAGAAATTCCCCAATTCCCGTTGTAGCGAGATCGCGACCTGCAACGATCGTTCTCTTTCTCCGCGGGGTTCCTTCCCCGGGACCCTGCCTCCGGGCCTAGGGCAGAAGCCCCACGGCTCTTTCACTTCCCCAAATGGGGTCTCCCTGTAGTCACGAGATCGGGGGGACCCGAGGGATGTTAGCATAAATCCCGCGGGGGATATTGATGCGCGAAGCCCGCGGATGCTCGCCCTTTTCCGCGACACCCTTCCGCGGAGGCGACTGCTGGCCGTTTTCACGCACGCGTCGTTGTTTCACGGGATGGTCAACCATTCTTCACACGCGGGTCCCACCTCCACGTGTCTTATTGCTATTGTAGGGTCAAATAGTCGTCTCTCCTTTCAACCTAGCAATTCTGACCGCGCCTACACCAAGGAAATGTTTGCTTGCAGAAAAGTCCCTCTAACAAAATTCTATGACTTGAAAGTTTGGGTTCTGCTATGACAAAATCACACTCAAATTCTTTACTGCATTGGTCATTCTCGTCAACTATCTTTTTCTCTTCAATTTGATCATTATTTGGGGTAACGACGGTTGACATAATTTCTGTTGGTCCACAATTTCAACACTAGAATCGGGTGGCAAAGGTTTTAACTCAAAATTGAATTCTTGTTCATTCCACAAACTTGGGATAATCTCTTTAGATTGTGGCTCTACAAAGCACGAGTTCCGCCTACTAATATCTATGAAAGACTCTAAAAACATGTTGATAGAATCAATCGTAGAGTCTTCATCAATGTTGTTAAAATGAGATAGACAAGCTTCAAAAGGATCCTCATAACTTGATGGAGATTGTTCTTTAATATGGCTATCTATCATGTAAACTGCACTCACCTCATCCTCACATGATGACTGTTTGTCAATGTCAAAAATATTAAGATCAACAATCATGTTACCAAATGACATTTTCATCACACCATTCCTACAGTTAATTTGAGCATTACACGTGGCCAAGAAAGGACGTCCTAATATGACAAGAATATGCCCCTTTGAGTTTTGAACAGGTTGAGTGTCTAAGACTATCAAGTCTACTGGAAAATAAAATTTATCAACTTTCACTAGAATATCCTCAATAACACCTTTTGGAATTTTATCGGATCCATCAACCAATATTTGAATTCTTACAGAAGTGGGTCTTAACTCCCCCAAACCTAGTTGCAAGTAAACTGAATATGGTAGTAAGTTGACACTCGCTCCCAAATTTAACAAAGCTCGCTCAATGTGATGATTACCTATCATGCACGAAATTGTAGGACACCCAGGGTCCTTATACTTGACGGGAATTTTGTGTTGGATAATGGAGCTAACTTGTTCGGTCAACACTACTTCTTTAGGGACGCTTGTCTTTCTCTTTATGGAAACTAGGTCTTTTAAAAATTTGGCATATGAAGGCACCTGTCGAATAGCATCTAGGAATGGAACATTGATTCTAACTTGCTTAAATACCTCTAGAATATCTCCTTGGTCTACACCTTTCTTAGGGGCCACTAGTCGTTCAAGATATGGAGCTTTAGGAATGAAACTCCTAAGTTGGGGTTCTTTTGGAGGTCGAGGAGGACTAGATTCCTGATCTTTGATGGGACTACTCTACCTTTCTTCTGTCTCAAACTCCTCTAAGCTCTTCTCCATTGGCATACTTACTTGGTTGTCAACCTATTTTCCTGACCTGAGGGTTACAATGGATTGAACCTGCTCATGCTTATAGGTAGAGTTAGAGGGGTTGCTAAGAGCAAATTGTCCTTTTGGGTTAGGTATCGGCTGACTAGGGAATTTTCTGATCTCTCTCTCTGTCACTTGACTAGCCAATTGACCCATTTGATTTTCCAGTTTAGCGATGGCTATGTGAGTGGAATTTTTAATCTCTGTAATGGCTTGAGTATTCAAGTGAGTAGTACTTTTCATTTCAGCCATGAATGCTTTAAGAGTGTCCTCTAAGTTTGACTGTTGTTGTGGTGCAACAGATTGGAAGTTTGGTTGAGACACGGGAGTTGGAGCATAAAAAGGCTGAGATTGAGCAAGATATGATTGTGTAGGACGATGAAAACCTGGGGGAGATTGGTTTTGTGAATGGAAAGCTTGCCCACCTATATTTGTAGAAGGTTGGTTGTGACGCCATGCAAAGTTTGGATGATTTCGCCAATTTTGGTTGTCTGTTTCTAAAAAAGGACTAGCAAATGATTTTCCAAAATTATTAAGTGCGTTTGCATGCTCAACATAGCTTTCAGAATATCCAATCATGGAAGGACAAGTTTGCATTGTGTGCATGTGACTACCACAAAGAGAACACACTTCACTGTGAACTTGATTGGCTGACTCCATAGTTCTACTTAAAGCTAGAACCTCAACCTTTCGAGCAAGATTATCTAACTTTACTCTCACATCTAAATCTTCTTTCACTTCATATAATCCCCCTCTCTTAGGTGTGGAAGTTGCTTTGTCTCGATGAGAAGTAAAATCCCACTGTTGAGATCTCTTAGACAAATTTTCAAGAAACTCATAAGCTGCCTCACCCCTAAGATTTAGATAACCACCCCCGTTCATTGACTCAATCTTATTGTGGTTAGACTGAGTTAAACCGTTATAGAAAAATTGGACAAGTCTCCATGTTTCAAAACCATGAGGGGGGCCCTTTAAAATAAGATCTTTAAATCTCTCCCAACTCTCATAAAACTTTTCATGTTCTTCTTGACAGAAATCAGTAATCTCCCTCCTTAGAATAGTTGTTTTAGACAATGAAAAGAATTTTGAAAGAAACTTTTTAACGAGGATGTCCCATGAAGTGATTGTGCCAGAGGGTAGAGAATTTAACCATGCCTTTGTTTTATCTTTCAGTGAGAACGGAAAAAGGCGCAATTTAACAGATTCCTCAGAAAAATTTTGAAACTTAAAGGTAGCACAAATTTCAAGAAAGTTTTTGACATGCATGTATGGATCATCTCGTGCAACCCCATGAAATAGAGGAAGAAGTTGTATTATGTGAGGTTTCAACTCAAAATGTGTCGCATTTGTCGTGGGTAACACAATACAAGAAGGAGGATTTGTTGTTACAGGTGAGAACAATTCCCTTAAAGGTTTTGTATCTTCTACAAGTTCCGTCATTTTTATTTAAGTATATTCCACTCTTTGAATTTTTAAGTTGCGTCTGGATTTTTGAAACAAAACAGATTCTTCTGAACAACTTCTAAATTAAGCTAAAATGAACCAAAGAGAAAGAGACAAAATGCAACTATCAGCAAGAAAATATGCGAAACGGAACACATGGTTTTTTTTTTTTTTGACTATTAATGATGACAAGGCAACAAATAACTTACTAACTTGAAGGAAGCTCGGCCGCTCGAAAAAGCAGATGAAAGACAGCTGTGACTGATTAACGAGACAAAAAACACTAAAACAATTAGTAATAAAAGCAATTACTACTAACTCACTATAACAAAAATCACATTCGGTGACATGTAAAAATATCACCAAAAGTCTAAATTTTGTCACTAATTATCTTCAGTGACACAAGAAGAGGTGTCATTGTATCCATGACACTGAAAGTCAAGGGTGACAAAATTGTGTAGTTGTCACGGAATGTTCTTAACAGTGACAAGAATTTGGTGTCACAGAAGACAGATTTTCCGTGACACAATTGTCACCGAAAGTAACAATGACAACAATATGGTGTCACGAAAGAGAGATTTTCTGTGACAAAGATAATTATGTCACGGAAAGTAACGATGACAGTAGAATATTGTCACAGAAGATAGATTTTTCTATGACAAAAGTTGTCACCAAAAGTACCTACCATGACAACCAATTGTGTCTCACCAATAACATGTCGTAGTGGTGGACACACAACTGTGACAATCTTTTTTGTCACCAAAAATAGGACTGTAACAGCAAATATTATTTTTCCTTGCTTACAAAGTTTCAGATTTTTTTGTATCTTATGATTCAACTTAACAAAACTTAAATTGCGAAGAAGCAAAATCTCATTCAAATCAAATATTCAATAAGTCAATATTCATCATCCAACTTCACAACCCTTCAAAACATTCATCCTACAACAATAACCACTTCAAACTTAACAGTATTACCGAAACTACAAAACATCCATATCCATGGTGTGTCCAATGACAAAAAAAAACTCAAAACAAGTGTTCCATTTAACTACTAAAAAGTCTTCAACTCCATCTTGGTAAACTGCGAAAAAGCAACTCCATCTCCTTACTTATGCAAAATTGCAACAAAAAAAAAAAAAGCAATTATGTAGAATGTCAAGCCTACGAAAGGTTCTAAACAAGAAAGAGATTTTGCTCCAAATTGTTATACAACGAATTATGGCATGACTCATAAGTGACTAACTGAGTAAGCGAGCTACCCAACCCAGATTTTGAGGTCATTCTACATAATATAGATGATATGCAACCTACGTAGTAACAAAACTTCGCCAGAATCGAAGTGTAACGTGTAAGACATGGACACGTTCTGGTCACACTTCAGACACGTGTTCGACACATGAACAACATTAATTCAAACTTTATCACACTTTTATAACTATTAGAAGATGACAGTTTACAAGAATAAGGCAAGAATAAGGTAATTAAGGTATTGATATACTCATAGTGATTGCTAGAATTAATATGCGTTTCAGCTTGAGAGTAATTACTAATCACAGATGCACGTAATGAAGCGAATTTTGTTTTTCAAATATCTAAAAAGTAAAATCCTAACAAGACTATAGAAGGGAAAAATCAATTCAAATTTTTAGATTTCCAACAAAAAACAATTAAGTCCCGGGCAACAGCGCCAAAAACTTGATGTGAACTTTTAATGTACTCGCAAGCGCACGAATCGTACCGAAATATAGTAATGCAAGAGCGAGGTCGAACCCACAGGGACTTGGTGATTTTTTGTAAGAAAACTAAATAATCTTAAATCGATTAACCCTAACCTAGTTGACAAAAATGCGATTGATTTTTAAACTAAAATTGATTAGCAATAATAAGTAAACAATGAACTAAACTAGCTAGCAAGGATGGGGAAATAGAAGTTTCTTTTTAATCAATGGAAAAATACTAAGGTTTCGGAATCCACACCCATTAACTCGTATCATTATATATTTATGATCATTGACTTTACGCAAAATTTCTTCATGATAATCTGAAAGCTAATTCTGATACCATGAAAAGTATCATCGTGAAAGTTCATTAAAAAGTCTAATGTATGTTCCTCTCCGCTCGCAAGTATAAAACCAAATCATTAATTGTATCCGCTTTTAACAAATCACAATAAATAACCAATTCTATAGTTAACGATGAAAAACCAGCTTTCAATGCTAAAGACAATTCCAAATCATGAGAAAAACATGATTGAACTCATATCTGAAATCTATCCCTAACAATTGATTTGGAGTAAGAACAATTTAATCAAAATCTGTCACGACCTCAATTTCAACATAAATAAATATTACATTTTTGATAAAGGAACCTTACGAATCGTACATATAACCCAAAGGGATTTCCCGCCTATTTAATTTACGAACAAGTCCCCCTGTTCAAAGAAGTACAACATTGGCACCTCGGCCCAAATCAACTGTGATACGGATACAATACGGTCAGAATACTACAAACTTTAGTCAAAAGATAATTCAAGAGTTAATTAGTTACAAAACCATCTTTGGCCAAAAGAAAATCTATTACAAAGATGAGTAAGTAACTAAATAAAATTTGGTTTCCAAAAATCTTCATGTACAAGCACACCGCCGCATGCAGCCTACCGTCCGACATTCGAACCTGAAAAGAAGGATTTTGTTGAGCTACACTAGCCCAGTAGGAAAATCTTTACCAAATTTATATGCAAATACGATGGTTAGTGCAAACATGAGAGGATAAGGACATACAGTTCGACAGACGATAACCAATCAATTCTCAGATGAAACCCTATTGAAATCGAATGCATAGGCCATACAATACTAACCCCTTCTAATAATCCCAACCCGACTTGCTAACCCAAAACTTCACCATCGGTATTTCCACCACTTGCGTTACCGGAATAACACCATAAGGATTACCGTGTTACCACCACTCGCGTCACGGTGATCCCTAACGACTCGGGTTACCGTATTGCCACCACTTGCGTTACGAAACCCTTTAAGTCTCCGTATTACCACCACTTGCGTTACGGGACGTCCTAAGCCAACCTTCGACCCAAAATCAACCATTCCTCATACAACACGCAAACCTAGACTCCCCCATGAATCCATTCATAGATGGAACACCCTACATTATGCCAAAGTCATCACAAATGCACCATGAGTGATCACACGATACCAACAATCTATAGAAAGTACATTACAACGTTTAACTAAGTCAATTCCTATCCGATTATTGCTAACGGAAGACCAACGGACCATGGAGTACATCGAACCGTCATAGGAAGTCAATTGGACAAGATTGAGATAGTTTAGGAGGTGTTCAAAAGGTTTTAGAAGTGATTTGAGATCAAAACAATCAACGGAGAAGCAAAAGGTGCAAAACTGGAGATAAGCTCACTGTATCGATACGCGCTTAATCCGTATCGATACGGAATCAACTGTCCAAAAAGATAAGCTTGCTGTATCGATACGCGCTTAATCCGTATCGATACGGAATCAACTGTCCAAAAAGATAAGCTTACTGTATCGATACGGCCCTTAATCCGTATCGATACCACGGGGCTTCGGGTAGAACTTTCAGCAGATTTTCAGACATGCTCAACAAACAAAATCCGACAATCAAGGACACGATTCTACACCAAATCAACACATAAACATGTAAAAGAGGTAAAGAAGTCCCTACCTCACAATAATGGTCGAGATTCAAGCGTTTTTGAATGAGCCCTAGCTTTTTGAACTCCGAAACTTCGATTTAAACTTGACCCGAGGATCTCCGAGCTCAAGAACGTGATTGCAAGGCCGGAGGGAGGTTGCTTCTTGAAGATTTTGGGAGATTGAGTGGAGTTTTGGGTGAGAAGTGAAGAGAGAGAGAGAGAGCCGGTGGAGAGAGGGAGAGAACGGATGAGAGAGAGTTGGAGGTAGAGATTTTTAATCTCCTACATCTAACACACACCCTATATATACCCACATATCTTTATATCACTACACATCACCCCTTCAACTTCCTACTCTTCTCCACTCTAGTCCCTCAATCCAAAATATCCACCAATTAATCCATATTATCTCAATTAGGCATTTAATAATTAATTTCAATAATTAAATAAATTACGGATCTCTACAATCTATCCTCCTTAAAGAAATTTCGTCCCGAAATTTTCAACGCAAGCTAATTAAGATTGTGCATCAAATATACGTGCTCATGCCATAACATATATCATCAAACAATAAGCTAACAATCAAAAGATTATAATTTCAAAACTCACGTTGATTAGCTCGAAAACAAATGCGGGTACTTCTCCCTCACTTCGTCTTCCCTTTCCCACGTTGACTCCTCTTTCCCAAGATGACTCCATAAGACTCGCACTAACGGAATAGTCTTACCCCTCAAGCGTTGCTCGCGCGAATCTAGGATACGTATCGGCTCCTCCCCGTAAGATGCATCGGCTTCTAACTCTAACTCGGACCACTCTAAAACGTGTGACGGATCCGGCTCATACTTACGCAACATTGACACATGGAACACATCGTGAACAGTTCGATAATCTCGGTGGTAATGCCAACCGATACGCGACTTCCCCGATCTTCTCGATAATGTCAAATGGCCCGATAAAACGTGGAGAAAGCTTGCCCTTCTGCCCAAAACGAGATAGTCCCCGACGTGGCGATACCTTAAGAAACACGTGATCCCCCACTTCAAACTGATAACGGTCGGCGACGACGATCAGCATAGCTCTTTTGTCTACTTTGTGCGGTTAATAACCGTTGGCGAATCACTTTGACTTGCTCGGTAGTCCTCCTTTGTGCTACTAGAAGGCGTTTACGAATCGCTTTCATGCCCTCGGAAGTTTCTTGGATCAATTCTGGCCCAATTAACGTAGCCTCACCCAACTCGGTCCAACAAACGGGTGATCGACACGGTCTCCCATATAAAGCTTCATACGGCGCCATCTCGATGCTAGATTGGTAGCTATTGTTATACGCGAATTCAACTAACGGTAGGTGATCTTCCCAATTACCCCGAAAATCCATAACGCAAGCCCGAAGCATATCTTCTAAAATTTGGATCGTTCTCTCGGATTGTCCATCTGTTTGAGGATGATACGCAGGTACTAAATAAGAGATTGGTGCCAAGAGCGGCCTGTAAACTTTGCCAAAAGCGTGCGGTAAACCTTGGATCTCGATCCGATACGATAGAAACGGGTATCCCATGGAGACGGATAATCTCACGAATGTACAAACGACTAAGCGTATCAATCGAATCGGTAACCTGAATCGGTAAGAAATGCGCTGATTTAGTCAATCGATCGACTATCACCCAAATGGCATCGTGCCCCCTCGGCGATCTCGGCAAACCGGTAACGAAATCCATAGTCACGTTCTCCCACTTCCACTCGGCCACTGGTAATGGTTGCAACTCCCCCGCTGGTCGTTGATGCTCGGCTTTGACTTGTTGGCACGTAAGACATCTAGACACGAAGATGACGACATCTCTCTTCATTCCCGGCCACCAAAACTGTCTACGTAAGTCATGGTACATTTTCGTTCCTCCCGGATGCACGGCTAACGGTGAGTGATGAAATTCCCTCAAAATTTCCTCCCGACACGAAATGGGTACGAACAATTTTCCTTGGTGTCGCAAACCTTGATCGGCGTGAATCACCCACCCCTCTCGAGCTTTCCCGCTAAGAAACTTAGTACGAAACTCGTCCGCTTCTTCATCTTGTTGTTGGGCCTCAATCACTCGAGTCGACAAGGTTGATTGGACGGTTAGATTGCATAAAGTGACTCCATCACAGACCTCTTCGAAATGTAGCGCATACGAACCTAAGTCGTTCACCGTTTTCCACTCATGGATGGCTAAACTCGCAAGTCGCATCGATTTCCTACTTAGCGCGTCCGCTACCACGTTCGCCTTTCCCGGATGATATTGCAATTCAAAATCGTAGTCCTCTAAATGTTCCATCCATCGGCGTTGCCGTAAGTTAAGCTCCTTTTGAGAGAACAAATATTTGAGACTCTTGTGATCGGAAAAGACTTCGAATCTCTCACCGTAAAGGTAATGACGCCAACTTTTCAAAGCAAAAACGACGGCCGCAAGCTCTAAGTCATGGGTAGGGTAGTTTCGCTCATGAGTTTTTAGTTGCCGCGATCCATATGCTACCACGCGCCCCAATTGCATCAACACGCAACCTAATCCCTCTTTCGAAGCGTCACAATACACGGAATAACCGATTCCGCGTTCAGGCACAACCAAAACAGGCGCAGTAGTCAATCTTTTCTTCAATTCTAGAAAAGGCCATTTCACACGCATCACTCCAAACGAAACGAGTCCCCTTACGAGTCAATTTAGTCAATGGAACCGCTAGACGAGAAAAATCAAGCACAAAACGACGATAATACCCTGCCAAGCCCAAGAAGCTACGTATCTCAAATACATTATTCGGTCGTTGCCAATTCATTACGGACTCTACCTTCCCCGGATCAACGGACACCCCATCCTTCGATACAACGTGACCCAAAAACTTGACTTCGGACAACCAAAATTCACACTTACTAAGCTTGGCATACAAACGGTGCTCTCTCAAAAGTTCAAGAACGATGGAAAGGTGGGATTGATGTTCTTCCTCTGAAGATGAGTAGATAAGGATGTCATCCACGAAAACGACTACGAAACGATCAAGATAAGCACGAAAGATGCGGTTCATTAGATCCATGAAAGTTGCCGGTGCGTTTGTCAAACCAAAGGGCATAACAACAAACTCGTAGTGGCCATATCGAGTACGAAAAGCAGTTTTGGGAATGTCTTCCCTCCGAACTCTCAACTGGTGATAACCGGACCTCAAATCGATCTTAGAGAAACAAGTGGCGCCTCGAAGTTGATCAAACAAGTCGTCGATTCTAGGCATAGGGTACTTATTCTTAATGGTGACGCGATTCAATTTACGGTAATCGATACACAAGCGAAGCGACCCATCTTTCTTTTGAGCGAACAAAGCCGGTGCTCCCCACGGTGACGTACTTGGACGGATAAACCCCAAATCCTCCAATTCTTGCAATTGAACCTTCAATTCTCTCAATTCGGCAGGCGCGAAACGATAAGGAGGTATGGAAATAGGAGCGGTACCAGGAAGCAAATCTATAGTGAATTCAATCTCTCTCTCAGGTGGTAAGCCGGGTAATTCCGTCGGAAACACATCCGGAAAATCACAAACGACAAGAGGTAACTCCCCACGCGTGGATACGTCCTCATCTAAGGCCAAACTCGCTAACAGAGCAGTACACCGACTCACGCTCCCGAGACTCGCACAGATATGGTTCTATCGGTTCCCGACGCTCCCCGAAGAACTCGAAACAAGAACCCCCAGGCGGACAAATACGAACCCGACGCTTGAAGCAATCTATAGTAGCGTGGAACGTCGACAACCAATCCATTCCCAAAATGAGGTCAAACCCCGACATATTCAGCACGATAAAATCAAGTGTAAAATGACGATCTCGAATAGTAAGCTCACAATCCCTACAAATGCGGTCTAACGGCGACCTACCTCCTATCGGTGTGTCAACAAACAACGGAGGACTAATACTTTCGATTTCCAACCCCAAAGCACAAGCAATAGATGCAGCAATGAATGAATGCGATGCTCCTGAATCAAACAACACTCTAGCAAATGAGTTAAACAAGAGAAATGTACCCCTCACAACCGAAGTGTCCGGGGCCTGAGAAGTGACAGGAGGTGGTGGAGGCGGAAGTAGCAGAAGTGATAGCAAATGCCCTCCCTTGAGTGGTCTGACCCTGAACGTGTCCACCCCGATGACCAGAGCCTTGGGTAGGTGTAGACGAGCTAGCTCCTCTCTCAGCCTGAGACCCTTGAACCGAAAGTGTTCTGACGAAAGTGAGACTGGTGCTGCCTCTGATTACCCCGAAATGACTGCCGGCCAGAACCCTGTCCACCTCTCGGCTGCTGCACCGATCCCGACTCACTACGAGCCCCATCCCCACGTGGACAATTTCTTGCAAAGTGACCAGGCTTCCCACAAGTAAAGCACGTGTTCAACAATCGCGGGCATTGGGCACGAATGTGCCCCGTCTGACCACACTCGTGGCATACGATCGAAGTTCTATTAGAAACTCCCCGAGTCCCAAATGAAGATGATGGTGGAGGCCTAAAGTTTGACGGACCCTGTGAAGCCGACAATTGATCTCGTTGTCTCTTCCTCCCTTGACTACCGAAACTTCCCGACGAAGAGCTCATACCTCCCAATGGTTGTCTTGGCTCCCAAACCTTAGTGTTTTTAGGTGCCTCCCTCGGTGTCTCAATGCTCCTCGCGCATTCAACGACTTCGGAGAACCTCCCTTTGCGTTGTGCCATGACAAATTTCTTCACAGTATCGTGTAAGCCCCTCTCAAACCGCCTACATTTTCTCTCTTCGGTAGCTACTAACTCCGGTGCGAAACGGGACAAGGATTGAAATTTTAAGGCATATTCCGACACGGTCATATCCCCTTGTTCTAGCCTTTCGAACTCATCTCTCAATTGGTCACGACTCGTTTCCGGAAAGTATTGCTCCTCGAAGAGCACCTCGAATTCGGCCCAGGTTAGGTTCTCAACATCTGGCTCGTTTGCTTGAGCCACAGTTCTCATCGCTCTCCTCGCATCCTTTCGCGATTCTAGCACCGACTCCCACCACTCATTCGCTTCCCCAGTTAGCTGAACGGCTACGATATTGACTCGCAAGTCATCCTCCGTAATCTGAAGAGCTCTAAAAAGTTTTCGGATTTGGGCTAGCCAATGATCGGCCACAAGAGGGTCACTACTCGACCCATCGAAGGTAGGTGGATTTCTTCGGCTAAACTCCCTCATCGCTATCATAGCCCGACTGTCGGCGCTTTCCCTAGGAGCAGGATTTAAAAGGTTCGCAGCCGCAAGAGCCGCAACGAAATCCCTAGCAAAAGGGTTTTGAACGACCGGGACTTCTTCTCCCCGACCGTGTTCGGTCCCTTCCCTCGGATTCCCACTCGGATTTTCCCCATGGTGGCTAACCTCATCCTCAACCGGCGCTTCTCGGCCACGACCACGGTTCACGACCACGACCGCGACCACGGCCACGACCACCCCTACTTTCGGCCTCACCTGCCCTAGCACGCGTTCTCGGAGGCATCTAGCTACAAGTTATAAGAAAATAAGGTTTATCAATCACAACAATATCTAATGAGGTCAAAACCTCCAACTATCCCAACACGGGTCAAAGCAACTCTACGCCACTCTACAATATTGAAAAGCAATGTCACATAAGCCAAGTAATGTCAATGCACACACATGCACACGTGTGATATTTCAAAAGACGTGACTTTTGAACCCATGAGACTAAAAGTCTCCCCACGGTCTCAAAGTATTCAAACCTAGACGCTCTGATACCAATTTGTCACGACCTCAATTTCAACATAAATAAATATTACATTTTTGATAAAGGAACCTTACGAATCGTACATATAACCCAAAGGGATTTCCCGCCTATTTAATTTACGAACAAGTCCCCCTGTTCAAAGAAGTACAACATTGGCACCTCGGCCCAAATCAACTGTGATACGGATACAATACGGTCAGAATACTACAAACTTTAGTCAAAAGATAATTCAAGAGTTAATTAGTTACAAAACCATCTTTGGCCAAAAGAAAATCTATTACAAAGATGAGTAAGTAACTAAATAAAATTTGGTTTCCAAAAAGTCTTCATGTACAAGCACACCGCCGCATGCAGCCTACCGTCCGACATTCGAACCTGAAAAGAAGGATTTTGTTGAGCTACACTAGCCCAGTAGGAAAATCTTTACCAAATTTATATGCAAATACGATGGTTAGTGCAAACATGAGAGGATAAGGACATACAGTTCGACAGACGATAACCAATCAATTCTCAGATGAAACCCTATTGAAATCGAATGCATAGGCCATACAATACTAACCCCTTCTAATAATCCCAACCCGACTTGCTAACCCAAAACTTCACCATCGGTATTTCCACCACTTGCGTTACCGGAATAACACCATAAGGATTACCGTGTTACCACCACTCGCGTCACGGTGATCCCTAACGACTCGGGTTACCGTATTGCCACCACTTGCGTTACGAAACCCTTTAAGTCTCCGTATTACCACCACTTGCGTTACGGGACGTCCTAAGCCAACCTTCGACCCAAAATCAACCATTCCTCATACAACACGCAAACCTAGACTCCCCCATGAATCCATTCATAGATGGAACACCCTACATTATGCCAAAGTCATCACAAATGCACCATGAGTGATCACACGATACCAATCAATCTATAGAAAGTACATTACAACGTTTAACTAAGTCAATTCCTATCCGATTATTGCTAACGGAAGACCAACGGACCATGGAGTACATCGAACCGTCATAGGAAGTCAATTGGACAAGATTGAGATAGTTTAGGAGGTGTTCAAAAGGGTTTAGAAGTGATTTGAGATCAAAACAATCAACGGAGAAGCAAAAGGTGCAAAACTGGAGATAAGCTCACTGTATCGATACGCGCTTAATCCGTATCGATACGGAATCAACTGTCCAAAAAGATAAGCTTGCTGTATCGATACGCGCTTAATCCGTATCGATACGGAATCAACTGTCCAAAAAGATAAGCTTACTGTATCGATACGGCCCTTAATCCGTATCGATACCACGGGGCTTCGGGTAGAACTTTCAGCAGATTTTCAGACATGCTCAACAAACAAAATCCGACAATCAAGGACACGATTCTACACCAAATCAACACATAAACATGTAAAAGAGGTAAAGAAGTCCCTACCTCACAATAATGGTCGAGATTCAAGCGTTTTTGAATGAGCCCTAGCTTTTTGAACTCCGAAACTTCGATTTAAACTTGACCCGAGGATCTCCGAGCTCAAGAACGTGATTGCAAGGCCGGAGGGAGGTTGCTTCTTGAAGATTTTGGGAGATTGAGTGGAGTTTTGGGTGAGAAGTGAAGAGAGAGAGAGAGAGCCGGTGGAGAGAGGGAGAGAACGGATGAGAGAGAGTTGGGAGGTGAGATTTTTAATCTCCTACATCTAACACACACCCTTATATACCCACATATCTTTATATCACACACACACCCCCTCAACTTCCTACTCTTTCACTCTAGCCCTCAATCCAAAATATCCACCAATTAATCCATATTTTCTCAATTAGGCATTTAATAATTAATTTCAATAATTAAATAAATTACGGATCTCTACAAAATCAAACCAAATAATTGGGTAAAATCAAATCTCATGAACATATAAACAATAGTCATTAATGGGGTTTCATCCTCAACCCTAGTTTAAAGGTTTAGCCGCTCATGGAGTACGAACACATATTCATATAATAAAAGAACTCCATAATAAGCTTACAAAAAATGTAAAGAGTTTTCCTAGCCATCTTTCTTCGTCGCTGCTGCTCGAGATATGCCGTGATGGTGCAGCTGCTGCGTGGTAAAAGTCTCTGCCTTCAAACCCTCTGATGCTTCCTATTTATAAGGATGTCCCTTTGGAATATAATTCCTTTTTCCATCAACTTCTCGTCAATTCGGTAATCACCGATTGTGTAGTATTTCTTTTCCTTAAACAATACTTGCCTTAAGAGTTCTAACATTAGATGTGCAAGCCACGTGCTGAGAACAAAATCCTTCCAATCCAATCTTCTTATTTCAATTCCATCATATAGAGAAATTCCGTGATCTTGGATTTGGGTTTTGCTCTTTTGAATCTTCTCATTTAGATTGGGTTGAGTCCACTTGTATCAGACTCCATCTCATAAGTCTCAGAAGAAATGTTTTTGCGTGATAAAGCCCAAAATACCTACAAAACATAAATCGATGATAATACGACATAAACAATTATAAAGTCAAGACTAACAATGCAAGTATGAGCATCTTTAAGTACTACATTTTACGCTCATCATTCGTACCATTCAAACCCAACTTTGAAACGTAAAGTATTTTGTGAAATTATATCCAACGAGCAGTAAAGTTGTGCTAAACGTCTGATGAAGTCATTAAACACAAATAATCGAGTTAAGGGTCGTTTGGGAGGTGTTTGGATAAGTCGAAAGTGGTCGGAAATCAAAACAGTGAAAAATGAAATAAAACAGTAAAAACTGGAGATAAGCAACATGTAACGATACCAAGGAAAATGGTATCAATACCATTTGGCCGAGAAAGATTCCAAATGCAGGGGTATCGATACCTAGAACAAAAGGTATCGATAAC
The DNA here is from genome assembly GCA_019656295.1 of Rhododendron mucronatum var. ripense. NCBI lineage: Eukaryota > Viridiplantae > Streptophyta > Magnoliopsida > Ericales > Ericaceae > Rhododendron > Rhododendron mucronatum. The sequence continues at coordinate 311,671 of BPLT01000274.1, forward strand.
AAGTGATTTTTTGGGCTTTGAAACACGAGGTATCGATAACAATGCTGAAGGTATCTATAACAATTCAATTCGAGCAGATTTTCATGGGATTTTCAACAACAACATCAACAACCACAACAATGATCAATGGCACGAATTAAGGCAATAGAAGCATGTCATAAACATATATTGAAAGTTAAAACTCCCTACCTCAAGATTGAAGAACGAATTCAAAGGGTTTTCCAAGCCCTAGCCCCAAACTTTGAAAACAGAAGGGATACGCCTCCACCGAGCTCAAACCAACGAGAAACGAGCCCCACTACCTGAAGGAACAAAGGGTTGAAGGCTGTTATTGTGTGGGTTTTTGGGTTATTTGGATGAAATTTGGAGAGCGAGTGAGAGAGGGAGATGGGAGCTGAAAGAGAGAAAGAGTCAGGAGAGGGAGAGAAGGAAAAATGATCCTCTACCCTCTCACCCTCTTATATATACCCAAAATTATGCAAATTACTCTAACACCCATAATTTTCAACTTCTTGCACATCAAACCCTCAAACATATTTTGTATTTTCCTCAATTTTAAACATTGAAATTAAATAAATTAAATACGGGTCTCTACAATGTAAATGTTCCATACCTAGTCATGGTCACACTTCAACTCTAATCCATTTTCCATCTCCAAGAAGAGTCTTCTTGGATGCATGCAACCGAGTAAGAACCTCATTCATCGCCGGTCGATCTCTAGGAAGTTCTTCTGAGCAGGCAATCCCAACATTAAATATTGAAATCAAGATCTCTCGAATCTTGTTACTTCCAACAAAACTTTGGCTACGACCATTGTTGATGCTTGAGCTTGCCTGCCCTGGTTCTATTTGTTGAAGCAGTGTTGGATCAACAATGCTCTCTACATGTTCAGGCAAAGCTATCTTAGCAAAGTTGTGGAGAGACATACCATCAATAAACATGCTATCAGTAGGTCTCTTGGCTGTAAACATCTCCAATACAAGGATTCCGTAACTATACACATCACCGGATGTTGACACTACATTTCCCATGCCATACTCTACAATTTACAGGGTGAAAAAATGCAATTATGATTTCAAAGAATTCTGGATATGTGAATATGATCAAGATTTGGGGAAGTAAAGGAAAGCCAAAAAGTGCTAAGAAGTACATTTACCTGGAGCCATATAACCAATAGACCCCGTTATGACAATGGAACTTGATTGATTTGTAGATGAAGTACATGTAGTATCTCGAAAGAATCTTGCTAGCCCAAAATCAGCTACACGTGCAGTCATTTCTTCATCCAAAAGAATGTTGTTGGGCTTCAAATCACAGTGAAGAATTGGTTCTGAGATATGATGGTGGAAATAATCAAGTGCAGAAGCGACATCAATTGCAATGTTTAACCTTTGAAGAAGATTTAAACTTCTCGACTCATTATGCACCCCATGTCCATTCTCATTTGGATGCAACCACTCCTCTAGGCTTCCATTGACCATGAATTCATATACGAGAGCTTTGAAATCATTGCCTTGATAGTCAACACTTGAACATGCTGTGAGCACCTTAACAAGATTTCGGTGTTTGATGTTCTTCAAGGTTTTACACTCGGCGATGAAACTCTTGGAAGCTTCAGCAACTTGAAGATTTAGTACCTTGATTGCAATGACTTTTCCTCCATGATCAATGATTCCTCGATAAACTGAGCCAAAGCCACCGACGCCAATCAAATTGGCCGATGAAAAACCATTTGTAGCTTTAAGTAGATTTTGGTAGGACAGTACAAGAAATGAGTTCCCTAATAATCTGAAAGAAGACACACTCGTTCCCTTTCTAAACGAACAGCGATAGAGGAACCACAACATCATACTTAGTCCTAGAAGCCCACAAGCAATGGAGATTATTAAATTCATCATAAGAGAAGATCTTTTCTTTCTATACCGGTACCCTTGGGAGTTGCAACTTTGCAGCTCCAATTCAGCTATACCTCCACAGAGCTTATTGTTTCCCTAGACAGAAATCGCAGTCGCATTCACATATATGCCTCTTTCTTGTACCATACCTTCAAAATCATTGAATGACAGATTCAATTTCTGCAAGAAGAGAAAGTCCTCGAAATAGTCGGGGATTTGTCCTGAGAAATTGTTCTTCGAAATATCTATTTCCTCCATACCTCTCAATTTACTTAAAGAGAAAGGAAGGGTTCCCGAGAATTTGTTACCCTTCATGTATAGCAATCTCAGTTTTACGCAGCTGCCAAGACTGCTTGGAATTTTACCAGATAATATGTTCTCAGAAACATATAGTTCTTCGAGATTTTTTAAGTTTCCAATCTCCATTGGAAGAGAACCAGTCAAATTGTTTTGAGAAATTGTCAAATACAATAATGATGAGAGGCTCATAACTTGTTGGGGTATGGTACCAATAAGATTGTTTTGATGAAGTTTTAGGTCCTCCAACATTCGGCATTTCCCTAGACTTGAAGGGATGCTTCCATGAAGATTGTTTCGTGAAAGTCCAAGAATTCTTAACCTTGTTAAATTTCCAAAAGACAACTGGATGTCCCCGTAGAATTTGTTACCAGAAAGATCCAAAATCTCTAGCTTTTGAAGCTTCCCAATATCAGCAGGAATTTGACCCGTCAAATGGTTGAGGGACAAAATAATACCTCGTAAATTGACCAGATTACCTATCCCAGTTGGGATGCTCCCGACTATTTTATTGCTACCTATTCCTAAATAATGAAGATCAGTTGAGAGATTGCTGATCTGCTTGGGTAATAACCCTCCGAAATTGTTTGATGCCAGACCTAGACAGGTCAACTTTGTAGCATTGGTTAAAGAATTGAGAAAACTCAAGTCATCAGCTTTTCCATATCCGAGATTATTTTTAGTCAAGATTAAACGCCCAAGATTATTCAACTTTTCCAAATGAGGCACTTTTCCAGTAAACGTGTTATTAGAAAATCCAATGTGATATAGTTTGGTGGCATTAGATATGGATATTGGAATGGATCCAGTAAATAAGTTCGAGGAAACTTCAATGAACTCAAGATTAGGAAGAATATTTCCAAGTTTCGAGGGAAGCATACCATGAAATTGGTTAACCCCCACATTAAATGTTGTGAGAGAAGAGAGATTAAAGATAAAAAAATTGGTCTAGGGTCCACTTTACCATGTTTCTAACCCATTAGGTCCACTGATCAAGTTTCTAACCCACTAAGTCCACTAATATGTATTTAGTAAGGTATAAAGTCCACTACATTTAAAAAATGAAATAGTGCCTGACAGATTTACCCTTCTATTCAAATCCCATCCGTTTAGCCTATTATCCCTCATTATCCCTTATATGTTTGAAATCACGCAAAATTTTAGGAAAATAACAGTTACGTTGAATCAGTTTCGTATCTAAAGTTATTGTGCTTATATAACGTTATATAACATTGTATATTCTACTTTGTAGAGTTACATCTTGATCTCAACTGCTTTGATGAATTTTTTTTTGAGTTTCGCTGCACAGAAACTCTAATATAACATTATATTTTCACTTTATTGAATTGGTCCGCGCAGCGGCCTCAAAGACTTGCTTCTAGTAACAATAATACACACTAAAAAATGTAATACATGTGACAAAAAATAAACATATAACCTTATAACGTTATACATGAGATTTTGTCCTTTCTAACTCTAAAAAAGGAAAAAGAGGAGATCTCGTAACATCTTTCCATTATATTTTCACTTTATTGAATTGTTCTGCGCAGCGACCACAATGACTTGCTTCTAGTAACAATAATACACACAAAAAAACGTTATACATGAGATTTTATCCTTTCTAACTCTAAAAAAAATAAAAAGAGGAGATCTCGTAACTCCTTTCCCTTCGCCGCCGTCGCCATCTTCACAGTCGACTTCACAGGTAACTTAATACTCTTCACCCCTTGAACAACTGCACAAATAACAGCCTTTAACAAAATTAGTATATTACCAAATTGATATAACCATATATACTATCAATCGAATCCCTAACTTAATTCAACCATACCAAACCGGATCAAAGCTCTGTACAAAAACCCTCAAACCGAAGGTACATAACTTGTTTGAACAAGGAATCAATGAGGTCAACAAACTCTTAACCAAAAGAAATCTAATTTATGATATAACAAAAATAAAAACAAGAAGTTAACATTGATATAACCATATATACTATCAATTTTGTATATAACCAAAAAATTGGTTATATATCATCTATTCACACACAGTTTACATTCGCAGTCTTTAATAAAATTCGTAATAACCAACATTGATATAACCATATATACTATCAATTTTGTATATAACCAAAAAATTGTCCAATTGTGCAAAATTAGTAAGGCACAATTGGACAGTTAATAATATATAACATTATATGTGTCTATTTTATAAGTTTATGTATGGTTATATATTCAGGTCTATAAGCCGCTGCGCGGACCAATTCAATAACGTAAATATATATGGTTATATATGATATACCGTATCATTTTCATTGTATTGCAACAACATACAGATGTTACATGTTCCATATTAGTTTTGATATAATGTTATTTATGATCAGTAGACTTGCATAGCTTCTGCAAAAAATGGAACAGGGAAACAAACAGATGTTGGAGAACATTCTTTATATGCATTAGGTAGTCCAAAATGGCTGAGAAAACAGGTTAATAGAGTGAATTAAGTCGATTGGGAACAACCCTAGTGTTAAATCCTTGTTAGGGCAAAAAACACAGACAACAACCTTAATTTTGATTACCCTTTTCTACACCCACGGGTGAAAATATCTTTGATTTGTAAACAAAAGTTTTCAAAAGTGAAAAAAACTTGCACATATGTATGAAAGAGAAACATACCTGGTGTATTACCATATATAACCATATATATTAGGTCCGCGTAGCGGCTTATAGACCTGAATATATAACCATATATATATATATATATATATATTCACAGAGCAAAATGACAACCGAACAAAATGATAAAATACCATACATTTAATAGAACAAAATGATATTTATAAACAACCAACAGGAGAATATATAACGTCATATAATGTTACACAATAACATATAACATTACAATGTTATATGTTATAACCTAAGGTTATATGTTTACATCCGGGGGTGTGGGGGCGGAGCCCCCACGGCACAAAGTGCCGCAGTTCGGGGTGCGACTTTAGTCGCACCCCGGACTGCAGCGAAAACGATATTTTTAAGAACTTGTGGTGTAATTTCGGCCATAGAACCCGACCTAATTATATTACAGTCGGTATGTAATTAGGGTTATATGTTAAAGACTCAGATGTAAACATATAGCATCATATGTTCATCTACTGTAATGAAAATGATTTTAGAAGCTCATATATAACATTATATGATCCCATAAGTTTATCCAAAACCCTAACCAAACCAGATCTGAACAAATAGGAATAAATAACCTTATATGTTTAACCCTAAATTAAACTCAACTTACCTGTCTGTGTTGAAAACAACAGCAGTGGTGGGAATGAAGCCGATGGTGGGAGAGGACGGCGATCTCGTGGAGATTTGTGCAGATCTCGTTTGGTGACGCGCTGGCGACCTATACTTTTGTCGAACACGAAGATGACGCGGATGTGAGATATGATGGTGAGGCTGGGACGGGATGCGACGGCGACAGGAGGTGGGTGGTGATGGCGACGGGAACGGGAGGCTGGGATGGGATGTGACGGCAACTGGAGGTGGGTGGCGACGGTGGCGGCGACAGGAGGTTGAGTCGAGATGCTTAACCCAGCGGCTCCCTCCTCTCTCTCCACCCCCCCCCCCCCGTTTGAAGAAAATGAAAAAGAAACTGCTATAATGGGGTATATATAGTGATTAGGGCTACAGGGTTATATTAGTATTTTTGTAAGCTAGTGGACTTAGTGGGTTATAAAGTTTAGAAGTGGACTTAGTGGGTTATGAAACTCCTATAATGGACTTATGAAAAATTCTCCCATTAAAGATTGGGGAAGGAATGGAACCAACCAATCTATTCTTTTCCAGTGAAAGAATTTTTAGCTTTTTACATTTTCCCAGTGCATCAGGAATACTCCCACCAATCCTATTAGCGTACACCGAGAAGACAATCAGAGACGATAGATTACCAAATGCATAAGGAATTTCCCCAACTAGACGGTTATTAAAAATTTCCAGATCCTGTATCTTATACAGGAAACCAAGCTCCACGGGGATTTTCCCCGATAACCTATTGCCGTAAAGGCCAAGGATAATGAGGTTAGAGCAGCCAGATATGTTGGTGGGAATTTCTCCAGTAAATGAATTGTTACCCATCCCTATCACTCGTAGCCTTTTCAAACGGCCAAGTTGTGGAGGGATTTCATGGCTGAAGCTATTGTTTTGCAGCGATAGTTCCTTAAGAAAGCTCAGGTTTCCAACGTGAGGCGATACAGGCCCCACCAATTTTCGATGATCCAGGTTCAACACAATGACCCTTGTGGAGTGGCGGCGGCCACATGTTACGCCAACCCATTGGCAGAAGTGGATGGATTCGTTCCATGAGTCGAGAGTTCCAAAAGGATCGCCTGTGATTTGGGCCTTGAAGGAGAGTAGGGCTAGTCGGTCGGTCTCATTACCGCCATGCACAAAGTCGGCAACTGAAGCCGAAAGCAAGAGAGTAAGGAATAAGGACCATGAAAATAGCAGACCCATCTGGTGATGGAGGTGGTGTTAGAACACTAGCACAAAATACGTACTGCGGTTTCAATTAGTTAAATCTAATTACAGCAGTAAGAAAAAGACAGAACAAGCAAATAATTAAAATTAGAGACTAAATTATTTACACCGCCGGTGTAAATATTTGTTTTCTCTAAATCAATTATGTTGCGCCACTTCGCCATACTCTATTAATTGGGATCACTGTTTTAACGACGTGGGACAATGTAATTGATTTGGAAGAAACAAATATTTACACCGACGGTATATATATAATTTATTCTCATAAAACTATTGGCAGAGTAATCTAAAATTGAGAGCATATATAGACTAATAGCGAAATATTGAGGAAAGGAGTGAAAGAAAAGCTCGCCTGAAACACAATCGGGATGGATTATAACGGCAGTTGTCACGCCCTCGATTTTTAACATAAATTAACAGTGCTGTTTAAAATACAGAGTCCTCACAATCATACGTACATTACCCCCAAAATACAATACAGTTCCCAAATATACACAAACTGGCCTACAATTACAACTTTACAAAATAGGAGTTTCATGACAAACGGTTAGTTCTACAAGAAATATAAAGTGCTTCCCAAAATAGCTTTACTTGATAACGTCAGCATGCACTCCTATTACTCCATGACCATGACCTGCAATGAACCTGAAATGGTAGGTTGAGCAAACATGTGCCCAGTAGAGAAATCTATACACCGGTTATGAGAAAAATACAATGAGTATGCTACTAGAGTGAATGAGTATAGATAGGTATGCTCCAAGAATTTATGACTATCGACAGGCAGCTCACTATGGCCAAAGGATCTTAAGCAATTCAATATGCACTACCCGACTGAATATAACCCACACGAGAACTAGTAACACCTCCACATCACTATACCTAATAAGTCAGAAACGGCTTTGATACCATACTATCACATTTCATTCAATTTATCGCACTCTTTTCATTTCTCGTTTCATCATCGAATCTCTTTATTTCAAAACTTTTCCTTTCTTTTAATCAAGTGCTTCCCATCAATAGTCACTAGGGTCACCTCGGGTCTAGTTCCCTCGAGCGCAGGGTCACCCCGAGTCTATTCCCTCAATAATAGTAATCAGTGGGGTCACCTCGGGTCTAGTTCCCTCGAGCGCAGGGTCACCCCGAGTCTATTCCCTCAATAATAATAATAGTTTGGGTCACCTCGGGTCTAGTTCCCTCGAGCGCAGGGTCACCCCAAGTCTTTTCCCTCAATAACGACCACTTGGGTCACATCTCACACTTTCATAATCAATTTTATCATCAGTCTATTCGTAAATCAATCTCATTCCATTTATGTCACAATAACCATTCATGTTCTCACCGTCCCATTTTTAATACAATCATTAGTACTCCCGTTTTCATAATCGACAGTCAACTAAAACGTTTATCAATTATCACATGTGTCCATATCATTCCCTGAACATAACGCTACGTCCTACACAACACCTTAACCCATAAACGTCTTAATGACATTTTACCCACAACACTCACCATATCTTACACGACGATCTTACCCGTAAGTAACTCTATAAACTTCCACCCACTAGTATCGACATATAAACGTCAAAAGACAACACCATTGGAAACTAATTGTTTAACGAATCAAGAGGACAGATGGTCCTGCTAGACATCCTCACATTTACCCATAATACTCACCATGGCACCCATATAGTCTATGGTACTCCTATTAATCTTACGGTATATTTCCTACTCAAACGACATTAATATTATACACCAATGAGTGTCAAGAGATAAGGTCAAACAATGAGTTACTAGGACAAGAGAAATCATGTCTGATAGTGACTTAAACATGTTCTATTTACCTAGGGAGCCATTACGACGGAACGAGAACAAACTTTGAAGTTGGCAGACTGACACACCTTCATTCCAACAGTCATAACTTTCTGTGTACTAAGGTTTTTAAGGCGATTCCAGCGGCAAACGAAAGCTAACTTCAAGACCTTCGAATCGATATAAAGTTTTCATAAATCGGACATCAGACGAGGAAGTTATGGCCGTTCGAAGTGGGCTGAAACCCAGAAAACGAGACAGATTACAGACCAGTTTTCTAAAAGTCACCATAAATTCAATTCTCAACGGTTTCGAGCGATTCTAGCGGCCTTAGAACGGGCTCTAAGTTTACTCTATTTCATATGAAGGAACCAAAATTCAATCATGAGTCTAAGAAGGCGTAAAACCCCAAAAACAGAGGCCCTGTTCTGCAGATTTTCGGAAATGGAATAGACAACCTCAAACAACGAAACAAAGCACGATCTAGGTACATAAACACCGCATAAACGCATAACAAGAGTAAGAAATCCCTACCTCATGGGTTTTGAACAAAACCCGGCCCTTTGACCAAGTCAACCGAGCTCCCACGCGGTCCGATCATGATTTTTCTTGGATATTCAGAAAGCCCATGCGCCGTAGAACAACTTTAATTCTTGAACTTTGCTCGGAATCACGCTTGAAGTAGATGAAATCGAGGAGAGAAGAGAAGAGAAAATTTTCGGAGGAGAGGAGGCAAGAGGGACTGCCGAGAGAGAGAGAGAGAACAAAAAAGAAAATGGGAGAAAGTTGTCTCCTGGGGGAATTATTGGCATGGGGAGTAATCCCATGCTCCCACCCCACACACACACACGTGCACCTCTAGCACAATTACCCTTATATCCTCCCACGAAGACGTCACACCGAATATCCATACCGTGTATCTCAACGAGGCGGATACTAACAAAAGAAAAAAAAAATATAGCCTAAAAGAAAAATACGGGTCTCTACATCCTACCCTCCTTAAAAAAATTTCGTCCTCGAAATTTAAATCAAACATACGAAAACACATCATCAAAGAAACTCTAATCCACAAAACCGTATCCACTCACGACGTTTCGTACCCACCTACTCTCATGTCCACGACACAATGAACTCTACAATGCCATAATCAATTTGTATCACCTCTTACCAAAACGATCGTAAGATCCTAAGGTTCACACTCATTGATGAAGGAGTTGCCGTATTAGTATGAATCTTACTCGTGTTAGCAATCAATTTTGGTCTCCCAAACTGTATCCATTTTCACTCTTTCCGATTAATCAGTTCCGTTTCTAAGGATATTATCCAAACACAAAGGAAAACCTCACGACATCGTAACTCAACAATTTGCCAAGCCATATACAATTAACAAGTTTAAAATTTTTCCTTCTCTCCCTCGAGGTTTATAAGACTTTTTTTTTTCATGTACGTTGATAAAGTGGTCAACTCTCATACGTTCTATTTCACTTCCTTTCTTATTATTCCACTTACCCTCGCTCCCAAGACTCATATAAGCAAAAGCTCTAATGACCTTTAACGCTAACTCAAGACAAGTTCCCTTTAAAGGCATACATCAGCTCGAAGTCTACATGTCCGACACAATGAGATCAGAATTAAACAACAATCATGAGTTTCCCACTCAACATTCTCATAGTAAAAGTGTAATATTACACACCTCCAAGCAGTTTTGATGAAAAAACTTAGTCCATTGAAAATTTAAGTTCCCCGTAGTTGAAAAATCATCGAAACACGTCCACCTTGTGGCAAAATTTTATAGAATTTAACAGGAAAAGTTCATTTACATTTTTTTTTGAAAGATATCATCACCAATCAATCTTATGCACCTCACCTAGTCTTTAAGGGTAACGACAATTTAGACAACATGGTAATGAATTTAAAATAAGGTTCACATCATCTTGTCATAGCCGACTTGTCACGCCCTCGATTTTCAACATAAGTATAAATGAATTTCATAAATAAAACCTCACAATAACCATACGATACCCAAAAGAATTTAACATTTCTACTTCCATAATTGTACATTCTCATCCATGAGTTTCAAAAGGTTACATCATTGGCTCCGAGGCCCAAATATTATAAGTACAAAAGTTAAGAGAGTTACGAGTATTACAAATATCCTTTGTCAAACCCAAATGAATCGAACTGCATTACATCTTCCAAAATAAGTCTATAAAAGATGTTGGGAAAATTCCACGGTGTCAGCTTTCAAAAGGAGATGAAGTCATGCATGCACAACACTTCATGCCGCTATCTCTAATCCGTACCTGAAAGTGATAGAAGGGTTGAGCAAAACACGTGCCCAGTAGAGAATTCTTTACACAAGCTATATGAAAAAGTGATGAATCATGCACCATGAATGAGTGAGTAATGACAGATACGCCCAAAGTACGAACGATTACCAACGAGCTGCACACATCGATCAAAGAGTTCTAGACTTCACTGGAACGTCACTAACCGTTTTAGTCCTCAGATCAGATACATCAATGAACTCATGTCTATCCACCTTAGTCTATAACCAATCCTCAAATCGTTTTATTATTCTTCGTGCGATACTACAATCTTTCTCGTGTCTACAGTCATCATCATCATCAAATCCTTTCATTACAAATCTTTCCCTTTAGTTAGAAATTTCCCATCGATAATCCCTAGGGTCACCTCGGGTCTAGTTCCCTCGAGCGTAGGGTCACCCCGAGTCTATTCCCTAAATAATAATAACCAGGTGGGGTCACCTCGGGTCTAGTTCCCTCGAGCGCAGGGTCACCCCGAGTCTATTCCCTCAATAATAATAATAATAAGGTGGGTCACCTCGGGTCTAGTTCCCTCGTGCGCAGGGTCACCCCGAGTCTATTCCCTCAATAACGACCATTTGGGTCACTTCTCACACTTTTCATGATCGTCCTCGTTTCATAATCAATTTCATCGTCAGTCTATCGGCCGTACCACAAAACTTCAGTCAATCATTACATAACTCCACAGATATACAAGTTCATGCCTTTTAATTGATTTGCAAATCCGCTTCCTACATAGCGTACTAAGCCCCTACATATAATTTTACAATACTCTATCCATTTGTTACTACGTTGAACCTCATAGGGCAAGTATCAAAAGAATTGTAAGATTCTACGAGTCGAGAGGTCACAAGTTATTTCATCATCTTAACATAGTTTGGACCACTAGACACACTCACATCCGCCCCTTATGTTTCCCACAATATCACCATGCTCTAAGTAACCAATCAACCCATAAGATCTATATGACGTCCAATCGGCCTGTATCGATACTTAAACCTTAGACAACTAACGACATTTGGAAACTAATAGTTCAACAAATCATGAGGACAAGAGATCCTATTAGATAGGCTCACATCTACCCATAACACTCACTACGGCACCCCATTTAGCATACGGTACTCCTAACCAGCTTTACGGTACATTCCCACTGACAACGAAACTAGTATGACACTTGACGATGGTTTAAAGAGTGGAAACAATCAATGAATCATCAAAGGACGAGTAACCAAGCTTAGAGATGGTTTATAGGTGTTTTAGAAGTGTTAGAAGTGATCGGAATTCAAAAATATGAACTTTAGAACAAAGCTGAAAAACTGCCCCTAAGCCAAAGGTATCGATACCTAGCCAAATGGTATCGATACCATTTGACCAAAAAGCACTCCAGACGCAAGAGTATCGATAACGATGACAAATGGTATCGATAACGATGATTTTCTGGGTTTGGTAACGCAAAGATATCGATAACGATTGCAAGAGGTATCGATAACAATTGGTTTTCTGGGCTTTGGAACACAGTGTTATCGATAACTATGCAAATGTTATCGATAACAGCTCAGTTCGAGAGGTTTTCTGCAGATTTTTGAAACTATCCCAAACAATCAAACCAACAATTTCAAGCACGATCAAAGCACAAATTCAACTCATAGACATATAGAGAGAGTAAGAAATCCCTACCTCGAAGTTGGAGAGCAAACCCAAAGAGAGATCGAGCCCACGCAAGCCCTAGACTTTGAAATCTTTGAAATCAACCGGCTCTTCCTTTCCCGAGCTTGACCCACGAAATTCAAGCTCAAAAAAAAAAAAATGTGGAGAGAAGGTAAAATGAAGGTGGGTTTATGTGGGTTTTGAGAGGTTTTGGTCGGGAGCGATTGGGAGAGGGAAAGGAGCCGAGAGAGAGAGAGATCGGGAGGGAATGAGAGAGAGTGAGATGGGAGATTTTTAATCTCCTACAACCAACACACCCCTTATATACTAGAATATACACAAAATACACTTGCACTCCCTCTAATTGTAATTCTATCATTCAAACCCTAAATCAATTAAACTCAATAAATTTCACATTTTCCAATATTTATAAAACTCTTCAAATAATATCCAAAAAAAAAATTACGGGTCCTTACATCCTTCCCTCCTTAGAGAAATTTCGTCCTCGAAATTTGCTAAACGTAGCCCAATCAAACATGCAACACATAGATACACCTCAATCGTAAGAGTATTCATTATGCAATAATTCGATAATCATGAAAATCTTCGTCAAAGATTCATATATGTCAAACCATAACAAATACGAGTGTATCTTTCTATCTTCGTCCTCCCTTCCCATGCAAACTCGCGCCAACGGCATCGGCTTACCTCTCAACACTTGACTACGCAAATTTAGAACATGTATCGGTTCCTTGCAATGGGACACGCCGGCTTCTAACTCAAATTTGGACCATTCTAACACATGCGATGGATTTGATTCGTACTTCCTTAATTTCTACACATAGAGCAAATCACAAATACCTAAAAGTTTCGGCGGCAGTATCAAACAGTACGCAATTTCGAAGCTTCCTTTCATGACAAAATTTCTATGTACGATTATCTATCCAAACGCAAAGATCTTGCCTATAAACGTAACTCGATAGTCCAATTGACTTCCCGAGACTTCCAAGTAGAAGGTGCGGTGATCAAGCGCCTCTTCCAACTGGATTTCATCGGTTGTTGCTTGGGTATCCAAAAGACACACGCCATATCCAACACTTAACCTATCTCTCTAGCAATGAACACTTCTTTTTTTTTTTTTTGCCCAAGATGAGACAAACTCCAACGCGGTGATGCTTTATGAAACATACGATTTCCTCTCGAATAGCCATAGATGACGATGACAGTTGGCATAATCCCTTTCTTAGTTCGGTCATTCTCTCTCGAGCATCCAATGTTATTAGTGAATAAATTCCATCGCACCCCCTAATATTAAATCTAGTAAACCTAGAACACGTGCCAATTCTTCTACAAGTTGCACCAAATTTTGCTCCAAATAGGGTCAATCCAGGTAATAAGAAAGGATTCAATTATCATCTCAAATGAAAAGAGCAAGTTCCAAAACTCAAGCAATATCAATCAAAATTTTAAAGAATGGTAACGGGCCTCCGGAAAACAAAGACCACATGAAAATTTTAAGGCGGTTAGACAACAAACTCAAGTACTTCTTCTTCTTCTTCTTTTTTTTTTTTTTTTATAATAACCCAAGAAATTCGAAATGACCGATCATAACTTTCTTATTGCACTACTAATCAATGGAGTCAAAGACAACATTTTGGCGACTGAACGATATCGACACCAAGGATAAATACAAGATAATGAAATAGATATCTGATAAACGAATTGGTATAAGATCAAAAATTTGTCCAACACTGGAAATGATAAGATCTTTCAACAAGTTAAGGCTGAGCATTACAGAACGAATCATCATGTATCTCCAGAGTTGAAGAACCACAATAGAGTTGATTGACACTGGGAGAAACCACAACAAGTGAATTCCGATTGACCGACACCAACTAATAAATTGCAATAAATATGATACCACAAGATTTTGCACCAATTACGACATAAGAACTTAAATTGGGTAATAAGTTCCAAGAAATAGACTAGTAACTGCAGCAATGAAGTCCAAACCAACCAAATGGATCTATGCAAGCAAACGGATACAAAGAGGATACAAGTTCAAATCACTCGATTTCATAGTTAAGGAATCAAAACAAATGGTAGCACCAAATCAATAACGGTAGCATCAAAGTGTGACTTGAACAGTACCAATGAATTTGCATATCAATAAGCATGTGAGCACAAATTGGGTTTAATGAATTGAAGTTGCAACATAAGAACTTGCGTAGAATAACAGTTACAAGTAAACAACGAAACTGATAGTCGCAACGGAGGAGTTTAATCTGACCAACAAAGACTTATCTCAAGTATGATAATGTCAACGAATGGGAAACAAGAAACAGTTGTCAACATCAATAGCAAATGTGTCATAGGATAATGCACCACAAGAATTCAAATATACCCAAGAAAAGCTAGGAATGGATTGTGTAACAATTAATTCAAATATCGAGAATTATGACAGGTCAACAATACAACAGACTTCACGGAAAAAGCTCACGGTAGAATTCTAACAAGGTTTAGCCAGGCCAACGAATGAGGGCAATAAAGAAACAACTCTCATGAGATCGCGTTCGGAATATCACCAACTATCATGGTTACAACTTACAACCAGTCTCCACTCAATTCATATCAATCCTTGCCATGCTTAAATTAAAGAAGTCAAAGACAATACTTCCATAAGGAACGATTACACCCTATTCTCGGCAAATATGATCTATCGATATTTCTCAACACTCGTGGACTAAGATTTCTTATTTTCGATTCCAAACTAGAAAAAGAATGGGATTTTCAATGAGTGAAATGCTTCCGAATCAAAGTACTGTAGCAAACGAATAGAACAACTAGGAAAAGATGGTACCTCGCATAAGTAACATTTCTAAGAGTTAGAGAGTAGAAGGAGGTGGTGGTTTAGCTGCGGAATTGCATCTGTTGTTGTGTTGGTGTACCTCTATGCTGCTGCATCAGACTCAACTCACCTTGCACTCCAAGTCTTTGAGGACAATTTCTCGCCATGTGGCCAGGTTCGTGACAAGCACAACAAATCCTATTAAGCTGTGAAACTCCCTGTTTCTTAGATAAGGTAGGTGGCCCAAGATTAGTTTGGTTCTGTGAACGTTGATTTGGTTCTCTCTGCCTTTTCCTCCCTTGGTTTCCCATAGTCCTCAACGTCGTACTCACACTAACGATTTGTTGCCTTTGTGCATTCTGGGGTTGCGGCTGAATAACAATTGGCCTAGTTCCTGGTTGCTGTACTAAACCCAACTCATCCTTCATCATCTTCCCTTGAGGACAGCTCCTCGCGACATGGTCAAACTCTCCACAAGTAAAACAAGATTTTTGACCCCTTTGACATTGAGACCGAATATGACCAGGCTGACCACATCGGTGAGACACAATCTGACGTTTGAGGAGAACCCTCGGATTCTCAGAATGAAAAGGCGGTTTTAAGCCCTGTTGGCCTTGCAAGGACTGGCATAATTTCCTCGATGTCTTCCCTCCTAGATTCTCAACACTCTCAGAAGATAATCTCGCGTTAATTATTCGACGGCTAGTTTCCCCCACGTTCAAACCGCTTTGTGCACCTTCCAGTGTCTCAGCACCTTTCACGTACTCAACAATCTCAGGAAACATTACCTCATCTCTAGTATATTGACTCGCCTCATTCTCCTCGTATGCACTATAGCCCTGAAATTCATGATCTCCAGTCGCATAACACCTAACCCCACGTCTCGATGACATCCTTCTAAGAAAACATACGAAAGATGGCCATCAACATTAGCCACATTGCTACATGATGCAATCTCTAACCCTTCCAGCATAAATAACAAAACTATGCCATTCTACCGTCATACCAATGCAATGACACATCGATGAACTAATATCATTTATGCAAGCACACATGTGATTTTGTGAAATGATGTAGCGATTTTTTTTTTTTTTTGAACCCATGAGACTAAAAGCCTCCCCACGGTCTCAAGGTGTTCTAAATCTATGCTCTGATACCAAGTTGTCACGCCCTCGATTTTCAACATAAGTATAAATGAATTTCATAAATAAAACCTCACAATAACCATACGATACCCAAAAGAATTTAACATTTCTACTTCCATAATTGTACATTCTCATCCATGAGTTTCAAAAGGTTACATCATTGGCTCCGAGGCCCAAATATTATAAGTACAAAAGTTAAGAGAGTTACGAGTATTACAAATATCCTTTGTCAAACCCAAATGAATCGAACTGCATTACATCTTCCAAAATAAGTCTATAAAAGATGTTGGGAAAATTCCACGGTGTCAGCTTTCAAAAGGAGATGAAGTCATGCATGCACAACACTTCATGCCGCTATCTCTAATCCGTACCTGAAAGTGATAGAAGGGTTGAGCAAAACACGTGCCCAGTAGAGAATTCTTTACACAAGCTATATGAAAAAGTGATGAATCATGCACCATGAATGAGTGAGTAATGACAGATACGCCCAAAGTACGAACGATTACCAACGAGCTGCACACATCGATCAAAGAGTTCTAGACTTCACTGGAACGTCACTAACCGTTTTAGTCCTCAGATCAGATACATCAATGAACTCATGTCTATCCACCTTAGTCTATAACCAATCCTCAAATCGTTTTATTATTCTTCGTGCGATACTACAATCTTTCTCGTGTCTACAGTCATCATCATCATCAAATCCTTTCATTACAAATCTTTCCCTTTAGTTAGAAATTTCCCATCGATAATCCCTAGGGTCACCTCGGGTCTAGTTCCCTCGAGCGTAGGGTCACCCCGAGTCTATTCCCTAAATAATAATAACCAGGTGGGGTCACCTCGGGTCTAGTTCCCTCGAGCGCAGGGTCACCCCGAGTCTATTCCCTCAATAATAATAATAATAAGGTGGGTCACCTCGGGTCTAGTTCCCTCGTGCGCAGGGTCACCCCGAGTCTATTCCCTCAATAACGACCATTTGGGTCACTTCTCACACTTTTCATGATCGTCCTCGTTTCATAATCAATTTCATCGTCAGTCTATCGGCCGTACCACAAAACTTCAGTCAATCATTACATAACTCCACAGATATACAAGTTCATGCCTTTTAATTGATTTGCAAATCCGCTTCCTACATAGCGTACTAAGCCCCTACATATAATTTTACAATACTCTATCCATTTGTTACTACGTTGAACCTCATAGGGCAAGTATCAAAAGAATTGTAAGATTCTACGAGTCGAGAGGTCACAAGTTATTTCATCATCTTAACATAGTTTGGACCACTAGACACACTCACATCCGCCCCTTATGTTTCCCACAATATCACCATGCTCTAAGTAACCAATCAACCCATAAGATCTATATGACGTCCAATCGGCCTGTATCGATACTTAAACCTTAGACAACTAACGACATTTGGAAACTAATAGTTCAACAAATCATGAGGACAAGAGATCCTATTAGATAGGCTCACATCTACCCATAACACTCACTACGGCACCCCATTTAGCATACGGTACTCCTAACCAGCTTTACGGTACATTCCCACTGACAACGAAACTAGTATGACACTTGACGATGGTTTAAAGAGTGGAAACAATCAATGAATCATCAAAGGACGAGTAACCAAGCTTAGAGATGGTTTATAGGTGTTTTAGAAGTGTTAGAAGTGATCGGAATTCAAAAATATGAACTTTAGAACAAAGCTGAAAAACTGCCCCTAAGCCAAAGGTATCGATACCTAGCCAAATGGTATCGATACCATTTGACCAAAAAGCACTCCAGACGCAAGAGTATCGATAACGATGACAAATGGTATCGATAACGATGATTTTCTGGGTTTGGTAACGCAAAGATATCGATAACGATTGCAAGAGGTATCGATAACAATTGGTTTTCTGGGCTTTGGAACACAGTGTTATCGATAACTATGCAAATGTTATCGATAACAGCTCAGTTCGAGAGGTTTTCTGCAGATTTTTGAAACTATCCCAAACAATCAAACCAACAATTTCAAGCACGATCAAAGCACAAATTCAACTCATAGACATATAGAGAGAGTAAGAAATCCCTACCTCGAAGTTGGAGAGCAAACCCAAAGAGAGATCGAGCCCACGCAAGCCCTAGACTTTGAAATCTTTGAAATCAACCGGCTCTTCCTTTCCCGAGCTTGACCCACGAAATTCAAGCTCAAAAAAAAAAAAATGTGGAGAGAAGGTAAAATGAAGGTGGGTTTATGTGGGTTTTGAGAGGTTTTGGTCGGGAGCGATTGGGAGAGGGAAAGGAGCCGAGAGAGAGAGAGATCGGGAGGGAATGAGAGAGAGTGAGATGGGAGATTTTTAATCTCCTACAACCAACACACCCCTTATATACTAGAATATACACAAAATACACTTGCACTCCCTCTAATTGTAATTCTATCATTCAAACCCTAAATCAATTAAACTCAATAAATTTCACATTTTCCAATATTTATAAAACTCTTCAAATAATATCCAAAAAAAAAAAAAAAAAAATACGGGTCCTTACACGACTCCAAACTTGTATCGTTATCATTTTCCAAAATGAACTAAACTAAGAATCAACTTTCATACAATATCACTCTCATTCGAAAAAGGAAAAGAAACTTTTGAGTTCAACTCGATCTTCAGACATATCAATAGGACACTTCCATTAACCGAACACCAATAATTTCATACATAGATACTCAATACTCATAAATCAAAACCGCTAATCACAATCTCTAACTCACACCTCTTTGTATCCACATAACTCTTTTTACCAATTCTGGACTGCACTTTAAGGGCAAATTTCACACACTCAGATTCACAACAAATCAAGCACTTAAATGAAATATCAACATATTTCCTACATGAAATATCTCCTAAAAACCAACCGTACAATTTAATGGCTTACACAGCACCAGCCACATATTCACGCATTCACACTAACTCAAGATCCAACGAATTCAAAAGGTATCCAACGAACTCCCCGAGTGTCCAACGGACTCACCAAGTATCCACTACTTTACAATTCATGGCTTCAAGAAGCCCAATTGTCATCTTGTTCCTTTTACTCTCACAAAACCTCATACAGTGTCTATTTACTCTACCAATCTCGAGCTTTCTCATTCATTCGGTCGAATCAAATCACGTACTTTTCAGATTCACAATCTTAAACATCACATCTTAAATACACGTATCATTAATACTAATCATTCCTCTATTTTAACAATATTGCAACCTATTAACATCTCATCACTAGAGCACCTACACAAAGTGTGCAATAGCTGCACCAACGCATATTTAATACTCTCGAATATCGTCAAGATAAACTCAAACACGGATGCAGACCGATTGACAAACTTATTCCTGAACACTCACAAGACTCCGGGGTTGCAAACAATCCTTCTATACTTCTCATTATATTCTAAGACTCCTATCACCATCATTGCTATCACTACCACTATTTAAACCTTAGTCCTCTCAAATCTATCATATCAAAGGCATACCTCAATGCATTCTATACTGTCATCAATCTAGTCTACGTCACCAATTACACATCAAACATAATCTCTACACTCTAATCTTTCAACTCACAACAATCCTCATTCATATTACCCTCACTTCAAACAAGTCTCTCACCACACACTGACATCAATCACTTGCCTCAAGTCACATCGATATAGTACACTTCAAGTCTTGTCTCCCCCCATTTTTTTTTTTTTTTACACAATACTATCACCTTTTTTTTTCTACCATCCTGTCATAATGACACCACCACGACATTCACCTCAACAATGAAAACTATGACACCATAACACCTCCCTTTTCTACAAAATTTCTACGTAGAGCCATCTATCTCAAGCCTAGAGATCTAACCCTTATACACAATCCTAGTGTCCAATTGACTCTCCGAGACTTCCATCTAGAAGGAGCGGTGATCAAGCGCCTCTTCCAACTGGATCTCATCGGTAGTCGCCTGGGTGTCCAGAAGACACATACTATTTCTAGACACCCTACCTAGAACTCTCATATTCCTAAGTCAACCACAGATACTTACAAGGGTTCCACCTGTCTTACCTATTCTCAAAATCACTACCTCTATAACTACTATAACAATAACAATAACAAACACAATCATTACCATAGCAAGACATTATCCATTCGAACACATTCAAAATGCTCACTAGCTCAATCCTCTAACTATGATACACCTCTCTCACTTAAAAAAAAAAATTTACTTAAAGTATTTAAAACTGAACACGCTTAAAACTAATTACATAATCCATACAGTTCACATAAAAATCACATCTAACACTTAACTCGCAAGTCATATCAATATTCTAACACTCGTATCATATGCTAACAAATTCCCTCTTTCACACATCAATATCGTCACAACCCACGACCATTTCAATCGCCACGGTTTCTTTCCAAATCTCATCTCATCAAAAGGTACCTTACCGTAGTTGGTTCAAGACCAATATTGCAACCGATGACAATAACTATCGTTACAAATGCAATTGCAATCACTACACATCAGTCGTGCAAGCACTCACATTTTTGTTTTGTTTTTTTGAAAACTTATGCAGTGTTTTGAACCCATGAGACTAAAAGTCTCCCCACGGTCTCTAGGTATTCAAACCTTTTCCAAATCTCATCTCATCAAAAGGTACCTTACCGTAGTTGGTTCAAGACCAATATTGCAACCGATGACAATAACTATCGTTACAAATGCAATTGCAATCACTACACATCAGTCGTGCAAGCACTCACATTTTTGTTTTGTTTTTTTGAAAACTTGTGCAGTGTTTTGAACCCATGAGACTAAAAGTCTCCCCACGGTCTCTAGGTATTCAAACCTAACGCTCTGATACCAAGTTGTCACGCCCTTGATTTTTAACATAAATTAACAGTGCTGTTTAAAATACAGAGTCCTCACAATCATACGTACATTACCCCCAAAATACAATACAGTTCCCAAATATACACAAACTGGCCTACAATTACAACTTTACAAAATAGGAGTTTCATGACAAACGGTTAGTTCTACAAGAAATATAAAGTGCTTCCCAAAATAGCTTTACTTGATAACGTCAGCATGCACTCCTATTACTCCATGACCATGACCTGCAATGAACCTGAAATGGTAGGTTGAGCAAACACGTGCCCAGTAGAGAAATCTATACACCGGTTATGAGAAAAATACAATGAGTATGCTACTAGAGTGAATGAGTATAGATAGGTATGCTCCAAGAATTTATGACTATCGACAGGCAGCTCACTATGGCCAAAGGATCTTAAGCAATTAAATATGCACTACCCGACTGAATATAACCCACACGAGAACTAGTAACACCTCCACATCACTATACCTAATAAGTCAGAAACGGCTTTGATACCATACTATCACATTTCATTCAATTTATCGCACTCTTTTCATTTCTCGTTTCATCATCGAATCTCTTTATTTCAAAACTTTTCCTTTCTTTTAATCAAGTGCTTCCCATCAATAGTCACTAGGGTCACCTCGGGTCTAGTTCCCTCGAGCGCAGGGTCACCCCGAGTCTATTCCCTCAATAATAGTAATCAGTGGGGTCACCTCGGGTCTAGTTCCCTCGAGCGCAGGGTCACCCCAAGTCTATTCCCTCAATAATAATAATAGTTTGGGTCACCTCGGGTCTAGTTCCCTCGAGCGCAGGGTCACCCCAAGTCTTTTCCCTCAATAACGACCACTTGGGTCACATCTCACACTTTCATAATCAATTTTATCATCAGTCTATTCGTAAATCAATCTCATTCCATTTATGTCACAATAACCATTCATGTTCTCACCGTCCCATTTTTAATACAATCATTAGTACTCCCGTTTTCATAATCGACAGTCAACTAAAACGTTTATCAATTATCACATGTGTCCATATCATTCCCTGAACATAACGCTACGTCCTACACAACACCTTAACCCATAAACGTCTTAATGACATTTTACCCACAACACTCACCATATCTTACACGACGATCTTACCCGTAAGTAACTCTATAAACTTCCACCCACTAGTATCGACATATAAACGTCAAAAGACAACACCATTGGAAACTAATTGTTTAACGAATCAAGAGGACAGATGGTCCTGCTAGACATCCTCACATTTACCCATAATACTCACCATGGCACCCATATAGTCTATGGTACTCCTATTAATCTTACGGTATATTTCCTACTCAAACGACATTAATATTATACACCAATGAGTGTCAAGAGATAAGGTCAAACAATGAGTTACTAGGACAAGAGAAATCATGTCTGATAGTGACTTAAACATGTTCTATTTACCTAGGGAGCCATTACGACGGAACGAGAACAAACTTTGAAGTTGGCAGACTGACACACCTTCATTCCAACAGTCATAACTTTCTGTGTACTAAGGTTTTTAAGGCGATTCCAGCGGCAAACGAAAGCTAACTTCAAGACCTTCGAATCGATATAAAGTTTTCATAAATCGGACATCAGACGAGGAAGTTATGGCCGTTCGAAGTGGGCTGAAACCCAGAAAACGAGACAGATTACAGACCAGTTTTCTAAAAGTCACCATAAATTCAATTCTCAAAGGTTTCGAGTGATTCTAGCGGCATTAGAACGGGCTCTAAGTTTACTCTATTTCATATGAAGGAACCAAAATTCAATCATGAGTTTAAGAAGGCGTAAAACCCCAAAAACAGAGGCCCTGTTCTGCAGATTTTCAGAAATGGAATAGACAACCTCAAACAACGAAACAAAGCACGATCTAGGTACATAAACACCGCATAAACGCATAACAAGAGTAAGAAATCCCTACCTCATGGGTTTTGAACAAAACCCGGCCCTTTGACCAAGTCAACCGAGCTCCCACGCGGTCCGATCATGATTTTTCTTGGATATTCAGAAAGCCCATGCGCCGTAGAACAAATTTAATTCTTGAACTTTGCTCGGAATCACGCTTGAAGTAGATGAAATCGAGGAGAGAAGAGAGGAGAAAATTTTCGGAGGAGAGGAGGCAAGAGGGACTGCCGAGAGAGAGAGAGAGAACAAAAAAGAAAATGGGAGAAAGTTGTCTCCTGGGGGAATTATTGGCATGGGGAGTAATCCCATGCTCCCACCCCACACACACACACGTGCACCTCTAGCACAATTACCCTTATATCCTCCCACGAAGACATCACACCGAATATCCATACCGTGTATCTCAACGAGGCGGATACTAACAAAAGAAAAAAAAATATAGCCTAAAAGAAAAATACGGGTCTCTACAGCTATTGCCTATTGTAGTCCTCCCCTATGTGAAGGTAATGACGAATTATAATGGCTCCAAGATTCAAACCGAAATGCTCTCAAGCTTCCTCTTTCAATGATCACGCGCGCCCAGAGAATTATGTGACCAAAGCCACGTGCCATTTTTGAAAGAAAACTTGACTGTGAGCAGGGGCGGATATAGTGTAAGCACAGGTGGGTCACGTGACCCAGCTGAAAATTGGGCCCCAAGGAAGGATCCCAAGTCGAAATTTGAAACATATATAAAATATCCCAAATATATCCACAAGTGCTTGGTTGTTCCAGTGAAAGGAAGCACTTTCCCTCAGTCTAAACCCAGGTTCGAATCTTAGTGCCTACATTCTTTATTTTTTGTGTTTAATGGTTAAAACACGTGCCTCTTCATGTGTTTTTTTTAGTGTATAGACCTCAAACCCAAACGTAAACTATCTCATCTACCATTGGTACCACAAACTGATTTACAATAGTGTAATTTCCTACACAAATCAATTACTATAATTCTAAGTTCCACAAAAAATAAAATAAAAAGTATGTATTTTTCTTTAAATTTTTTTTACAAACTCAACATTAACTACCACTAACATGAAAAATATTTGATGAATATATACACTCATTTTTTAATTAAATAATAAAAATTGATGTGAGTTAGCCTATAGCTTTGAAACATATAAGATCGCTATTAAAGGAGTGACCCATCTCTCAAAAATTTCTGGATCCGCCACTGACTGTGAGAAGGTGAGATAGTGATGAGATTTTAGCCAAGTGGAAGTGAAAGAAGGAGAGAAGTGGGTTTTCTCGGTGATAGAAAAATGAGAACATGTGGCACTATATATAGAGCTTTGGCCAAAGGTGATTTGTTTTCTAATGACCCGTTGAGCCAAACGGCTAAATGGGAATAACTAGCATTATCTATATCTACTAGTGCTAATCCGTGCCTACGGCACTACGTATCTTTGTTGGAAGGGAATGACAGTTGTGTAATTTTACTAATTTATGTGAAAATCATGGGCACTTAACTGGAAAGTGGGAGGATGCACTACAACCTTTGGATAAAATGAATCTAAGCCGTTCCAACAACTTGTCCCCACACCCTTCTGTTTTATAATATAGATACTTCTGTCTATTTATCTATACTATATATTAAAACAAAGTGGTCATTAATAAGGAGGGTTCTCATAGCGAGAAATGACAAAATTTGATTGGATGGAAAGATAATTAAAGTTAAATAAATATTTTTCAATAGGTTAGTATAAATATATTCTCTAAAGAAAAGGAAAAAAGTAAGATGAAAGAAGAGTAACATGATAATGATTGAACTTTATCAAGAATGTATAGAATTTTTTGAAAGGCAAGAATGTATAGAATTAAAAAGGTAATATACGACTTCCAATTGGTAAAATTCTTTAACAAAATATTCCTTTATACGAGCCATTTTTTTTTTATCAATTAATAGAAGAGATCATTTTTCATCAGATATATAAAATACAAAGTACAAACTTGGGACACTAGATCAATTATGAGAGTCCATGAAACAACAAAGCCTAACAACTTAATCAATACAAGAAATAAGACCATTATAAGGTAGAAATAAAGAAAAGAAAGCCCTCCAAGGGCTCTAAGGGAAGAACACCCACATTCAGGTGAAGAGACTCGAACTTCTGACCTTTTAGTGAGATGCAAAAGTCTTAGCCAACTGAGTTAGCCTCAGTTGGTTGAAAGGGATATACTTATCTCATTCAAATCGTAAAATTCAAAATTTGCCATGGTTTATGTAAAGCAAGCAAATTTTGTAAAAAGAAGATTTAATTTACAGCTAATTATTTCATCCATTATGGAGTACAAATGATGGTTGGACTGGGTAGTTAGGAAAAGAGTAATTTTTTATCCATTATTAGTACTCCGTATTTGTCAAGGATTTCTATGATTTTATTCTTTTACATGTTCAATTTTATCCATGCATTTTTATGGTTTTAATCTTTTACCGATTGGGTTGGGATTTTTTTTGAGCAGGCCATACATCAACCGAAGGTACATAAAGGCTTAAAAATAATCTGTTGTAATGTTTTCTCGGTGTCAAATTTTTTTGAGTTGAATCTAATCTGTTGTAGTACTTGCTCGGTATGTATTTTTTCGGCCAATCTTAATTTGTAGCAGGTTTGTTAATAGGGAATGGGCTGGATAGATTTATGATGTTTTGCGAGTCCTCAAACGAACACTTGAATCCTTTCAAAAAAAACAAACACTTGAAATGACATAATTGCTTCCTCCATCATTTATTGAAAACCAATTATGAGGTTTAAAATTGATCAGATATGACTTCAGGAGAACAATACAAACAATATCTAATGAACAATATTCCTCTTCTGAGGATTTTGATCAGATATTTGCACAATTTTGCTTGCTGGACTAAAATTAATTTTGAGGTGGGAAGACAGTATTTAAGCTGGTGCTTCCACGTGCATTTTTTTGTTATACATCATAATTGCCTTTTCATATACTATTATCGAAAATATTTTTCATTTCAAGATTTTCTTTATTTGGTGCCAATTTATGGTTGTTATTCATGCATAGCATGAGTTTTACGCTAGTTATAGCAAATCAAACTCCAAGGGCTAATTGGAATAAGTCACATGCCTAATTCTATTTCATTCATTTTCTCAACTAAAACTTACTCAAAATTATTATAGTTCAACAGAAGGCCACCGAGGTTGTTGCTTTCTGGGGCAAGCCAATTACTTTAGTGTTGTATTTATGTTTTTTTGAACTGGTAATTTGGTTACTATTTTTCTAGACTAGTTGACGCGTATTTGAAACTTTTGATTCTGCATGGCCACTTGACTTCGAGTATTGGACAGATTAGTCATTTAGACACGGTTTGCTTTGGGTCTCAAAAACCAACACGTCTCTCTATGGACGGTCACCAATAAGTTTTCTCCCCAATTATTACTCCAATTTCTATATCTATCTCTTCTCACTCATTATCCCAAAAATCTCCCAAAAAACACAAACCAAACAAATTGGCATGAAATTAGGGGTTGAAATTTAGGGCCGAGTGGTACTGTCAGTAGACATCTCCAATGGCGTGAAATCTGGGGTTGGCCACAGTCATGTTGCCATCTGTTCTATAAATCCAAGGAGGAGGAAGAGGACCAATACCGATTGGATGGCATAATTCAAGCCTTCCCATAGGACAAACAGATTATATTGAGCGCAAAGCATTCGTCGATAAGCAATCGATGGCTTAAAATTTGGGGTCGCCAATAGTCATGTTACCATCAGTATAAATCCAAGGAGGAGGAAGAGGACCAATACCGATTGGATGGCATAAAACAAGTCTTCTCATAGGACAAACACGGTTATCGAATGGTCTGAACTCTTTGCCTTGTATTTTTCCACACTAACCACTCTATAATGTTGGGCCCTGGAAATCAACTCCAACTCCAATAGGTATTTTAAAATTTGTGTTTTAGTACCGTTAGTTAAGACTTAAGGCCTCGTTCGATTCACGGACTAAAAATGATGGGATTAACAGTCCTGGGTTTAATAGTCCTTGGACACTTTGTCCTGGATTAATTTCATCCCCAATCCCATGTTTTATTCGCGTGGGATTAATTATGGGATAAGGACTGGTATTTTTTTTTTTTAAATGGAAAACATTTTTCGGAAAAAGAAAGTTCTGAAAAAGAAACATTTTCAAAAAAATAGTTAGGTCCACCCATGCTTGTTCTTTCTTTTCCTACATGGTTAGAAAATAGTTAAGTCCACCCGGTTGTGGCAACCCACGAACCAACTTGTGGCTTTTCCCTTTTAAACCACCCACAATCACTCTACGCTTAGAAGTTAGATTCACAGCATCCATCCATTCAACGTCAGGCACCACAAGCTAGCCTTGGCACGTCCGCACTCGCTCAACAAACGCCTACAAGCACACTCGTGCCTTGCTCGGCATACCCATGTCGAAAACAGAACTTTTCAAGTACATTTTCTGGAGTTGCACAAATCTGAAGTCAAGCTAAAAGTGCTATTTGTGGAAATGACTTCACCGATGAAATGGTCGAAATTGGATATGTTATGTGTTCAAATTTCAAAATGTATGCATTGCTGCCACACAGAGCTATGAAATTTGGAACATTATCATCTATCCCGCTGCTGGAAAGCGTTCGTGCAGACGTGTCTGACCATTCTATTGGAAATCGATATGAAAGTGTAAGAGAGAATTGTCTAAGTCATTGCCTTCTGAAAGGACTTCTTATTTAATTAGCAAATTTAAGGGAAATTTATGTGACATATAAATTGCATTCTTCACAAATAAAAACGTAAAAGGAAGGAACATTAAATAGGACATTATATATAAGAAGCAGCCAGAGCAATTATTCAGCATCACTTGAAACGAAATTCTTAAAGCCACGATATATTTTATGGCCAATCTCACCGCAATTACCTATAATCAGAGAAACAAAAATGATTAGAATTGTTGAGACAGTTCGATGCACATAGAGCATCCATGCAATGGCCTTACCAAAATTGGATAACCAAAAGTTATCATATCACCTTTTGTTATCCATTTAAGAAATTGCTAAGTTTAGCAATATATAGGTCCACAATGGCATAACCAAAATTGGATAGCCAAAACTTGTCACATATCTTTTCATACTCCGAAAAACTAAAAACAATGAACATATTAAACCGTTTTTTTTCAAATTAATAGAACTTGTTTAAAATTAGTTTTTCAAAATCAGTTTTTGAAAAAAATTGTTTTCATATTCGAAGAATTTTTTTTTTTAAGTTTCAAAAAAAAGTTAGTATTAAAATAATTATTTGAAAAACAGCATTTTTTTTAAAAAAATATATAAACAGTTCTTAAAAAAAACTTTTTAAAATATAGTTTTTGAAAATTAATTAACAGTTTTTAAAAATAAATTTTTCAAAACATTATTGAAAAAGAAAGAAAGAAAGAAAGAGAGAAAATGGAAGGGAGAGAAGGTTTTGTAAAATGATGGGCTGACTTGATTGAGAAAATGTAAGGTCCACTAAATTTTGTTATTGGCAAAATGTTGCTAGTTTTTGTCATTCAATGGTCAAAATTTGGTTAGTTGCTAAGAGGTTGTTAAGTTAGGTTATTCAAATGTTGTTAAGTTAGGTTATTCGAATGTGAGCACTTTTTTGAACAAATATTGCTAACTTTTAACTTTGTGGTTTTAATTATCCCATTTGTATATGGAGAAATGGGGCCTGGAAGGATTTGTAGGAGTCAATCCCATAGAATTAGTAAGAATATTTGGAATTGTGCAGGGTCCAGGTCCCTACTTGCATACTCTTAGGACCGCCCTTGAACCATTGGGTTAGTTTTGGATGAATATAGAATGAAGGGAGATATGGGTGGGGGGAGTTTTGGAGGGAAACACACGGCAGAGAGGTAGGAAGGGTGGAAGAGGACCAATACCAATAGGATGACATAAGTCAAGTCTTCTTATGGGACAAACGCGGTTCCGCCCATTGCGCTTGATGAGAAATCGAATGGTCTGAACTCTAATTCCCAAGATGAATACCTAATCGGAGCCACGTTGGCCTTGAATATGTTTGTAACGCTTCTCTATCTCAACAACATCCATGTAGACACGCCCGTGACGAGTCGTCTTAATTATGCTTCTCAAATGTTGATGCCTCTTGAAGAGAGCGATATGTAACTTGACAAAACAATGTACCCAAGATGAATACCTGATCGATCGGAGCCTATATATATGTCTCCATTAACGGTCCCTAATTTATCTTGTTAAGCTCATTTAGTGTATCACTTGGAGTTTAATATTTACTTTTCTTGTTTCAAGACTTACGGATAATTGTACACATTTCAACCGTTGGATTCAATAATTGCGAAGTCAAACTTACAAAACTCCACAACTTCGTTAAAACATAAGGATCATTTGTTGACCGTACGTAGCGGTAGACAGGCTTGAATCAGGTGTAATTTTATATTTATAATAACTATTTTATACGTATATATCGCGACTTGGAAAGTCCAAATAAGAGATGACGTTGTGTGTATGTGCGTAACCACGGTTTAATTTTATGCACACAACCTGAAAAATGATTGATAACTAAAAAATTTAGAATTTTAACCCACATGTAGAAATTTTAACAATTTTGTTTTCACTCACAAGACTTGTAGGAGTCAATCCCATAGAATTTTTACGTGAAAATATTTGGAGTCGTGCCAGAACCCGGATCCCCACTTGCATTCCCTAAGAACAGCCTCTGGATGACTGGATTAATTTTGTGTGAACATAAAATGAGGGAAGATGTGGAGGGAGTTTTGGAGGGAATTACACGGCTGAGAGGTAGGACGACTGGAAGAGGATCAATGCCATTAGGATGGCATAAGTCAAGTCTTGCAATGGGACAAACACGGTGTAATTAATGAGGGTAAAACTTTTGTTGATAAGCAATCGAATGGTCTGATAAGCAGGGCCTGGAATTCAATCTAAATTTCATTTTAATCAGTCGTGGTTTCTATCTTTTCACACAATCCTATTTTAAAGGTGTGTTCTTTTTTTTTTTTTTTTTGCAACAATGATAACAGATATTATTAATAAGTCAAAACAATACATCAATCGGGAGACCCGTCCCTAGAAAGGGGACCAAGTAACCACAACGGTGGGGCTTCCGTCCATAGACTATACCCCGAACCACCCAAACCATTGCCCGCCAAACTATGAGCAACATTATTACCAATCCTACGAACAAAAGAAAAGTTGCAACACTGAAAATTTCGACTCAAAACTTGAATGTCATGAAGGATCACTTCTACCTCTTGATTTGTCGCAACTTGGCGATTAAGCATCTTCACTAACAGTTGAGCATCACTTTCCACTAGAACAGATCCCAAACCGAGTTGTAAGCCCAGCGGGACACCTTGTCGAATTGCTAGAGCTTCAGCAACGGATGAACTGGCACACCACTGGGAAACACCCATAGACGCAGCTGCAAAAAAAAACCTCTGGAATCCCTAATCACAATACCATAGCCTCCTTTCCCCAATTCTTTCTTCCAAGAACCATCCACATTAATCTTAAACATCCCATCTGGAGGCCTAATCCACGAGGATGCAGCTCTCTCTCTGTTCGAAAGAACAGCCGTAGTATTCAAAGAGTTTGCAGCCAAAAACTCATGGAGATACTCCACTGCCCTCTTGCACACCACCCCAGGCAGAGAGAGCATATGTTCAAAAACAGCCCCATTCCGACACTTCCAAATACACCACATTAGAACCGCAGCAACCGATAAACACCAATCCTTGTTACTTTGATCCTGCCACCACAGTTTCATAGTATTCCAAAAATCAAAAAATGAGTTAACTTGTACTGTCCCCATACTTACTTTTAAAGGCGATAAATGCCATGCTTGAACAGCTAGAAGGCAAATACAAAATAGGTGAACAATAGATTCTTGGGCAAAACCACAAACCGGACAGCTAGAATCATCTAACACCCTCCTTCGATGCAAGGCTTTTCTAGTTGGGAGAATCTCATGGCAGCACTTCCATAAAAAATGCTTAATTTTATTGGGGATATTGAGCCGCCAAATAGATTTCCAGTGTGCCTCATTCCCAGCCATCAATCTGTTCCCCTCTTCCTCTCCATTTCCCATAATCCTTCGATTCTTCAAATTCAGAGCTGACAAATAGCCTGAGCTTACATTATAAGTACCCGCATGTGACTGATGCCAAACCAACTTATCAACCTTATTCGTCCACGACAAAGGAATGCTAAGAATGCACCGAGCGTGATCCGGAATAAAGAGCTGAGAAACAATATCCTCCCTCCACGTAGTTGAAGAAGGATTAATAAGTTGCTTGACCAACATAAACTCCCCATTGTCCATCAGCCTTTGCGGTTTGAAAGCCCCATCCATTCCATCCATTGGCACCCAAGGATCCTCATCAATGTGCACACGTTCGCCATTCCCAATTGACCACCGAATTCCAGTGGATAAAACCTTCTTGCTTTCCCAAATGCTTCACCATACCCAAGATGGATTAGAACCCAACTCTGCTTCCATAAATGATCTGTCTTTGAAATATCTGCTCTTGAGAACCCGGGCTAATAAGCATCCCGGAGACATCACAATCCTCCATCCTTGCTTAGCTAAGAGAGCCAAATTATAAGATGTAAGATCTCGGAACCCCAACCCTCCTTTGAATTTAGGATTGCACAACCGGCTCCACCTCATCCAATGGATCTTTCACTCATCGCTTTTCTGACCCCACCAAAATCTAGCCATAGCCGCTTCAATTTGGTGACACAAACCTTCCAGTAACTTGAAACAAGACATAGCATATACCGGAAGGGCCAAAGCTACAGACTTAAGCAACACTTCTTTCCCAGCCTGGTTAAGAATTTTCCCTTTCCACCCAGCTAATTTTTGAAGAACCCTATCCTTAATATAACTGAAAAGGGCTGTCTTAGACTTCCCCACCTCAGCCGGCAACCCCAAGTACTTCCCCAAATCTGCACGAATCGGAATAGACACCAATGCACTCAACTCTTGCTTCAAAACAACCCCAGTGTTCTTACTGAAAAACATTGAGGACTTTTGAAAATTAATAAGTTGGCCAGATGCGCGTCGGTACTCATCCAAAATTATCCCAATAGTTCGAAGCTCACTCTGCTTAGCTTTACAAAATACCAAAGTATCATCCGCAAAGAGTAGATGACTGATAGGAGGGCTACCTCTACAAATTCTGAGCCTGTGAATCGCACTCCTCATTTCAGCCTTCCGAAGCATCTCTGACAACCCTTCCGCACAAAGTAGAAAAAGATAGGGTGAGAGTGGGTCACCCTGCCTTAACCCCCGAGAAGGAACAATGTAGCCAGTAGGATCCCCATTTAATAACAAAGAGTAAGACACCGTCAAAATGCACCCCATAATCCATTTTATCCACATATTAGCAAACCCCATCTTCCTCATAATAGCTTCCACGAAACCCCACTCAACTCTATCATACGCCTTGCTCATATCCAATTTCAATGCCACAGATCGATTATTGCCATACCTACAGTTGTTCATAAAATGCAATGCCTCTTGGGCCAAAATAGTATTATCCGAAATTAAACGCCCACTCACAAATGCACATTGACTTTCACTGATAATAGACGGCAAAAACCTTTGCAAACGATTTACAAAGACCTTGGACAGTACCTTGTAAACCGAATTGCATAGGCTAATTGGACGAAGTTGCCCCATATTCATAGGACACTGAACTTTAGGAACTAGAACAATATGAGTATGATTAATGCTACGGAGAAGGTGACCTGAATGGCAGTAGCTCCGAATAGCATCCACTAAACTCGAGCCCACAACATCCCAATACTCCTGCAAGAAACTCGCCCCCATTCCATCAGGTCCCGGTGCCTTATCAGAAGGCATTTGAAACACCGTTGTTTTAACTTCGGTAAAGGAAATAGGTCGTGTCAAAAACTTGTTCATCCATTCAGAAACTCTCCGATCCACACAATGAAGCATCGAATCAACCTCTGAAATACCCTCCAAGCTAAAAATATTTTGGAAATAATCCAACGCAATTCCTCTCACTGCTTGGTCACCCTCACACCATCTCCCCAAACTATCTTCAAGCCCCATCAATATGTTCTGTTGATGACGTTGTATAGTCTAGGCGTGGAAAAAAGCAATATTCCTATCACCAGCTTTTAGCCAATTCACCCTCGCCTTATTTCTCCAATAAACCTCCTCGTCTATAAGGGTGCGTTTGGATGTGGGATTAGGTTTGGAGGTGTTATGTAAGAAGGGGGGATTGGATAGTAAGGGGTATTAGATAGTAAGGGATGGCCCACATTGATGTGATGTTTATGGAGGGGGTATTAAATAGTAGGTTGTTTGGATGAGGTATTAGATAAGGGGGATTAAATAAGACTTTGTTTGGATGAAGGATTAATAGGGGGTATAAGGAATGGTGGATGATGTAAAAAGTTGTCAAATGACCCTTTTGCCCTTGTGCAGTCTCAAACTTAATTATATATTATGTTATATATATAATTTAAAATATAATTAATATTTCTCACTTTAAGCCATAATATTTAATTTGACTAACAAATGTACACATTTGGTAAAATTAGAAAATAAAAAAGTCAGTTATAATTTGAAAAAAATAGTTTTTTTTTTAAATTATGGATTTTTTTTATTTTTTATTTTTTGGAAAAACACATTGTTTGGAAGGTGAAAAGGTGTCCAACAATATTTGTAGGTGAAATCCCATGTGGCCAACATATTTATTTGGTGATAATGTGCCTAACTAATTAGGTTGGTAAAATTTTTCCTTATAAATTGTTCTCATGTCTCTTCTTCTCATTTCACTTCTCATATTTGATAAAAAAAAGTATTTTATTTCATTGGTCAATCATATTGATGGAACGGCGAGTTTGGACCGACGCGGAGGAGGAAAACTTACTTTCCAACCTTACGACCCTTCGAACTGAAGGAATTTGGAATGGCGAGCCTAGTCAGTGGCAACCCGTCTTCTTGGAATATCTTCTAAATCAAATGCAAGCTTCTTTTCCCGAAGCAGGTATCGAACCAAATCATATACTTACCAAGATGAAGTATTGGAAACGAGATTATTGCTACGTAGTTGATATGTTTCACCGTCCTGGATTTGGGTGGGATTCAAATGAAAACAAAGTCGTGGCGGAAGATGAAGTTTGGAATGAATTAATCCGAGTAAGTAAATTTTATATAAAGTCTCGTTCAATAAATTGAATTTTATAGGAAGTTTTGTTTACTAAAGTTTCTAAAATGTTTCCCTTTACTTTATGTAGGAACGGCCACGAGTGAGACTTTATCAGGACAGGCCAGTTCCCAAATTCAATCGATTGGGCCAAATTTTCGATCGTCAGGAAAACTAGAAGGTCGAAGTTGAAGGCATGTGTTCGAAGAATAAATTTTTCGTTGTGAAATAAATGAATTTGGGTTTTCATGGCTTCCTAATTTTGTTTATGTGTGTGTGTGAGAGTGTATTTATGTTGATCATCTGTATTGTATCATGTTTTGAAGTGAATCATCAAACGACCGAATAATTCATCATAGCCATGCGTTACTTTTGAACCAAATAATATAACCAATATGTAATCACGTGATTTATGAAATAAAATGTAGAACTTACGAAATTTTTACAAGTTATACAATATTTCCCAACTTAATTCGTTCGAATTTGTGAAATAGAACTTACAATTTCATTCCGAACCAGAAAACAGATGTGCCAATAAAATACAACATACAAAACCTAATAAAAAAGTTACAACAAAGTATGTTGTTCGACTTGTTTGATGTTGAACTTCCAAACCACTTGAGGATGTCGAAGCACCGTCACTTGATTGATGTTTGGTTCGGGCCAACTCCATGTCTTGAATGAGCCGGTATCTTTCCTCATGAAATACTAACAATGCTTCTTCCGCATCGTCTAATGTGTTGTACTTTTTCTTCAAGTTCCCCGCGTATCCATTAACTTGCAATTCCGCAGCCGCCCAACTTGTATATATTCCCGGTCTACGGCCAATGAAAACCACCCAAAACTTATCTTTATCTTGACTTCCCATCGAAAATCTATTTGGATACAACAATTACGATTTTTAAATGTGAAACAATAGTAAAAGTATGCATACAAATAAATATGGCTCAGATATATTTGACCGGCATTTAGTGCACTACTTGGCTACATGATATGATACCGAACGGTGATTGAACCGTTGGCCCTCATAACTTGTCCCGCCAAGGTAAGTGACTCGCCTAAAATTGTCCCCTTGTATATCATCATAGCCTACATACTCGTATATCATCATAGCCTACATATTAACAACAATGCGACAACAAAACAGCCTCAAAGCAGCAGCAATAGTGACAAAACAGGAAAACAGTTCAGAAACTGCAGCAGCACAGCAGCGCATTGGTGCTACTTCAATGCACAACAACTGAACAAAACGAAATATTTGGAACAGCCAGCCAATACTACACATAAGTGACCAAAAAAATGTAGAAAACAGGCACCAAAACTTGTGAAAACAGCCACCAATATAGCTTGGACGCACACACATACACTCTCCAAATAACTGCACAGCCAACACACCTCCACATCCCCCACAGCCACCCCTAACCCAGAATAGTGCACAAACCATCACTGTTCAACCAATTGAGTGGGCTCAAAAAATAGCTACGAAACACACGAGGGTATGCATGGCTGCAACCAAAAGTTGCCCCGCCAAGGCACGACCTTGTTTACCAATTCATTTTTTCATCATAGCCCTACACAAACACAGTTATTTAGGCTACTGGACAGATGAGCAACAACATGGTGGAAACTGGACAGAGCAGGGAACATATATGCATACTTGTACACAAAATGCAGCTATGCTGCACAAAAATAAAAGCAGCAACACCAACAGAGCCCATAACAGATTCCCTGCAATCCATGAAATCACAAACCAGCCCTGAAACCATCACAAAAATCCTGCAAATTCCAGCCCACAATCCAAACAGAACGCTGAAACTGAACAAAAGGGAGTATAGAAACCGAGCCTGCCACACACACACACACACACACACACTCTATCTGCACCTGCTAAACACACACACACTACACCCCCTCCAAATTTGCACAACCAGAACCTAACAAAACTGCACAACCAGAACCAGATCAAAACTGCACAACCAATGGTAACAACAGCCAGGAAAGTGTGTAAGTGCAGTTAAGAAAAATGTCATTTGGCTCAGAACAATGTCATCATCGCCACCACACCATCCCTCTCCAACCATCATAGTGAGCTCAAGAAAGTACTAAGAAACGCACGAGGGTACGCATGGCTGCAACCAAAAGTTGCCCCGCCAAGGCACTACCATCATTTACATTGTCATTTTTTCATCATTACCCTATTAAGAACCACTTAAGAACCATTGAAATTAAAAACAGCAAACTCGAAAGAGCAGAAACAGCATGCTCAAAACTGGACAAAACAGAAACAACATGCTATAAACCTATGCCAAAACAGTCCAGTCACTGCAAAAAAAAATCTGAAACTGCCCACAAAGTGCACCTGCTAAAAGGGGGGATATGACAATGCCCCTTCACAATACCCCATGTAAATGGTGTACAAAACTGCACTTTACACTCACACAGACACACACACACTGATAAGCCACCCCTTAACAAACAAACATAGCTCAAAAGTACAAGTTTCCAGAAGAACTAGCTGCCATTTGGCTCAGAATACCCCATTTGGCTTAGAACAATGTCATCATCGCCACCACTAATGATCATGAAACTGTGTAAATGCAGTTAAGTGATCCAAACGTTTGGCTCAAAACTGCAGAACCAAAACTGCAGAACCAGAACAGAACCAGAACCAGAACCAGAACACAACTGCAAAACCAGAACAAAACACAACTGCAGAAACCATTCGACTCCCCAACTGGACAAAGCAGAAATCATAACAGGCTTAGGAAATTACTAAGCAACGCACTAGGGTACACATGGCTGCAACCAGTAGTTGCCCCGCCAAGGCACTACCTTTATTTACTTTGTCATTTGCTCATCATTGCCCTATTAAGAACCACTTGGAACCATTGGAATTCAGAACAGCAAAGTGAACATATCAGAATCAGCATGCTAAAAACTTAACAGAGCAGAAAACTGGACACACACACAAATACACACACACACACAGTCTCTCTCTCTCTGCACCTACACACACACACTACACCCCCTCCGAAACTGCAGAACCATAACAGATCAAAACTACAGAACCAGAAGAGAACACAACTGCAGAACAAGAAGAGAACACAACTGCAGAACCAGAAGAGAACACAACTGCAGAAACCATTCAGAACACAACTACTACAGAAACACAAACACAGAATCCCCCTTCACAATACCCCATCCAAACAGGCCCTTATCCAGAAGTGTGAATGGATGCCATTGGCTTAGAACAATTTCATCATCGCCACCATTAATGCTCATGAATAGAGTGCAAGTACAATTAAGTGATTCAAACATTAGGCTCAGAAAAATATCATCATAGCCACCAACATAGCCAGCACTTATGTAATTGATGTGGGCTCAAGCAAATAATGGAAAACCATTGGAAGTTACTCATGGCTGCAACTAAGGTTACCCCGCCAAGGTACCATATTTTAATTTATTCATCATCGCCCTATTTTAAGTAGACAATCAACCAAACCCTGTCATGCAAAGACATTATCAATTACATAACAATCTTAATAATAGCAGACCCACATGACCATAATGACATAACATACATACGATAACATCATTCAATTACATCACCACATAGGATAGAAATTAGTGCATCATACATTGTTCTTGAAATTAGTCATTACAAACTAACAAATGGCCAAATTTGTACTACGAAAACGTCCAGCCACTTCAAAAAAAGTGGGTCAAGTACCAATCTTGCTTATAATGGTACTTAAGCCACTTCAAAAGGGCACTACTATTGCCACTAGACCGGACCATACACCTCACCGGCGAGGATGGCCTCCACCAAAGCTTGCCTCTCCTCGGGCTTCATGCCATAGAAGTCGTCAACCCTCTCTTCGTGGCTCACAATTACGGCACTGAGCTTGAACTTCTCCGCCAATGTGATATTGAGCTTCGACAACTCCTCTTTGACCATCGTGCGTCGGGCGGAGAGCTCCTTCTCATAGCCAAAGGAATTGGCCAATTTCTCCACATGGACATTGCTAGATTTCAAGAAATTGTCCATGCTCGCATAGATGGACAACTCCGCTTCACCAATTCTTGTCCTCTTCCTCCCCTTTTGGGATCCGGCATTGGCCGCCGGCATTGAGCCACGGGGAGCGGACATAGGGAGTGATGCATGAGGTGTGAACGCTTGAGGAGTTGTGGGAGTTACAGGAGTTACGGGAGTTGTGGGAGTGTTGGGGAGATTTGTGTCATATTCAGTGAATAGTGCTTCATAGAAGTCATTTGAGTTGTGTTGCTCCACACTTTTGTTGGCAACTTCCGGGCGCGCCATTTCATCATAATCTTTCGCACCCGCCCCCGTAGCCCTATCCTTGCCAAATATTCGTTGCCAATCCTCAAAGTACGGGAAAGACTTCCCGTACAAGCCTTTGGCCTTTTTAGGAAAAGCCTACACAAATATTTGCACATTTATTAAGAATTCTCATGCCTTATTATTGAAATAAACCATTGGAATTCTAAATTGGATAAAGGGCTACCTTTTCATACGCATCCCATACGGGTTGCTCAACGTCGATGCGATTGTTGATATCATCCCACCCGAAACCACTTAGGCCAGTGATATCAACAATTCTAGCCCATATGGATTTCCAATGCTTCACCTTGGAATCAATGTGGGGGTTAGCCCTAAGGTTGGACCTCGGGAGCACTTTTAGTAACTCCTTCTCCAAGTGGGTGAAGTAACCTGTTTTGAAGCCATTATCGGCCTTCCATATTCCCCCTTCATCATTGATCAAGCACGTCATGAGTGCTTCCTCCTCAATTTTCCTCTAACTCCTACGTTTTTTCTTCGAAGGCCTTTTGACCTCCACTACTTCCACTTCATCCACTTCATTATTAGCCATTTCTGCAAATGCATTTAAATTTATGCAACTATTGGGAAGGTAGAACTTTAACCATTACGTTATAGAAAACATTGGGAAATAGAATAGT
Organism: Rhododendron mucronatum var. ripense; assembly: GCA_019656295.1. Classification (NCBI taxonomy): domain Eukaryota; kingdom Viridiplantae; phylum Streptophyta; class Magnoliopsida; order Ericales; family Ericaceae; genus Rhododendron; species Rhododendron mucronatum. The sequence continues at coordinate 351,203 of BPLT01000274.1, forward strand.
ACGTTACAAGTTATTCAATAACAACAATTAACTGAATAAGTTACGAATAGTACAATTACAATGTGAAAAAGAACACAATCAAATACAATCAAGGAAGAATGCCCTCCACTGGTCCCCCACCATTTGCTAACCAATGGTTATACATGGCCGCCGCTAAAGCATCCCTCCCTCCGGTCCACTCATTGGAACTGTCTACAACACCAATGTGATCATCAACAGGGACATCGTTGATATGTGCTTGTTCCCACGCTGTGTACTCGTGTTCAATTGGATCGTTGGGCATCTCTCTCTTAATTAGGTTATGAAGAAGACAACATGCTGACACGATACGACATTGAGTCCTTATTGGGTAAAAGGATGGAGATCTCAAAATTGCAAACCGCTTCTTCAGAACCCCAAAGCTTCTCTCGATGCAATTCCTAGCGGCGGAGTGTTTCATGTTGAAGAACTCCTCTTTGCTTGTTGGCAAATGACCTTGCCTCCAAATATTAATGTGGTATCGTTGGCCACGGTATGGTGCTAGAAAACCGTTCCCATTGGTGTAGCCAGCATCAACAAGGTAATAATGTCCTGTAACGAATGGAAGACAACACATTGATGAGTGGATAATTGTAATGGAGTGAAACGAAACATCAACTTAGGATATGGAACATACCATGGGGGACTCTGAGACCGTGGGGTCTTTCCATGGCGTTCCCAAGGATTCTAGAGTCAGTGGCCGATCCTTCCCAACCAGACAATACGAAGACAAGCTTTAGGTCCCGAGTACAAACACCTAAGACATTTGTAGCAATTTCACCCTTCCTCGACCTATATCGTGGCCTGTCAACGGCCGGAGGATTTACTGGGACGTACGTCCCATCCAATGCCCCAAGACAATTCTAACAAATTTGGACAAGATTATTAACGTTAAGTGAATATGGCCAACAAGAGGAAAGGTTTACAATGGAACGAATATGAACAATTGAACAGTACTATACCTGAAACCAATTCCACCTAGTGTCTTGGTAGTTAGCAGGTACAGGCTCGGGCGTCACTAGGAGCATTCGGTGAAGGCGCAAGACAGCTTGAAGTACAACATTGAAATGCCTACTTATTGTTTCAATAGACCTATAGAAATCAAATTTGGTACGCCTCTGCTTCGTATGGTGAGAGAGGACCCACAAGAATATTGCTACCCTCTCCTCAAGACATACGTTGCGTGAGTCCCCTACCCCAACACCTCGAACTAAACAACAAAGTCTAAAAAAAGTTTGCCTATTCACCCTCAATTGGTCGTAGCAGTCCACGTCATTACCCCGTACAAGCCTATTGATATGGTTTATTTGCGACTGGTAAAAGTTCGGATTCGGAGACAATTCCGGACGAGGCTCCGGACGGCGAAACATGGACGTGATAAACAAGTAGAGACAAAAAACACCAATCACAGTGTTCATAATGGCATGTAATGCCATGAACCCCTCTTGCTCTTCTCTTCTCCTTTTTTGTTTTCTGTTTAATCTTGGCATCCTAAAAAACACTTTCACAAGGTTAATGTGATAAATAGATTACTTGTAGCTTACAATTTATTGATGAATAACAGCTAAATTACTTGTACTATTTCAAGATCCCTGTGGGGGTTTTATTAATATATTTGAACTTCCCTAAAGTTGTGGGCATATCTATGTACTTGGGGCTATAAGTGGATGAATCCATGTACGGAAATTGCTCAAAATAACTAAAGCATTGCAGCAGAACGACCAGAATCAGTAGAAAATAATAGTAATTATAGTTGCACAGAACCACAACCACCACACCAATACAAGCAAAAATCAAATCAAATCAACTACTAGACAGAGATCTATAAATGAAATGGTAACAACCACCACAAAAGCAACAACTTTTTCTGGGAACCTCCATGAAAGAGAACCGTTAAGAATCATAGAAAGCTTCTGTGTATGAACACCATTTGAGTCTCTTGTCTTTCAAGTACAAACCTACCCTACCCAGATTGAGCCCCCTAATTGTAAACCACATTTTACTCCCCAATCCAAATAGCATAATAATGTAAAGCTTCCAAAATCAGATTCCTCTACTGTCTACATCACAAAAAACAATGATCTACTTACACTAGTTTTCTATACAAGTAAAATAGGACCATAGGACAAGACCTGTGAGAGGCTTACAAAGACCAGCCTGAAGTGGGGCAACAATAACCAAGGCTTAATCATCCAATTCACTGAAAGAATCATATCTCAAGTCTCAACACAACTGTTGGGGATGAGTTGTTTGAGGAAACTCTGTTCATGAGTAATCATACAAATATATATCTAGCCAACTAAATTTAAACTATCTACATACTAACTAATAGACAAGTTTTCAAGCATTCCTCATTTCAACCAAAAATATAAGCAACAAGAAATGAAGCTGGATAACTAAAGATAAGCTCAGTAACTTGGGAGTTATTCCATCTTCATTAGCTGTTTGCTCCTTCTGCCATCAAGAACCAAAATATATACTTCACATCTACTTTCTCTGCTCTACTCTAGGCACATTTGGCGGCAGGTTTATCATCTAAATTTCTAGGTCGCCCCTGGTTATGATTAGTTAAAAGTTGAAAATGCAAAAAATACCACCACACGAGAGATTGTTGGTATACAGTCTTGCGTGATAAAAAGGACGCAATGTAGGAACAGAAAAATCCATAACGAGAGACCGTCGGTATACAGTCTTTCTTTTTTTTCCTGTGTACAAGTAACCAAAAAATCAAGATTTGAGGTTCTGGTTTCATAATCTTCAACCTACAAACTCTGAAACAAATCCATAACTCATGCATCCCACCAGTCGAAACTAGCACCCAAAATCAAACCTAACCTTCAACTTACAAAATCTGAAAATTCAAAACCCATGCATCCCATTACCAGTCCAAACCCTACCGCTCAAAATCGAACCTAAACCTGACTGACTGAATCAAAATAGCAACAGAGAGAGTGCGGGAAGAGTAGGAACAGAAAAAGCACAAACAAATCAAAATATACCTCACTGTGCGGCGAAGAATCGAACCCCCAGATCGAAAAGCACCCAAAATCGCCACAAACCCTCGTCTCTTCGAAGAACAAGTGCGGCGAAGAATTGTGACAGCAAATGGGTACCGAGGGGTGGGAAAGGGGGATTAGGAGGGGTAGATTCGTCCGAAAAAGAGGGAATTTTGGGGGGATTCGACAACGGCAGGTCGAGGGTAGCCCATCGCTAACACCCCCTCAGCCGGTGTTAGCGGTGCTCTGGAATCCAGAGCTTATACAACACCCCCTCCATTTTTAGTTCCCAAACGGGGTGTTAGGTGGGACCCCTGGTGTTAAAAAGGGGGTGTTAGGAATACCTCCTTTCAATACCCCATCCAAACGCACCCTAAGAGCATTCTTCAATAAGGCCTCTGTACGCCAAAATTCCTCCTGATTAAAACTCGAACACTCAAATAATTGTTGAAGTTTAGTTTCCAAATGGTCCTTGTTAAACCTAGAATTACGCTGATGTTGCTTCCTCCACTGGATCAAACCGAATCTACACTCCTTTATTTTTTGGTGAATCTGGAACCATTTAGAACCCGAAATACGCATCTCCCAAGCTCGCCGAATGATGGAACCACATTCAACCTTACCACCCCATCTCTTATCAAAAATAAACCAATGTTTAAATTTGTCCACCTGAACCAAACTATCGAGCAAGATAGGACAGTGGTCCGAGCCTCCCGGATGGAGGTGATTGACCATTGCATTAGGGAAACCAATCCTCCAACTAGCATTAGCGAAGAAACGATCCAATCGAACCCTCACATTGTCCCAGCCTGTTCTCTTATTATTCCAAGTGAAAGGATACCCAACGTAACCCAGATCAATTAAATTACTATCCTGGACAAACAGTTGAAAATCTGAAATTTCCCATGCCTGTCGTTGATTGCCACCCAACTTCTCATCAGCATCTAAAATAGTATTAAAATCCCCACCAACCACCCAATCCTCATCACCGATAGCAATTTGCAACAGCTCCTCCCACAAAATCCTTCTTCCTTGAGATGAAGTGGGAGCATACACCCCCGTAAACCGACAACGCCGCTGCTCTACTGTAACATAGCAATCAATAGAAAGTGAACTACTACTAATACACTGAAAAGACACCCCCTTCCTCCAATACATACACAAACCACCCGCCAAACCCACAGGGTTAACACAAAAACAGCCATGTACACCCAGGCGCTTCTGAAGCCAAACCAAATATTGCGAATCATTTTTGGTTTCCATCAGAAACACCACATCTGGGGAATAGAGTTTCCAAAACTCTCTCAACCGGGAAACTGTCAGAGGGTTCCCCACACCCTGACAGTTCCACACCAGAATCTTCATTGAGACTTCGGGGGCCCTTTAAGGTAGGCCGCCTCCACCCCAACAGAATTTGAGATATCTCCCAAAAAAACCTTTTACCTGATTGCTCCATTGATGCATCTTGTTCCAGCACATCCAGTTTTCGTTTACCACAATTCTGAGAAATCGCACCACCACCATCGCCCCCCCCCCCCCTTTTTGCCCCACGTTGCGAAGTCTGCCTCTTGTTGACTAGCCCTTGCTTCCTCCCTCTCGGCTTCCCTTTGAGTGAGGTTGGCAAAACCCTCACTGAGTTAATCAAAGGAAACTTTTCTGTCTCTGAATCATTAATTACTTGGACCTCTACAAGTTGGTTGGAGTCTTTAAACTCCAAACCCACCTCCTTAATCATAGCTTGAGGAGACCCAAAGGAAAACAGAGGCCGAGCCCTATCAGAGCCACCCAAATCACCAGACCCAATCCCTTGGCTTAAAATTCCCTTGTCCACTTGGGCTTTTTTAGGGGAGCAGCCCAAGCTCACAACAGCCCGTGAACCACTACCCGAGCCTGCCTCCGATAAAAACCCAACAACTGATCCATCACGTGTCCCTGCAAGATTTAAATTCCCCGAAAAATCAGGTATCAAATCCCCCATTCGAAATTGGTTTCCATTTATCGCTATCACCGAATTGTCCACAATCTCAATCAACCGAGAATCCCGTGATTCCGTTCCTTGCTCATCCTTTCCACGTTCGCCACTCAATTGTCCCCCGGTGTCAGCAAGAACGCCGCCAACGGTCACCGCAGTCGGTCTAATAGAGTTACCACCCTCTCCTCGCCACCGTTTCAAAGGCTCAACGTCCTTCCCCTTCCATCTGTATCCTCTCTGAGAACTCGAGGCTGCAGCCATCCATGGACCTGTTTATACCCTTTTTGGCACCACGGATCGGGCTTGCCGTGATCGAAATTCTTTTAATTAAATTGGGCCGAGAGTTAATTAAATTGATTGAGTAATTTTTGGGCCATGGGAATTTTCCCATTTGGGCCCAAGAAACACATAACCCATGTTGAAAATTGCGGCCCAGGATCTTTGAGAGGTGCAGTCCATGAGAATTATGGCCCAAGACCCCTTAAAAGTGCAGCCCACGGTTTGACCCATGAGGGAGATGTTGGTTTGACCCATGGAGTGTAGCCCACGGTTTTAGGCTAACAAGAAGGTGCTGAAATAAGGTGCGGAAATAAGGTGCGGAGCAAGGTCCACTTTTATAGGAATTGGTTATGTTTCTGGCAGTTGAGTTTTTCCAATTCAAAGGCCAATTGACCAAGTCAATTGGCCATGTGTCATGAAGAGCACAAAAAGGGGGGAAGTTGGGAGATATTTTCTACCTAGACATGGGACACATGTCACTACGTGAGAAGCCCATTGCCCATGATCGAATGTAACTGCCATTACCTCTGAGCAACCGCCCATGAACAAGTATGCATGGAAAGTGGAGAGGACATGGGACACATGGCAGCTTGTGGTGCAAGACTGGATTCGGATTCAGGCCTGAATCAGCTTACTGTTGTGCCTATAAATACAAGTTCACAAGATGAAAAATGGGTCCAACACCAATCAAAGCTAATGCTTACAAACACTTTCCTACTTTCAGCAAAGTAGCCTATCGAGTACTTCGTGCTCAAACCCTCATTCAAACTTACTTCATCAAGTAGTTTGGATTTTATTTTCCTTGTAATCAAACTTTATTATCACGGTGTAATAAAGTCTACGTTTTTCACGTTCCATTTCCTATACGACTAGGAAATATTAAGTCCACAACCGTGTCGCAAACCACGAACCTTCTTACGATCTTTAACCTTTGGGTCGTACACAGTCGCTCTACGATAGAAGTCAAGATTCACGGGAATCTTCACAACAAGTTACGCGCTACTAGTCTTGGCACGCCCGCGCTCATCGCATTCACGCCCAGTGTGCCAAAAACGCGAGTTTTCATTGGCACGCCTAGTGGGACCCTAGTCGTTGAAAGGTTTCAAGCATGCCAGCAAAGAAGGCAACAATACCACCACCACCACAAGCGGATCCACCGCAACCGGACCCTCCAGGCAGCCCTGAAGGAATCGCTATTGACGTACCGCTACTCGAGGAAGCTGTTCCTCAAATCAATGCACAAGATCTCAATGACGCCACGGATAGCATCAAGAATTATATGTTTTTTGCAGGGCAGGAGATTTCGCACACCGTGTCGCAAACGATGTCTCAATCCATAGAGCCTTTGACTCTAGCAATCAATAATTTGATTGCCTCAATGGCAGAGAGGCTGCCAATTGTTCCTCAGCAACAAATTCTACCACAATTCGGAGTTTATGGCAACGGCCATGAACAAACAGGTCTGAAGGACTCATTCCCGCCACCGCCCCAGGTGTTTTATCAAGCTTCTTCGTCAAACAGCTCTGCACCGGCAGGAGAGAGAGGCAAAGGAGTTGTTATTGGGAAGGAACCGACCCATCCAACGAACAAGGAACAAAGGGCCGTTTTGCTGGAAAATCCAAACAGGCCTGAAAAGACTGACAAAAGGCCTCCTCACGGAGGACAAGGTGCTGTAAAGGACAAGAACGTTTCTCACGCTCATTCAGCCCCAGAGACTCGGGGGGCAAACTCAGGCGTGAATCTGCAGGCACAAGAGGCGCGGCCACAGCCGCCTCCGGTGCCAAATATGATCGGAAGGGAACAGGTCCTGGATTTGCTCCAAGAATAGTTAGGGCCTGGATTCAGGCCTGTGGGCAGACCCATGTACATGAAGCCTCACACGAAGGAGGTTGATGATGAGGCCTTTCCCAAGGGATACCGAGTCCCTGAATTTCAGACCTTCACAGGGGAGAATATGCAGTCCACGGTCGAACACGTTGCCCGATTTCAGGTGCAGTGTGGGGAAGTTGGAACAAATGACAAGCTCAAGTTAAGGCTATTCCCAAATTCCTTGACTGCAACGGCCTTCACTTGGTATATCAATCCCCCACCCAACTCTGTCCAGACCTGGGCTCAGCTCGAAGAGATGTTCCATCAACAGTTTTATAGGGTGGAACCAGAGATAACGATGGCGGATTTGTCTCGCTACCGTCAACTCCCAAAGGAAGGCGTGGAGTCTTATCTCTCCCGATTCAAGACAGCACGTTTCAAATGCAAGATTCCTTTGCCCGAGGCCGAATATGTGCGTTTAGCACTGAACGGCCTAGACTTTGAGTTCAAGAAGAAGTATCATGGTACAGAATTTCGAGACTTGTTCGAACTGTCCGCAAAGGCCTCGCGGTATGAGAAGCTTTTGGAAGAGGAGAAAGATAGAAAGGCAGCTTTTAAAGGGACCTACTATCAAGACCCTAACTATGATGTCGCTGCGATTGAGACTGAGGCTAACCTTGAGGTTGATGTGGCTGAAATCATCAATAGGAAGCCTTATGTCTGCAAGGCCTTTGTTAAGACAGAACCTACGAAGCAGACAGTCCAAGAAGCCTCTAATAGGCCTACCAGGGCCTACACCTTTGACATCACCAAAGCGGAGGCTATTTTTGATCAGCTCTTGACGGACAAGTTATTAAAGCTGCCCTTTGGCCACAAGATCCCAGCACCGGACGAGCTCAAGGGCAAGGAATATTGTAAGTACCATAATTCTTGGAGTCATTCAACCAATAATTGTTTTGTGTTCAGGAATGACATTCAAGATAAGATTGATCGGGGAGAATTCAAGTTTCCCGAGAAAGATAAGCAAGCCATGGGTGTGGATGGAAACCCATTTCCTTCAGGCCTAAGTGCAAACATGGTATCAGTGAATACGAGGTTCATGCCTAGAACCACACCAAGGCCCAGAGTAAGCTTGGGGGCACCGTCAAGAGCAGCATTCAGGCCTAGATCAGACGACTACTGGGATCCATCTTATGAGGAAGACTCCACTCCTGAAAGGGTGAGGAGGTTTGAGAAGAAGAAGTCTTTGTGGTTGAGGCCTGAAGGAGTCAGAAAACCAGAAAAACCAAGTTGTTCATTGGTCTGTACTGAGTGTGGACATCATGCAGTCCCGTCCAAACCTGTGTTGAAAAGTATAATCGTGGGCAGATCGGAGTTCAGGCCTGAGGAGGTACGTAGGCCAAAAGAGAAATTGGTCAGGCAAGAATCGGTCTTCAGCAGAATTCAGCCAGGTGTGATAGAAATAGAGGACGAGCTCAACAATCTCAGAATTTCAGCTCCATCCAGAGGGAAGCCTAGGACTGTTAAGCCTCCTGTCATTCCTCCAAATGAATGGCATAGGGTTGAGCATCCCAAGTTTCCTACTCCGCAGCCACCTTTGTCCCGATCCCAGAAAAGGAGCCGCCAACGGTCTAGGCGGGCGGATAGAAGGGCTCGAGAAGAGCTAGATTCAGTTAAAGACGTGATGGATGTAGACGACTCTAACGGGAAGAAGCCGATGGAGTTGGTCGCGGAAAAGTTGAAGGATGAACTAGCCAAGCCTAGGCGTGAACACAAGCCTCTGGAAGAACTTACACGGAGGTTGTTGCTAGTTCGTCTCAAGAGCGGTTTTCTCAAGGTGAAAAGAAGGCCTTACTGGAGAAAACCCTTGAGGAGGCTAGGATTAAGCCTCCTCCAAGGCAGGTCACCTCGATGAAGAAAGAGTTCCTGAGCCAAAGAAACAAGACACGGGGGGGCAAATCGCGGTTGAATCCGCAGGCCAAAGAGTTCAGGCCTGGGCAGGCCTCAAAGATGCAATGCAACATGGTGGTTTTCCTTCCATCTGAACTAGAGGTGAAAGATAACAATCTTACTGCCATGGAAGGCGATATGGTGGAGATGGGTCAGACTGCCGAAATACTGAAGGAGTCCTTCAATTCAGGCCTGAATGGAGATGGACCTTCAGTAGTAATCTTGAAGGATGAGGATGGAGGCAGCACGGAAGATCAAGCCGCAAGCGTGATATTTGAAAAGCCTACACCCAAGATGACGGGGCATATCAAGCCTTTGTATATCTCAGGATGTGTGGATGGAATGCCGATTAATCGACTCCTTGTTGATAATGATTCTGCGGCCAATCTCATGCCTAGGTCTACCATGCTCAAGCTCGGGAAAACAGATCGAGACCTGGTCTCATCAACAGCTACTTTAACCGATTTCATTGGACAGGAAACAACTTGTCAAGGGATTTTGATCATGAATTTAACAATTGGATCAAAGACTCTTACAACCCCTTTCTTCGTTGTAAATTCACGATCTTCGTTTAATATTTTGTTGGGAAGGGATTGGATTCACGCCTGTCTTGCCGTGCCATCAACATTGCATCAGTGTTTGGTTTTTTGGAATCAAGACGATGTGGAGGTAGTTTGGGCGGATCGCAGGCCTTTTCTTGCTTCAACCAATCATGCCGAGGCAAGATTGTACGATGAAGATGTCGGCCTAATGAAAGTGGCAGGCCTGGATAAGTATGGCCGCCATAAAATTGTATCTGTTCCTGCTCATAAGTCGGTAGAAGAGGTGAAGGCACTGTATCGAGAATTAATCGGCCCAATGATCACGGAGTCAAATAGGCCGATTATAGCTTCAACCAAACGATTGTCCCAATGTTAGCAAGGCCTTTAGAAAAAGAGAAGGACATGGCTTTGTTGGCCATGTTGGCAAGGTTTGAGGCGTATTGGCTAGAGAACAGGCTAAAAGAAGAACAAGAGCTGGAGGAAGAGGGTTATTCGGCCTGAGCGGCCGAAGTAATCAATGAAGACGAAACTGTGGAGGAAGACTTGGATGAGATTCGGTTGGAAGATCTTGAAGCGGCTCCTGCCAAGTTAGATGACTTGAAGGCTGATGTTCAAGATCCTTTGGAAGAAGTTAACCTAGGAGATGAAGAAAATCCTAGGCCTGTGTATATTAGTCAGCTTTTGCCAGAGGACGTGAAGGAAAAGCTCATTGAGCTCTTGACCGAATTCAAGTCTTGCTTTGCCTGGAACTATGATGAGCTTCCAGGCCTATCCAGGGATTTGGTGGAACACAAGTTACCCATTCAAGCGGGTTTCAGGCCTTTCAAACAGCCACCAAGGAGGATGTCCAATGAAGTCTACTTGCAAGTGAAAGAGGAGATCGAACGCCTTTTCAATGCTGGGTTTATACGAACAGCTAGGTATGTCACTTGGCTTTCTAATGTTGTGCCAGTCCTTAAGAAGAATGGCAAGATCAGAGTATGCGTAGACTTCAGAAATCTGAATTTGGCCTCTCCAAAGGACGAGTATCCAATGCCAGTTGCAGATTTGTTGGTGGATGGGGCTTCCGGCCATAAGGTTTTGTCCTTTATGGATGGTCATTCTGGTTATAATCAGATCTTCATTGATGAGGCCGATACGGCTAAGACCGCTTTTAGGTGTCCCGGAGCTTTGGGAACCTTTGAGTGGGTTGTAATGCCATTCGGCCTGAAGAATGTAGGTGCTTCATTTCGGCGAGCAATGAATGCAATATTCCATGACTTTATTGGCCGGTTCATGGAGATTTACATCGATGATATAGTGGTCAAGTCCCAAACGTATGAAGAACACTTGGAACACTTGAGGAGGTCGTTTTTGAGAATGCAGCAATTTGATTTGAAGGTCAACCCCTTAAAGTGTGCCTTCGGAGTGTCCGCAGGCAAGTTCCTAGGGTTCTTGGTTCACAACAGAGGGATCGAGGTCGACAAGAATAAAGCCAAGGCCATCATGGAGGCTAAACCTCCTACAACCAAGAATGAGTTGCAGAAGCTTTTGGGATCACTCAACTTTTTGAGGAGATTTATATCAAATCTAGCAGGAAAGGTTCAGGTCTTTTCTCAACTCTTGAGGTTGAAAGATCACGACACTTTTGTTTGGGAGGCCGATCATCAGAAGGCCTTCGATGAAATCAAAGGCTACTTGGCAAACGCTCCAGTCCTCATGCCTCCTATCAAGCACAGGTCTTTGAAGCTCTACATTTCTGCTGCAGAAAGTTCTATTGGCTGCCTTTTAGCACAAGACAATGAGCAAGGGAAAGAGCAAGCTGTGTATTATTTGAGTAGGTTGTTAACTCCTCGTGAAAGGAGATATGCTCCTATTGAAAAATTGTGTCTTGCTTTGTACTTTGCAGCAATAAAATTGAGGCATTACATGCTTCCTGTTGTGGTTTATATTATGAGTCAAACAGACCTTATTAAGTATTTACTTTCTCGGCCCATTATGCGAGGCCAAATAGGTAAATGGTCTTTGGCCTTAATGGAGTTCAGTTTTCGATACATCCCTCAAAAGGATGTAAAAGGCTAGGCTTTGGCAGATTTTCTTGCTGATCATCCCTGCGTGGATATCGGCGAAGAATCTGGTACAGGACTGAGCGCATTTGAAATCTCACTCACACCTTGGACACTTCTGTTCGATGGCTCAAAAACTCAAATGGTCTCAGACTGTGGAGTTATCATCATTTCTCCTCAAGGCCTGAGAACAGAGTTATCTTTTCAATTTGATTTTCCATGTACGAACAATCAAGCTGAGTACGAAGCAGTAATAATAGGCCTTGAAATCCTTAGGGATCTTGAGGCCAGAGAAGTAAGGGTGATTGGAGATTCAAACCTTGTAATTAACCATTTAGCGGGAACGTTTAAATGCTATAGTGAGGAGTTAGCCCCTTATTATATGGCAGCGATGCAGTTAATTCAAGACTTCGACAACGTAATCGTTAAACATGTCTCAAGAAGCATGAATACTGAAGCAAACAGTTTGGTTCAGGCCTCAACAGGCCTGAAGCTATCGCCAGAGACTCTTCACAAAACTATTACAGTCCAAAAAAGGCTATTCCCTTCTGTCAGGAGGAGGGGTTTAGGCCTAGAAGTATTTGTCTCGGACCTTCTAGTAGAAGAAGAAGAGGAGGGTAAGGAGGACTGGCGTGATCTCATTATTGCTTACTTGAAGCGGCCTCATATAGGGGCTAGCAGAAAGGTCAGGAGAATAGCGACAAGCTAAGTTCTTCTTGGAGATGAATTGTACAAGAAAGGCCTCGAAGATGACTTGTTGCTGAGGTGTTTATGCCATACCGAGGCCATGAAGGTGATGGCAGAAGTCCATGAGGGGATTTGTGGAGCACATCAATCCAGTATCAAGATGAGGTGGCTAATAAGAAGATATGGATATTATTGGCCTACTATCTTAGAGGATTGTATACGTTTTTCCAAGGGCTGCTAGCCTTGTCAAGCTCATGGCCCGGTGCATCACACACCTGCAACAGATTATCAAGCTATAGTAAAGCCTTGGCCTTTTAGAGGCTGGGCTTTAGATATAATCGGGATGATTTATCCCCCTTCATCAAAACAACACAGATTCATCTTGGTCGCTACAGATTATTTCACGAAATGAGCAGAGGCCATTCCATTGAAGTCTGTGGATCAACAAGACGTGATCAAAGTTATGAAGGAAAGAATCATTCACAGGTTTGAAATACCGGAGCATTTTGTGGCAGATAGAGGCTCAGTGTTTTTTGGTGCACAGGTCCGGGCCTTTACGAGCCAGTTTAACATACAGCTCTCCCATTCAACTCCCTATTATGCACAGGGGAATGGCCAGGCCGAATCAACCAATAAGACCTTGATTGGAATTATTGAGAAGATGGTGGAAGAAAATCCAAGGGTTTGGCATGAACTCCTTTCTGATGCATTGTGGGCTTATAGGACTTCAAAGAAGGAGGCCACGAATATTACTCCTTACATGTTGGTTTATGGTCATGACCCCGTACTTCCTATGGAGGTAACGGTTAGATCGGCCAGGATCGCATACCAAAATGGCTTGAATCATGCTGATTATAGCCAAGCCATGTTAATGGAAATGGAAGACCTTGATGAGGTAAGGTTAGCTGCTTTGGACCATATGTTGATCCAGAAACGCCAAGTGGCTAAAGCTTATAATAGAAGAGTGAGAAGGAAAAGCTTCACAGAAGGAGATTTAGTATGGGAAGTTGTTCTACCTTTAGGCGCACAAACCTCAAAATATGGAAAATGGTCTCCAACATGGGAAGGGCCTTATCAAATTTGCAAGGTGTTCGAAGGTAATGTTTATCTTTTAATGGATTTGGATGGAGGAATGCATAAACATACTATCAATGGAAAGTTTTTAAAACATCATTATCCTACCATGTGGGAAATGAGAGATTTTAACGAAAAACTACCATCAAAGCCATAAAGGAGTAAAAGGCCTGAACTTGTTTAGGCCACCAAAAAGGCCTGAGATTGTTTAGGCCACCAAAAGCATTCACAGTCAAAAAAGCCTCAGGATCAGGCTCTGCAGACATCAAAAGCCCTATGGATTAGAGTTCAGGGCTAAATAGAAATACTACTTTATTACAAGACCAAAGTGGCCTACAGTTCGTCAAGAAGGCTGGATCGAACATTATCCCAAGAATGGGCAAGGCCGTTGAGTTGAGCCTCTAACCTTTCTTTGGAAGTTTGGAGGCTTGGCTGATTGGAAACCAAGGGTTGAAGCTTGATCTTGACAGCTTTGGAAGAAGCAAATAGTTCCTTCTATTGTGTTTCCAGATTTGATTGTTGAGTCACCAGTAGCACCAGGCTCTTTTCAGCCTTCTCTTGCTTGTTCTTCAGATCCTGGATTTGATCCTCCCAGTCCTGAATGTTCTTGGCAAGGGTGATTTTCTGCTCTTCAATGGTACTGATCTGGGCCTTGAGAGCTCCATAGCCGTCCACGCATCCATTCATCTCTTGGCGAAGGTCCCTGATTTCGGTAAGGCTCGATTCAACCTTGGAGAGTTCAAGGGCTGCTCCGTCATATGATTTTTGCAATTCTGGGAAGTCTTTGTGAAAGTTTTGCAGGACTGATTCGGTAGCCTCACTGAAGACCTGAGCTCGAGCCATAATGCTGAGGGCTTTCTTGAAGGAGGAAACTCTACCCGGATGAAGGGTCATCTTGATATCCATCTTGATCAAGGCTTTAAAGGTTTCTTTGGCCTCAGCAATCTCTTCGGTGGTTAGGGGCACTTGGGTAGAACTGGACCCATCGCCAGAAATGCCTGAGAGGGATACTTGAACAAGGCTAGCAGCCATTTTGAAGAAGTCCTCCATGTCCTCGTCAGCAGCCTCCTCAACAATTTCTTCTTTTTGGACAGGTGTTGGGTCAGGGTTAATTGGAGAAACTTTGGACTTCTCAGGGGTTTGTGATGACGCCTCATGCTCAGGGTTGATTGGAAGACCTTCGGAGGTAGCCTGGAAGGTAGACAGGTTTATTAAAAGGGCCTTACAAAGAATTGAGAAGGTCAAAACTAAGGGATGGCGTGTTACCTCTAACGAAGCAGGGGAAGAATCGCTGGAGGCAATGGAGACACTCTTCTTCAATTCTGCCTTTGGAACTTCATCTGCTTGTGATTTTTTGGACACGACTGTCTTGGTTTTCATCTTCTTTGTGTCCTTCTTTGGAGTTGATTCAGCTTGGTGAGCAGTCTCTTTTGATTCGGCCTAGGAGTTGGGAAAGATACAGGTATGAGTATTCAGGCCTTAATGAAATTATGTTCAGGCCTTTATATAATACAGAGATACCTTGGTAGAAATGTTAACCTGTTCAGGGGAGCTGGTCTTGGTGCTGCTTCAGGTTCTACCAGCAATTGCAGTGGTCTTTTCCTGCAATGTTAAACATTCAGGCCTAAGTTACAATGTTCAGCAAGAAAAGAAGAGTTGATCAGATCATACAGTGGTGTGCTTCTTGTCAGCCAGCTTTTTGAGCCTTTTCTTCTGTGGAATTTCTGTTGGTTCAGGCTTGCTAACTTCTTGTGCACCTGAAACGGAGTTTGCATGAGGAGCATATGGTAAAGGCCTGAACAGAAGCAGCAAATAAGGAAAAGAGAGTGAACTCTTTGGACGTACCTTTTCTTTTCAAGCTGGCAGATGGAGAGGGACCTTCGGGGCGAGAGGTTTTCTTTTTGGTAGGATCACCATCCTTTACAACTATAGCTTCAGGGGTTATTTTTGCCAAAATCTCATCCAGGTCTTTGGCGAAATACCTATCCACATGAGCTGTCCAGCACTTCTCAAATCGAAGAGACTTTTCTGGACGTTCAGGGTAAGGCCTTAGCTGAAAGGTGGCCTCATCCTTTGCAAACTGATTCCGAATGGCTTCTAGGGTCTTTTCTGGTACAATTACTCGGTCAATGAAGTCCTCATTACAAGATTTGTATGGGGGGACAGGGATGAGCTGCATAAGGCGAATTGGGCAAATTGGGCAGCATTGTAATATTCTGTCCCGCACCTATTGTTGGCCGATGACATACCCATGCCATACAACAGGTCTCTCGAAATGAGGAAGCTGGCCCAAACGGCCTTGTGTTCGTCAAAGTCTTCTCCAGGCTCTCCAGCAGGGTTTTTCAGCCATAACGGTACAGTTTCTCTCTCAAATGGCATGTAGCCCTTGCCCAGCGAGGTTAACTCATGGTAAAAGTAGGTGAAGCAGGAGTTAAAGCTATGCTGTTGAAGTTCTTGGCCTACATAGTGACGGCCGTAACAGGCATGGGTGGGATTCTTGTTCATTTTTGGGGCTTGTGCGGGGAAGTATGACCAAAGCCAAAGTGTGATTATCCAAAGTGGTCCGGGGGCAAAAACAAAGCTATTGGTCAATAATTCCTGCATGCCACGGTATAAGTGTGCAAGGACCAGTGGTGCTAGGGCTAATTTCTGGCCCGAAGCTAAGCCTTGGCAATATCTGTAAACTCCTTGGTGATTCTATTCGAGGATACACAGAAAATACACTTATTCAACCAATAAATAAGGAGGGCCACATGTTCTTCCTCAGTGACCCCATCTCCTTCCTCGCCAGCAAAGTGTTTCAAAAAGTTGGAATAGGCCAGTTGGGCCGATTCTGGGTATGTAAAGGAAGGGGTTTTTTGTGAAACAAAATAATCGGCCCTAATCCCGTGAGGGTGAAGGCCGATAAGAAAAGCAATATCTTGCATCGTAACGCTCATCATGCCAACTCGAAAATGAAAAGCGTTAGTAGGAACTGACCAGAATTGGACCGCAGCCATGAATAGGGCTTTGTCCATATCAATGAGGTGGCGGCTGAGCATAAGGGCTTCGTATATTCCGACTTCCTTCCACAGTCCTTCTTTCACAGCTGCTACACGGTTAACCCATTGAACGTATTGCTTATCGGGCCTATGCCAGAGCCGATTGGGGATATCTCTTGGATATGCGGTCCAATCGGCGGTGATGCAATCAAACGGTAAGGCTTCTTCGGCTAAAGGATAGAATGGATAAAGCGATTCTGGGTAATCGCCAGTGAAAGCAGGCCCAAGCGCCATCTTAATAGTAGAGGAACGAGGTTGGGTTCGATCAATCAGAATCTCGGGATTGATGGAGAGGTTTTCGACTTGGATGATCCTCTTGATTTCGTCGGTATATGAGGTTGGACTCTTGGCCGGTTGTTTGGCCCTAAAAGATGACATTGTATGAAGCTTTGGGGGTTAACAATGGTGGCTGGGGTTCTGTTCGGCTCTGGATGAAAGAAGGAGAGAGAAGATGGAAAGTAAGGTTGATGGAGAGAGAGAAAAGCCAGCTTTAAAGGAGGTAGCGCTGGCTTCGGTTACTGGGAAGTGGGTTTAAGAGATTGGGATGTGTACCGCCCCCTTTTTCTCTCCACTTTTTGAATTTTTTGGCTCTATCTTAATGAAGGTTGTGCGTACATCAAGGAAAACCTGAGTGGGAAAGAAATCTTTTGGAGACTTTTAGAGTTCCAAGGAAGGAGGGAGACTTCTTTTATGGATAATAGCCCCGCATGTAGATCCGGTAATGATTGCAGCCGGTTTCAAAAAGGGAAGTATTAGGCCACGTTTGGGCCTGATAGAATATCATCTACATTAAGATCTGTTTGGATGCCAAAACTGTGTTCTTCTAAACGCCTTAATCTTAACAGAATCAAGGCGTAGGGGGGGCAATGTTTATACCCGTTTTTGGCACCACGGATCGGGCTTGCCATGATCGAAATTCTTTTAATTAAATTGGGCCGAGAGTTAATTAAATTGATTGAGTAATTTTTGGGCCATGGAAATTTTCCCATTTGGGCCCAAGAAACACATAACCCATGTTGAAAATTGCGGCCCAGGATCTTTGAGAGGTGCAGTCCATGAGAATTATGGCCCAAGACCCCTTAAAAGTGCAGCCCACGGTTTGACCCATGAGGGAGATGTTGGTTTGACCCATGGAGTGTAGCCCACGGTTTTAGGCTAACAAGAAGGTGCTGAAATAAGGTGCGGAGCAAGGTCCACTTTTATAGGAATTGGTTATGTTTCTGGCAGTTGAGTTTTTCCAATTCAAAGGCCAATTGACCAAGTCAATTGGCCATGTGTCATGAAGAGCACAAAAAGGGGGGAAGTTGGGAGATATTTTCTACCTAGACATGGGACACATATCACTACGTGAGAAGCCCATTGCCCATGATCGAATGTAACTGCCATTACCTCTGAGCAACCGCCCATGAACAAGTATGCATGGAAAGTGGAGAGGACATGGGACACATGGCAGCTTGTGGTGCAAGACTGGATTCGGATTCAGGCCTGAATCAGCTTACTGTTGTGCCTATAAATACAAGTTCACAAGATGAAAAATGGGTCCAACACCAATCAAAGCTAATGCTTACAAACACTTTCCTACTTTCAGCAAAGTAGCCTATCGAGTACTTCGTGCTCAAACCCTCATTCAAACTTACTTCATCAAGTAGTTTGGATTTTATTTTCCTTGTAATCAAACTTTATTATCACGGTGTAATAAAGTCTACGTTTTTCACGTTCCATTTCCTATACGACTAGGAAATATTAAGTCCACAACCGTGTCGCAAACCACGAACCTTCTTACGATCTTTAACCTTTGGGTCGTACACAGTCGCTCTACGATAGAAGTCAAGATTCACGGGAATCTTCATAACAAGTTAGGCGCTACAAGTCTTGGCACGCCCGCGCTCATCGCATTCACGCCCAGTGTGCCAAAAACGCGAGTTTTCAGGACCATAAGAATTCTCTTTGATACACCCCTCCAGAACATCCTTATTTTTTAAAGCGCACTCCCTAATATCATGATCAAGCATGCCACAATAACGGCAGAGCCCAGGAAGCCGTTCGTATTTGTAATCCACCCAACATTTGACTCCATCACCCAAAACAATATTACCGCCACGCCGCAGCGGTCCGTTTAAAGGAACCTAAACCCGCACACGAATATAGCGACCCCAATCCCCTGTCTCTATCACCTTATTCACCTCCAAAACAGATCCAATACGACGACCTATTTCCTTACCAATCTCCTGTGTAATGCATTCAAATGCGAGACCCCATAATTGAATCCAAAAATCAATCTCATCAAAACATATCGTATCCTCTTTCATACCAGCTTCCCACCTACGGAGTAATAACACCATATTATCAAAACACCAAGGACCCCCGTTCACCACCCGCTGAAGATCTATCTCGTTGGAAAACCGGAAATGAAAGAGATTATCCCCGACGTCAACCACTCGAAGCTTTTCTTGCAAACCCCACACCTTTCTCATCGTATCTTTTAGAGCAGCTCTACTGAAACCTCTCTTGGTAAGGAGCTTCCCCACCAGACTCGCTGAACAATCGACAATTGCCCGCTCCCGAAAGGAAGCGTCGATCACAATATCATCCTCTTCTTCAGGAGTAAGAGAGAAACCCCTCAATTGCTCCACGATCTCCTCCGACATCGCTCGAGGATAATAATAATCAGCCCCAAAGAAAGTCAAAAAAGATCAGATCTAGCACCCGTAACACTGCCTTCTCGCACACCCAGCCTATACCTCCCCACGTCAGAGGAGAGAATGGAGAGAAAATGAGACCAAGTGTAGGAAAAAAATGACAAAACTGAAAACCCTAGAGAAGAACTGTAGAGAGAGAAGCTCTCATGTAGAGAGAGAGAGAGAGAGAGAGAGAGAGAGAGAGATTGGTTCCAATCCATTTACGTGTACCTCAACACAACAATTCTTCTTGAAAGGTGTGTTCGACTAACTAAAATAGTAACTACTTTTTTTTAAATTAAAGGTGATATATTGTGAGAGAATAACTTGTCTCATAAAGCGGAAAATAAGTACTTAACCTTAGCGGAACGAGGTTGAAGTTTGTTTTGGTACACCAATATTTTAAAAACTGCAAGAATTAAAGTTTGTTTAATTAAGTGGTTCGGACCCATTCAAAATATAGCATATCTCCTAATTACATCTTTAATAAAAAGAAAATCCCTTTGATTCCAATTATTCAAAATCGTCAATCTTTTTTCATGAGAAAGAGAAAGGGGATTGAGTATTACTATTTATTATTTTAGAGATTGAACCTAGATGAATGATCTAGGCTGCCTACATATCCATAGTTTGGGATTAAGCCAAACGTAGTTCACATTTTATCTTTTTGGTGAGCCGCGAGGACTCACTTAATAATTTGATGAACCTTCAAGATTCATTAATAAAATTGTAAGATTTGCAGCATCACTGTAAATAGAGAGCACATTCCAACTAGGTTGGCACCCACTCCTTTACCAATCATTTGCCAGTCCTAAATTATTTTAATTTTGTAATTGCACCCATTTGAGTGGGTTGCCAACGTATTTGATTCCTCAAGTTCAGCTTGAAATGGGAATAAGTTTGAATCAAAATCAAGTTTTTCAGTGAACAATTGCGGTTCACAATGTTTGTAATTGTGCCCATGTGAATGGGTTGCCTACGTATCTGAGTTTGATCCGGAATCAAGTCAATGTAGTTCAGATTTGATTTTTATTTTGTTGGTGAACTGTAAACATGTAAAGTTCACAAAATTTTGTAAATATGAATGAGTTGCCTACGTATCCGAGTTCAATTCCCAAAAAAAGGAAGCAAGAGCAAGTCGGAAATCGGAATCTAAGTCAACGTCGTTCGGGACTTGGAATGTTTAGCCTTTAAGCCTTCAGGGCTCATTTGTTGATTTATGTGGCCCATAGACCAAATAGCTGAAACATTTTATACAGCTTTTGGAAACCAATTTTTCTGTTGCATACTTACCCAAGGCCTCATGTGAACGTTTGAGTTGCAGTTTCTTGTTTGCAGGTTAGATAGAAGTCCGGTGGCATGTCAAAATGCACAGCTTTAATAAAACGTTGGACTTTCCATTTCCTTTGAAAAGAATTTGGGGTAGTTTCCGCACAACTGCATATGAATGTTTCTCACACCCACTTACATATAGGAATGTCAGAGTCGGCCCTGACCTAAAGCAAGTGTTGAGACCGCTTTAGGCCTCTAAAAAATTTTGAATTGTAAGGGTCCCTCCTACTTCTTTTTTAATACCTATTGCGGTAAAAGTACATAAACACCCCCTCAACTATCACTTTTTCTCATAAACACCCCCTCACATTTAAAAGCGCCCATAGAGACCCCTTCAACTACTGGAAACGAAAAAAAGACAAACTCCGTTAACGGAATGGATGAATTGACGAATATACCCTTTCTCTCTTCAGACAAAACAAAACCTAGACCCCTCTCTCTCATACAAATTCCTTTTCCTTCTCTCTTTCCTCCATCCTCCTCCTCCTCCTCCTTTCCATCCTCCTCCGCCTCCTCCCCGACGCCGCTACCATGACCGTTTTCCTCTCCCTCCCCTCCCCCACCCCCTCCGGTTGTACCGGCACCAACCCCTGGACCTGGACTGGCGTCTCCAGCGACTCCTCTGCTCGCATGGCCTCCAGGGCCCGTCACTCCTCTCCACCTCATCAAGTGTAAACCCACCGTCTCACCCATCTCTCTGTGTGTGAGTTTCACACACACGCACAAACTCAGTTATTGTCCTCTGCCGATATGATGTCCGTCGTCCTCCGGCTCTGTTGGTGGTGCGTGGGAAGGGGGTTTTTTGGTAAAAGAGAGGAGAAACAGTTGGTGTTCGGCGTCCAACAATCGGGATGCCACCACTCTGATCGTCCCTTAAAGATGCAGATTTGTTTCGATTTAGGTAACAGAGATGAGAAAAATGGGTTTCGACTTTGGTAACCATAGTCGATTTGTCACGATTTGATCGTGATATTGTTTTCCATTTAATTGTGATTTTGGGCTCTCACTCTGATTGTGATATTGTTTAAATGTGTACTCATTGGGTTTTGAAGAATCAATTGGCGAAGCCACTCCGAATGGTTTGGAAATTGAATCTGGTTAGTTTTCTAGAGTGTTTAGTGGAGTAGCTGGAGATAGAGTGAGTTTGATGGTGGTGCAGCGAGAAAGAACCAGAGGAGCCGGTGACTCTGTTTGTTGTCGTTCTCGATGTTGTGCGCTACAACGTAAAGAAAGGAGGTTGGGAAGGAAAAGAGTTTATTACCCTTTGTTGTGGATTTTCCGTCCATGTCTTGGCTGGAATGTTAGAGAGAGAGAGAGAGAGAGAGAGAGAGAGAGAGAGAGAGAGAATCACTGGGTTCTCTCTGGGGAACAAGATGGATATAGTACTGAGAAGGGCATTTCTGTCCAAAAAAAGCCCATGTGATTGACATGTGACCATCCAGCTAACGATTCTGAGACAGAAGGGTGTCACATGGGTAACGGGAGTAGTTGAGGGGGTCTCCTTGGGCGTTTTTAAAAGTTAGGGGGTCTTTCTGGGAAAAAATGATAGTTAAGGGGGTGTTTATGTACTTTTGCCTATTGTAATTCAACAAAAGAGACTCTATTTTTAATTTTTACTTTAAACCTCCGAAAAATCTGGGCCGGCTCTAGAGATGCTTCCCATACACGTCTTTTGTTTTGTGTGTACACAGAGAAGCAAATGAAGTTGGTTTATTCTCCCATGAACTTACATTGGTAGTGGGGTTAATGTGGAGGAATCCACTCTCACGGATTTGTTGTCTCCACTTTTAAAAAATGAGTTTGTTTTGATTTTCAAGTGATGATTATCCAATTATTTGTTATCTAATAGTAAAATCGGACTGCAGATCAAAATAATAATAATAAAATTGGACTTACACGTGCGGTGCCCCTTTACATGTGTATGCATCATGCGATACTCCCCTGAGCCTAATATTTTTAGCTTGTTCCATCCAAGCGCATGTACTGTGCACTCTTTTTGCTAAGCGGAAAAATTATCCACTACACATATTCGTTAGCATTTCTGCATTTTGTTAAGTGAAAATCCATGTCTCAAGACTCTCAACAGAGCATAAACTTGATGAATTACTATTGAGGCCCAAGAAAATACAGCAAATTACCTGTGGGTCTAGAAAACCAAGATTTAATTTCCATTAAGAATGAACTCAATTTTTATTTATCTTTGAGGACAACCGCATATGACGATTATCCTTTTACCCTTAACTAAATATAATTTCACACTTTATTAACTTTTCAAAGTTTTCATCAACTCCTCCCACCTCCACCCTACAACCACTTCTGACCGGCGACCACTCCGGCCAATAAATTTTTCCGGCGAAATTTCACTACTTCAAATACTTCAAAAAATTAGTGAAATTCACTACTTCTCAACTTCACTAATTTCACAAATTTTTACTAGATTTTAAATTTCACTTTGTGTAGATTTTACCTAGTGAATTTCACTAGTATTTCAAACTCGTGAATTTTTCACTAATTCAAAATTTCACAACTAACTCTTTCGGAACTACACGAGAACCACCTAGTAAATTTAATTAGCTTAAATCTCATGAATTTCACTAGCTTGGAGCTCGTGAATTTCACTAGCTTGGAGCTCGTGGATTTCATTGGATTTCAATACACAGCTACCTATTTCTAAACTACGTAGGACCACCTAACAAATTTCACTAACTTAGAGCTCGCGAATTTCATTGAATTTTAAAACACAACCACCGGTTGTATTTCATTAGTTTGGAACTCATGAATTTCATTGAATTTTACTATGAATTTATGGGTATTTAGGAGGGGTATTTACTTGAAATATCACTCGATTTCAAAACACAATAGCTAGCTCGTGAATTTCATTAATTTTGAGGTCATAAATTTCAATAGATTTCAAAACACAACTAACTCTTTCAGATCCACAACAGCTAGCTCATGAATTTCATTAGTATTGAGTTTGTGAATTTCACTAGGTTTGAAAACACTACTAACTCATTCGGGACTACATGAGAACTACCTAGTGAATTTCGTTAGTTTCGAGCATGCAAATTTCACTAACTTTTGAAAAATAGTGGGTGCATTGTGTTTGGGTGAATCTAGTCATATTATGCGGACACTGTTTTGGGGTAAGAAAACTAAAAACAAATACACCAAGAATTAGTAGGTACTTCATCAGCACAAAAAAAAAAGATCGAGAAAGGTTTCATCCGAGTAGTTTTTGTTTGTTTTTTATCGAATCGTTCAAATAAAAATTGCTCGGATGAAGCCCTTCCCGGTCTTTTTTTTTGTTGATTTCTCGTGGGTAACCTTAAAATCACATTCTAAATACATTGAGCAGCTCAGATCATCGAAATTTGGTCGGGAAATGAGAGAAAAGGGGAGGTCCGCACTTTAATACGGTAAGGACGCCTTTATAAGAAGCTAACTGCTCTTTATTCTATACTTCTCTCCATTTTCTTAAAGAACGAGTCAATTACTTTCTTGACCATGATTACATACAACATTAGTTTACTCAAATCAATAAACTGCTATATTTATTTCATATAATGCAAATACCATCTATTTCTCAATACAAACTCAATAAGTAAGTCAAAACATTTAATAATTTCTCGAACTTTAATTGAATATTGAGAAATTAAAAAAGACTAACCTTTTTCCAATGGAGTTTAAGAAATTCACGCAAAATGCCCAACAATAAATGATATTTTAATTTTTTGAAATTCCCTTACTGCACAATGCCGGCATTGAAAATTTGAAAATCTGGGAGTCCACTAAATGAGAAATCCACTACTGCTAAGTCGTGCACAATGCCAATTATTTTGGTTAACTTGTTTAATTTCTTAGGTTAAGTTGTTTTAGGTTAAAGAGTGGAGTTTTTTTTTTCTTAATTAGACCTCATCCTTTATAGGAGTATTATTTCACTTTGGCCCATTCAATGTACTTTTGGAATACTATTTTGGGTCTCCTTTCTTGAAAAAAATAGAGGTTTTTAAGACTAGTATATAGCAAAAAATAAGGAAAAAAAATCTAGCAGTGGCGAAGTCCATATAAGTTGGAGACAATATTTTTTTTACATATAATAATTGCATTTTCTAAAAAAATTTCCGTGGCAGCCACCCCTAGTAGACCCCCCTCGCTTCATCATTGGAAATCTTTAGGCGTACATTTGGGATATAGGCTGAAGTAGGAGGGAATTGGTACCCCTTTTCTAGACTGGCCCGTAAATTGCTCAAGAAAATAAAGCTCAAGTTAAGCCCAAGTCAAAAAGCCCAAATAGAAGATATTTTAGAAGAAGATATAAGTATGTAGTTTCTATAAGAGTTCTAGAATATATAAATTTTAGAAAATTTCTAGAAAAGCCTTAAGAAATGAAAATTGATAAAGAAGAAAGCTAGAACTTTTCATGAAGTAGTATAAATACAAAGTACTTACTCCCCCACTCTAGTCTCAAGTACTCTTCCCTCTCCCAAAAAGGAAATCATTCCAACACAAACACCAAAATAATCCTCCTTTTTTCAACACAAACACTCAAATAATCCTCCTATTTACAACACCATTGTGGTTTATGCACACTATCAATAGAACTTGTGTGGAGGTTAATCAGATGTCAATCATGACTGGTTTTATCATCTATATTATAAAATAGAGCAATTTTTGTCTACACATACAAACAAGGGAACCTTTCAGCTGTCAGATCAAATTTTCAATAGGTTATAGCCGTCTAATCAACTCCTTTAATAAATTTATAAAAAAAATTAGAGTTTGGTCCCTTTTTTCAGGTTCGGTTTCATCCCAACCCTAAATATTGTTTCTGAATCTATGCAGGTCCGGTTATATTACGTAATCACCTTTTTACCCTGACGGCCCCCAAAATGAAGAAAAGGGACCACCACCAGTACACGCTACACACTGCCCCAAACCCACCCACCACCCCACCCCCCCCCACCCAAGAACAAATTGTCTGAAGCCGTCATCGTGAAGGTGAACTCCTCTTCTTCTCTCTCGTTCTCAGTACCCTTCATGCCATCACTATCGGAGGTCCTCTCGACTCTACAACGATTAAAGCTTGGATTACGGGTCCAATCTCGAAAATGGAGGGCATTCGAGATGGCAAGCTTCATGCGATGAGGATTGAGATTAACAATAAATCTAGGTTGTCGATCACCGACGAGGTCGTCATTCTCGTCTTCTTTCAGACGTGTTGGTGGCAATCAAGCTCGGTGAGGTTGGGATCGTCTCCGGCAATCCCGAAGAACGCCTTTATAGAAGAATTAAGATTTGTCGAAGAATTAAGGTTTGCAAAAGAATTAAGTCGGGATCATCCCCGACTTCTCAATTGTTTGATTTTTCGGAGTAATCATTTCTGGAGGAATTAAGGAATTCGGATTTGAAGAAGAATTAAGGAATTAAGGTTTTTAATTGAGTTTGTGGAGGAAGTAAGTTTGTGGAGGAATTGAGCAAGAATAACTGCAATTGAATACATGCAATAAAAGCTGTGAAAATAGCTATTGTTTACACGTAAGGATAAACATCCAATATCTTGAACTGTGTATTTAGTGTGTATTTGAGTTATGTGAACTAGAAAGTGGGTTATGTGAACTGTGTATATTAGGGCTATGTGAACTCTGTGTAGGAATTATGTGAAATGTGTTTTTTAGTGTGTGGTGAGGCTATGTGAACTGTGTAGTTTTCAGTTCACATAACTCAGTTCTCATAGACACAAATCTCATAGACACAGTTCTCATAATCAGTTCTCATAGCTAGTCCCATAACCAGTTCTCATAGAAACACTTCTCATAAAGACAGGTCTCATAGAAAGAGTTCTCATAGGGACAATCATAGAGAGTTCTCATAGAAAAGTGTATTTTTTTAATCTTACATAATTTTATATTCAATATGGATCTTATTCAATAGATATCGTCAAGTAGGTTCCAAAAATGTAATTTTTAAAAAAAATTGAATATCTACAACAAAAGATATGACTTTTTAAAATTTAAACATTGTTTTAATGGTGCACTAATGCTAGCTCATGGAGCATTGGATAATTTTTCTATACTAGATGCTCTCTACTTCCGTGCACTAATGTGTGTGAAGAAGGCAGGGGCATGGTTGGAATAAAAAGTGTGTTGATGCATGTGAGGAAGGCAAGGGCATGATTGGAATAAAAAAATGCAAATAATTGCACAAAACTATTTGAAGACCGTGCCTAAAAAATGGGACCTATCTCTAAAAACCCCTTAAACTTATTCCCTCCCTCCCTCCCTCCTTCCTTACTTCTTAGGCAATATTGCTTTTTCTCGAGACAGACATATTATTTCTTTATTTAATAACATGCTTTTTATTATCATAATGCTTTCTTCTCCCTATCGTCAATCTTAAACTCTGTCATGGTGGTGTTGCGCATTGTATATGTCCACTCGTCCAGAACTTTATTCAATTCTTTTCTTCCATATGAAGTCCTTTTTTTTGTTTCATTTTATTATCTTTATTGTGAGAGCTATCTTATTAAGTAATTAATGTTTTATTGAACTACTAGTGTATGCCCGTACCTGAAGGTACGGCTCAAACGATCGACACACACAAATCAATACTGGCTGGGCTCACGTACAACATCATGACCCTATCAAACGATTCCAACTTTGTGAGACCATATTCGTTGACTTTGTTAATTTCAGTTAGCAAATAAAAAATAAATCCACAACCATTGTTGGTTATTACCTTGGGCAATGATTGTTTTGTTTCTGATTTAATCCTTAGCTTTTGGATAAAAGTAGCAACTACGTTGAATAACTTGAATTAGTGAATAATGGGTGTCCAAATAAAAGAATAAATAAGTTACCATGAGACGATTATAGTAAGAGAGACTGTACCATTAGCAATATATTTTTTTCCATTGAAATGGTAATGCTTTAATATTTAGATCGAAGATCGAACCCAAGCTAAAGATGCACTTGTAAAGAAAAAACGATATTATAATAGGGAAGTCAACGCCATAAAGGAAAAAAATGGTTGTAGGTTGCCCAATAGGGGTTCCAAACCCAATATAAGTTTTACGTTGAAAAGCTCAATGAACACTATGTTATTCAACTGACAAAACCGACCCAACTAAAATCAGTCATCCATAACCGAGGAATAAAATGATAAAACCTTAAACAAAAATACTCTGTGTTGAACTCACCGTTTAAA